>SMJT01000020.1:266967-495790 GCA_004349715.1 Crucihimalaya himalaica
CTTCTCCTGATCATCCGGATGTATCGGGATCTGGAAAAAGCCTGAGTAGCCATCCAAGAAGCAATAGTAAGGATGACTAGCCAGTCTCTCCAGCATCTGATCAATGAAGGACAATGGGAAGTGATCTTTCCTTGTTACGGTGTTCAGCTTCCTGTAGTCGATGCACATTTGATGCCCAGTGATTGTTCTTGTCGGAACCAGCTCATCGTTCTCATTCTTAACCACTGTGAAGCCTCCCTTCTTAGGAACAACGTGAACCGGACTGACCCAACTGCTGTCAGAAATGGCATAGATAACTCCTGCTTCCAGCAGTTTCAAGATCTCTTTCTTAACCACTTCCTTCAGATTCGGGTTAAGTCGCCTCTGATGCTCTATTGAAGCTTTCGACTCATCCTCCAGATGAATCCGATGCATGCACAGATCTGGTGAGATACCTGAAATATCATCAAGAGAATAGCCGAGAGCTTTGCGATACTTGCGCAGCTTGCTCAGCAGTAAGGCGACCTCTGCGTTGTTCAAAGAAGAATTGACAATCACAGGATAAATATAGTTAGGGCCAAGGAAAACGTACCTCAGGCTAGCTGGGAGTGGCTTTAGATCAAGCTTAGGAGCTTTCGCTTCACTCCAATCAGGTAAGAAGTCGGGTTTGGTGCGAGAGACTTGCAGCTCTTCTGGACGAAGGGGTTGGTATCGATCGATACCTCCTGTGGTATCGATCGATGCCTCGGGTTGGCTGTCAAGGATCGTCGCATAGGCAGCAGCAACCTCTCTGGGAACTGTTTCTATCTCAGCTGAACAAACCAAAGCTCTCTCCAAGGGGTTCTCAGGATGCAATCTCAGGAAGTACTCATCTGATAGGTCACTGAAGATGTCAATGAAGAAAGTCTGACCATCAATGGTTGGTTTCTTCATCATCTTCTCCATATTGAACATCATGACCAGATCACCAATTTTGAGAGATATCCGCCCATTCTTGCAGTCAATTAGGGCTCCAGCTGTAGCCAAGAACGGTCTGCCTAATATCAATGGATCTCTCGGTTCAGCATCATACTCAAGGACGATGAAATCGGTTGGAACTAATCATTTCCCAATGGTTATCGTGACATCCTCTAGTAAACCTTCAGGGAATCTGATTGATCGATCAGCAAGGATCAAGGAGATCCTTGTTGGTGTGAAGTCTGTCATTCCCATTCTCTTAGCTACCGAGTATGGCATAAGGTTCACACTCAAACCAAGATCGCAAAGAGAACGTTCAAACCTCTCCGTGAAGATTGTGCAGTCCAAAATAAAGCTACCAGGGTCTGGTAATTTTTCTGGGATCTTGTTGAGAAGGATCACACTGCACTCATGGGTGACTCTCAGTACTCCCTCCTCAAGGTTCACATTACTCGAAACCATCCTCTTGATGTACCTTCTGAAAGCTGGTGCAGTCTTGAGGGCATCGACGAACGGGAGTTCGACCACTATCTTTTCTAGCATCGCTCTTCATCTAGTTTCTTCTGTTTTTTTCTTTGATTTAGCATGGGGTCGATGTAAAGGAACCTTCGGTACATAAACTCTGCCGACATGACCTGTTGTCTGCTTCTGGTCGACCTTAGGAGGGGTATCGATCGATACAAGGGGAGTATCGATCGACAATGCCTTCGATTTTTCAACCGATTCTGTAGAAATCTGAGTCGGGGACGATCGTGGAAGGGGGGTATCGATCGATACTGGACGAGTATCGATCGATGCTGGCGAATTGTCAACAAACTGATCGTCATCATCGTCGTCTTCAGCGAGATCGACGAGTTGCTGAGGCGAGTAATCCTTCTTCTGCCTTGGAGCAACCTCTCTTCCACTTCTCAGTGTGATAGCATGAACATGTTCCCATTCAGATCAGTGTATAAGGCGTCCATCTTCCCATTGAAGTCAACAATCATCTTCTGCTGCCCTTCAAGAATCTGTTCAAGCATAGTCTCGACTTTGCTTTCTGGAGTCTTGGGAGGTGGTGTCTGATAGGACGAATTCCCATAAGTTCGAGTGTACCCACTGTTCTGAAATGGCTTCTGAGATCCGAAATTCGCAGTCTTGAAATCAGGTTTGAATCCACCTCTCTGAGAGTTGTTAGTGAAGCCGCGGTTGTATGAATTCTGATACCCATTACCACCTATGTAGTTGACATCCTCTGCTTCACCCTCTTCGATGTTCTCAACTTCCTCAGCAAAGTGCACTGCCTTCTGCTGCTTACCCAACAACAGACTGTGAACTGAATCCAGCTTCGCATGTAACTCAGCTATCTGTAAACCATCAGCACTACCATTCTGCTTTTTCCTCTCAAAATCAGCATTCTTAGTGCTGTTGCTAGATGCCAGATTCTCAATCAACACATAAGCGTCCTCGGGATACCTGGTGTTGAAGTTACCGTTGCTTGCAGCGTCCAAAGCCATCTGATACCTCCAATCGATCCCTCTGAAGAAGATACCCAACATCTGAACGTGCGAGAAACCATGGTGAGGGCAGCCCCTCTGATAAGATCGAAATCGAACCCAGGCGGCCTTGAATGCCTCAGTCGCTCCCTGAGAAAACTGGGAGATCTTGTTCCTGAGCTCCTCTGATCTCGCATCATCATAGAAGTTATTCAGAAAAGCAGTCTTGGTCTCCTCCCAAGTGGTCAGAGAACCAGGAGGCAACTGCTTCAGCCAGTAAGCTGCATACACCTGCTTGTTCTTGCTTCCTCTGGTCTCTCGATGCTGCATACACCTGAAACACAAAGGCAAAACGCGTAAGTGACGAAAGTAACAACGAGTATCGATCGATACTAAGGGGTATCGATCGATGCTCAACACTTAGTCGAAATCCTAAATTGTAATCTAATGGTGAAATTAGAGTCCCCGGCAACGGCGCCAAAATTTGATGTGCTCAAATCTAATACCCTAAAAGTATCTAAGCAGTCGCTACAGTATTTTAGGGGTCGAACCACAAAGACTCAAGATAACACTCAATAGATTCATAAATATGAACTAAGCTAAGCAAAATAGATGAAATTAAGAATGACAAAACAATTAAATCAAGGATATAAATCAGTGGATGAAAACGCTAGGCTTAGGGAAACTTGCATGCAAATCAGAATTATCAAATCAAATCAATTGTCAGGAATAAATTAAGCTCCGCTTTCAAACTTGAATCACAGATGTAAAGTAAACCAACTGTCGTTGCGAAAATTATCTATGCCTAAATCCAGAATTCCAAATTTCTTTGCAAATTCTATGAAATTAAACAAGCATTAAAGTTCAAGTTCAATGGTTCACAAAATCCCTAAACCAAATTTCTTTGCGAATAGGGCTTTTGCTCACCAAACACTAGATCAGGCACTCAATCACACTTTCGTACCAATCAAACAACCTAACATCAGATTCTAGTTCGCGAGGCTAGAATAAGCATTAATCTCAAGTCTAGGTGAAAAGCTCTATAGATTATTCCCTAACAATCGATTCAGATCTAACAATTCATCAAATACCTTTAAGCAACCCTAATCCTAACAAGGGATCTACTCAGACATGGTGAAAGCAATAAACATCATGAATAGAATAGATATCATATAAAATAATGAAATAGAGTAAGAATACAAAGAGGTTCAAGAGTTCTTCTCCAAAAGACTCAATCGCCGAAAAACTCTATCTCCAGAAATCACCAGGTGTTCTTCTGGAGGCTGTAAAACCTAATTAAATAGCTAATCAAAATGTTTTGGAGTTATCTTCAAAATAAGGAAAACTTCTGGATAATCTTGGGGTTTGTCTCGCGTTTTGGTCACTAGCATCGACCGATGCCGTAAGTGGTATCGATCGATGCCAGGTTCTTTGGTCGTGGTTCTTCCAAACGAATGGTGTCGATCGATGCTCCTCAGTGTCGATCGATGCTGAGCTTGTTCCTGAACGGCTTGAACTCCAGATTGCTTCAAAAACTTCCAAATCCTTCAATTAGCTCCATATGCGCCTATAACTTGAAAAGAACCTGAAAGACTCTAAAACTAAAGAAAAGACTCAAGAAAAGGACTTATATCATGGCTAAAAACGGGTAAAAACCATGATATATCAATAACTTTACCAAAAAAAAACTTGAAATATAAACGACACACCTCACAGTCTTCATTATCTGAATCTCTCTCTTGACATAGACGACAAACAATTAGACAAAGTTCTTTTTGTGTACGAATATGGCAAAGATTTGTGCAGCAATGTATTTCAATTAGCCACGTCAGCAGAGAAAAGGGAGACAGCGAGTACGATTAGGTTTTGAGGTTTTGGTCGTATGTCTGAGCATCAAGGTGGCTCTCAGCCGCCTGTTCTCCTCATGGAGGCTGCGTCTATGACGCCAACAATGCTACCGGCTTCACCGGTGTTGGCTCAAAATGAGCAGAGTCAAGGGAAACAATCGTGGGCTAACATCGTCAGTAGAACAGGCCTGTCCAAATTTGATATCGAAGTCTCTGTTGTGGATGGCAAATCCACAGTTGAGGTGCCAGAAGCAGTGTTGGTGGATTCAAAACCTCTCTGGGAGGACTTTTTGGTGGGAATATTTCCATCTACTGCACCACACATAGCCAAGATTCATGTGATAGTGAATAAAATTTGGACTCTGGGAGATAAGGCTATTAAGATAGACGCTTTTAGAATCAACAACACTACGGTGAAATTCAGGATTCGGAATGAAGCTGCTAGACTGAGGATTATGCGCCGAGGATGTGGAATATTTGTGATATTCCCATGATAGTTTCTAAATGGACTCCAGTCTTGGAGGAAGCATAACCTGAGATCAAATCTATGCCGATGTGGGTTAAAATCAAAAACGTGCCGAACGCTATGTTCTCTTGGAAAGGTTTGAGTTTTCTAGCCAGCCCGGTTGGAATACCACTTCGTCTTCACCAGGAGACAGAGCTTGTAACTAGCTTTGATGAGGCCAAAGTTTTTGTTGATGTGGAGCTTGCAAGAGAGATTCCAAAACAGTTCTACTCTAAGGTGCAAGGTGAGGAAATCATGGTTGAGTATGAATACCCGTGGCTACCGCCGAGATGTGAATCTTGCCGGAAATGGGGCCATTCTGAGAATGGTTGTCTCCTAAGTGGGAAGAAGCCAGCAGATACTATTCCATCAAAACAATCTCATATAGAGGATCAGGTAATAGTTCCGAATCTGGAAGCTGGGTCCTCTCCAACTTCTCTAAGTCCTACATTAAAAGATGCAGGAGTCTCGGTTGATGCAGTTCAGTTAGAGACTTTCACGGAGCCCACACTTGCGGTTCATTTGGAGGAGGGATTGCAGCGAGTTTCCAGCGCAGAAGCAGAGGAGGGAGAACTCATTCCATCGGCTCAGAAGGACTGTTTTCCCAGTACAACAAACAGTCAAGTAGAGGAGGAGTGGACTGTGATGCAGGGAGGTCGTAAATCCCCAAGAACCATAAGGGAGCTGGTCTATGGACAAGTTCGAATCATCTCTCCATCCCGGTATGAAGTAATTATGAATGAAGAGGATATTGAGGCTGGAGTTATCTCGGATGGTGGTGACATTCAAAAAGATAGGGAAATTGGAGTGAAAGAGGTCTCGAAAGCAATTTCAGAAGTTAAAAAACAGAATAAAGATGATGTGACCAGAGTTTCCTTGCCAAGATCCTCTAAGAACTCACATAAACTCCTCACGGCTACAACTCAAACGGTGAAAGACAACACGCAAAGTTCAGCAGAAGGAACGTCAAATCCAAACCCAATGTCTAGTTTCTTTTGGAATATAAGAGGGTTTAACAAGCCGAGGAAGCAGTTGGTGATAAGAAAATGGATGAAGAAAAATTCTTTTCAGTTCGGGTGCTTAATTGAGACAAGAATAAAAGAAACTAAAGCGAATCAAACTGTAGCATCGGTTTTTGAAGGCTGGTCTCTCCTTTCAAACTACGAGTACAATCCTTTGGGCCGTATATGGGTGGTTTGGGGACCAACAATCACAATGAATACTCTATCAAGTAGTTGGCAAATGATCACTTGCTGGGTTAAGATTGATGATATGGAGACTGAATTTCTTTGCCCTTTTGTCTATGCTTCAAATTTCAGGGAGGAAAGAAAGGCTCTTTGGAAGGAACTCAAAGAAATAAATGATTTGGCCTCAGTCTGGGGGAAACCTTGGATAGTACTTGGGGATTTTAATGAGATTTTGGATGTTGAAGAGCACTCCAACCACATCAGCTCACCCACGGTCTCATATGGCATGCGAGATTTTCAAGAATTAGTTCAATATTGTTCTTTGGAGGATATGGTGTCTCACGGGCCTGCTTTCACATGGTGCAATAAGCGTACCGAAGGATTGATTTGCAAAAAGTTGGACAGGTTCCTACTGAATGGGGAATGGTTACAAACTTTTGAACAGTCGTATAGCGAATTTGAATCTGGCGGTTGTTCAGACCATCTTCGGGGAAGACTCTATCTCAAAACTGACATCGCTAAACCGCGAGGCCCTTTCAAATTTACTAATGTTGTTGCTACCATGCCTGAATTTATGCCAGCCATGGACGTCTTTGGAGAAGACCTAGACCATTATTCCACTCTACATCGGCTTTATTCTGGTTTTCTAAACGATTAAAGAAATTGAAACCAATAATTAGAGCCTTGAGTAGAAGTAAGATGCACAATCTAACTCGGCGAGCTACTCAAGCATATGATCAGCTTTGCTCTTGTCATAAAAATACGCTTACAACTCTAGATCCTGCATTGGTAGCTGAGGAAGCGATTGCTTTTGATAGATGGGAGAAGGTAACAGATTTAGAGGAAAACTTCCTCAAACAAAAAGCAAAGGTGCACTGGTTAAAGGTGGGGGACAAAAATAATAGATTCTTTCATAATGCTGTGAAAGAGAGATTAGCCAAGAACACGATAAAGGCAATCACAAATCAAGATGGTATAAGGCTAAAGGATCAAGCCAGTATTAAACAGGAGGCGGTTAGATTCTTCCATGAACTCTTAACGCGCCAGCAAATTGATTATGATGAGCTCTCCATTGACTCTTTGCGGGAGCTTTTTCAGTTTCGGTGTCCGCAGGCTGATCAAGTTCGAATGGTTGCTACAGTGACGGAAAGTTAAATCAAGCGGGTTCTTTTCTCCATGCCAAGCCATAAATCACATGGACCTGATGGTTATACTGTTGAATTCTTCAGGGAAGCATGGCCGATTATAGGGAAAGATTTCATGGTGGCAATTCAGTCTTTCTTCATGTTTGGTTTTCTCCCCAAAGGCTTAAATTCGACCGTACTAGCTTTGATACCGAAGAAGACGACATCGTATGAAATGAAAGACTACATACCAATCTCATGTTGTAATGTCATCTATAAGGTTATCTCTAAGATCCTTGCTAATCGGCTGAAAACTCTCCTCCCAGGTTTGATTTCTCCAACGCAATCTGCTTTCATCAAGGATAGGCTGCTTATGGAAAATGTTTTGCTAGCTTCTGAGCTAGTGAAAGACTACCACAAAACCGATATATCCTCTCGCAGTGCCATGAAAATTGACATAGCCAAAGCTTTCGACTCCGTACAATGGTCTTTTGTGTTGAATATCTTAGAAGCTCTGGATGTTCCAGCACCTTTCGTTCACTGGATAAAGCTATGTATATCTTCTCCCTCTTTCTTGGTTCAAGTAAATGGTGAGCTGTCTGGTTACTTCAGAAGCACAAGGGGTATTCGTCAAGGCTGTTCGCTCTCTCCTTATCTATTTGTGATCTGCATGAATGTATTATCTAAGTTCCTTGATAAGGCTGCAGTTGAGGGAAGAATCACCCAATGTGTAAGAACCTGCACCTAACACATCTATGCTTTGCGGATGATATTATGGTATTTGCATATGGGAAACCACAATCCATCAGAGGAATCTTGGATGTTTTTAAGGAGTTTGAGGCTGCTTCGGGTCTGAAAATCAGTCTGGAAAAATCAACAATCTTTATGATAGGAATGACACCAGTTCAGCGTGAAGCTATCTTGACTAGCTTTCAGCTTGCTTCAGGTATATTACCAGTACGCTACTTGGGTCTACCCTTACTGACTAAACGGATGACCAGCACTGATTTTTTTACCTTTGGTAGAAAAGATACGCAGCCGCATAAGTTCTTGGAAAAATCGATACCTTTCACATGCCGGAAGACTCCAGCTGATCATCTCAGTAATCACCAGTCTCATTAACTTCTGGATCTCAGCCTATCGTCTCCCAAGTGCTTGCATCAAAGAGGTGGAAAAGATTTGCTCAGGTTTCCTTTGGTCGGGATTGGAGTTAAATGGACGTAAAGCCAAGGTATCCTGGAAACAAATATGTAAACCAAAGGATGAAGGAGGCCTTGGAGTTAAATTGCTTCTGGAAGTGAATAAGGTGAGCTATTACAAATTGATTTGGCGAATCAACTCTGCGCATCAGTCCTTGTGGGTGCAATGGATTCGCGATCATCTATTACGGGGTTGCTCATTCTGGACAACTCGGCAAAGCACTAGCAAGGGTTCATGGATGTGGCGCAAATTGCTTAAATACAGGACAATGGCAAAGACTTTTTACAAAACAGGGATCAGAAGTGGTTTGCAAACTTCCTTCTGGTTTGACTCGTGGTGCTCTATGGGCTGTCTCCACGATGTCCTCGGAGACAGAGGGGTGATTGATCTTGGGATTCCTTCTCGATGTACGGTGGCTGATGCTGTATCACATCGTCGACGAAGGCATCGTATTGAACTGCTAAATCAGGTAGAGGATGAGCTTCATCGGATTCGTATCCAGGATCCAACTCAGGACTTGGACATTGGCCTCTGGCGTTCACATGATGGCACATTCAAACCAAGATTCATAACCAAAGATACTTGGCAGCAGATACGACAAGGGGGTGGGGGAGAAGAAAGCTTGGTCCAAGGCCGTATGGTTCCCAAAAGCTACTCCTAAATACTCTTTCATGGTATGGATGTCAGTGATGAACACTCTATCAACAGGGGATCGGCGAAAGACCTGGAATGCCGCAGCGAATGCAACGTGTGTCCTTTGCCAGAATCCATGGGAGACGCGAGATCATTTGTTCTTCTCTTGCAGCTTCTCTAAGCAGATATGGGAGAACATGGCTAAGAAACTTCTGGCTCAACAGTACTCCACCAATTTTGATGACTTATTGCAGACTTTATCAGGTACGATTTCTAGCAGGACTACCCAATATCTTTTAAGATATGTGTTTCAAGCCTCTGTTCATACCATTTGGCGAGAGCGAAACAGCCGACGACATGGAGAACTCCCCTCTTCGACTGATCAACTTATCAAAAGGATTGATCGCATAGTCCGAAACCAGCTCTTGTCTCTTACACCCTCGGGATCGAAGTGTTTCAAAAACAGCTTATAAATCTGGCTTAGTTCACGAAATTAGTTCTTTTTCTTTAATAAAAGCTTCAAATCATTGATGCATATATTGTAAAAACAGTTTTTTTTGGTTGAATATAATTTTACATTCATACAAAAAAAAAAAATTGTGCAGCCAATTATATTGAGAGCTTATCCTCAGTCCATCAAATAACGTGAATCTGTTAGAAGAAGAAGACAAATCCATATAACACTTTCTTGTGTGTGTGTTTGATCAAAACCTTCTCCTCTATTTGGAGTCTCTAAAACCTTTAAAATAAAGAATATTGTTTTCTTTTGGTGATATGGAGTTTTTCATCCTTTATTTGTCATACTAAAATCTTTAAAATTTAATTAAAGAACAACACTTTGTCATCTTCATTTGCCAAACTAACATTTTTTTTCTTCTTTATATCATGTTTTATATCCTACATATCATAACATGTTATTAAATATTTTCTTTATAACATTGTACGATTAGATCGAGTAATTTGTGCCGTTTAATATGTATACCATGTAACATATTATTAATGTGTAAACATGTTATGCTATACTTTTTATAACATGTTTTATGTCATTTTTAAACTAAATCGTAATATATGGAGAAAGAAAAAATAAGATTTTTTAATAAAGATGAGGAATTGATTTAATTTTTACCATTTTCGAAATAAATGTAATCTAAAAAAATGGAAGGACAAATGTATACTGAAAAAAAGAAAAAAGAGTGTCTCAAGTAAGAAATATTATGAGATTAAAAAATTTCAAAGCTTCATAAGAACATTTTAAACATTTCATGTATAACTTTCACAAGTTGCCTAATTTCGACAATTTATATGTCATATGCTCAATGATTAGTACCAAACAGATTATTTGACAAATTCAGTCTAAATAAATCCATGTAATTTGTGGCATATAAACATTACCTACAACGAGTAAATGTAAATTTAAAAACAGATTATTAAGCCAAATTTACATCCATGGATTATTTCACAATTGTAAATAATATATGCCAGTCCTCCACGTGGAAGAATCAGATGGTGATTAATACTTATGAGGAATCGTGTAGCTCGTTGGAAGATTTGTTTTCATCAATAGAGGATAGATCATTGGAGCGCGGAGACAGAGAAGAATCCTCATCGCTTGTGTCCATTACAAACATTGGTTGTGTTGGCTTAGGAAGATTCGTTGTTGAAGTCAGCATTGACATAACTTGTTTGATGTTTGGTCTATCAATAGCTTGATGCTGAACACAGAGCAGACCAATATGAACACATCTTCCTGCTTCGAATATGAACAAATGGTATGGATGGTATGGATGTCAGTGATGAACACTCTATCAACAGGGGATCGGCGAAAGACCTGGAATGCCGCAGCGAATGCAACGTGTGTCCTTTGCCAGAATCCATGGGAGACGCGAGATCATTTGTTCTTCTCTTGCAGCTTCTCTAAGCAGATATGGGAGAACATGGCTAAGAAACTTCTGGCTCAACAGTACTCCACCAATTTTGATGACTTATTGCAGACTTTATCAGGTACGATTTCTAGCAGGACTACCCAATATCTTTTAAGATATGTGTTTCAAGCCTCTGTTCATACCATTTGGCGAGAGCGAAACAGCCGACGACATGGAGAACTCCCCTCTTCGACTGATCAACTTATCAAAAGGATTGATCGCATAGTCCGAAACCAGCTCTTGTCTCTTACACCCTCGGGATCGAAGTGTTTCAAAAACAGCTTATAAATCTGGCTTAGTTCACGAAATTAGTTCTTTTTCTTTAATAAAAGCTTCAAATCATTGATGCATATATTGTAAAAACAGTTTTTTTTGGTTGAATATAATTTTACATTCATACAAAAAAAAAAAATTGTGCAGCCAATTATATTGAGAGCTTATCCTCAGTCCATCAAATAACGTGAATCTGTTAGAAGAAGAAGACAAATCCATATAACACTTTCTTGTGTGTGTGTTTGATCAAAACCTTCTCCTCTATTTGGAGTCTCTAAAACCTTTAAAATAAAGAATATTGTTTTCTTTTGGTGATATGGAGTTTTTCATCCTTTATTTGTCATACTAAAATCTTTAAAATTTAATTAAAGAACAACACTTTGTCATCTTCATTTGCCAAACTAACATTTTTTTTCTTCTTTATATCATGTTTTATATCCTACATATCATAACATGTTATTAAATATTTTCTTTATAACATTGTACGATTAGATCGAGTAATTTGTGCCGTTTAATATGTATACCATGTAACATATTATTAATGTGTAAACATGTTATGCTATACTTTTTATAACATGTTTTATGTCATTTTTAAACTAAATCGTAATATATGGAGAAAGAAAAAATAAGATTTTTTAATAAAGATGAGGAATTGATTTAATTTTTACCATTTTCGAAATAAATGTAATCTAAAAAAATGGAAGGACAAATGTATACTGAAAAAAAGAAAAAAGAGTGTCTCAAGTAAGAAATATTATGAGATTAAAAAATTTCAAAGCTTCATAAGAACATTTTAAACATTTCATGTATAACTTTCACAAGTTGCCTAATTTCGACAATTTATATGTCATATGCTCAATGATTAGTACCAAACAGATTATTTGACAAATTCAGTCTAAATAAATCCATGTAATTTGTGGCATATAAACATTACCTACAACGAGTAAATGTAAATTTAAAAACAGATTATTAAGCCAAATTTACATCCATGGATTATTTCACAATTGTAAATAATATATGCCAGTCCTCCACGTGGAAGAATCAGATGGTGATTAATACTTATGAGGAATCGTGTAGCTCGTTGGAAGATTTGTTTTCATCAATAGAGGATAGATCATTGGAGCGCGGAGACAGAGAAGAATCCTCATCGCTTGTGTCCATTACAAACATTGGTTGTGTTGGCTTAGGAAGATTCGTTGTTGAAGTCAGCATTGACATAACTTGTTTGATGTTTGGTCTATCAATAGCTTGATGCTGAACACAGAGCAGACCAATATGAACACATCTTCCTGCTTCCACTGAATTAACTGAATCAGAATCAGCAAGATCTTCATCCAGTAGATTCACTCCCCCAGTTTCGTTCCAAGATTCCCATGCCTGTTACATCAAATCAAAACCCGTGAAAATGTAAGAATTAAAAATCAAATTTAGACCCTGCAAGTGTTTTGGGTAAGTTCTTACATATGAAAGAAGGTTTTTGCTATCTTTGCCATAGCTGAAACTTGAAATTTCCTTTCCGGTGATGATTTCGAGCATTAAAACTCCAAAGCTGTAAATGTCGGATTTCTCAGAGAACGACCCAGTCCAAGCATACTCGGGAGCCATGTATCCTCTGTTCAAATTTATTCAATAGTTAGTCAAGTTGAAGATAAACATTCTACGAGACTTTTGATTGAGCATATCATAAGAATGGTACTGGTTACTTACAGAGTGCCTACGACACTGCCGGTGCTGTCTTGATGTTGATTTCTGTCAAACATCCGAGCTAATCCAAAATCCGATATTTTTGGGTTCATTTTCTCATCCAAAAGAATATTGCTGACCTTCAGATCGCGGTGTACAACTCTGAGGAATGAGTCGCGATGGAGATAGAGAAGTCCACGAGCAATTCCTTGAATGATATTGAATCTCGTAGGCCAATCAATCTCAAGTTTTTTTTTCAAATCTGTTGGCCAAAAGTACAACACACACAGTATGGAGAAACTGATCAGCATAAAGAACTCTCTATCGTAATGGGAGGACAAAAGCAAGAAGGAACTTACCAAATATAAATATATCAAGGCTTTTGTTCACCATATATTCATAGACCAATAGCTTCTCTTCTCCATCGCTGCAGCATCCTAAAAGCCGAAGCAAGTTTCTGTGTTGTAATTTTGAGATGAGTTTTATCTCGTTCATGAACTCCTCTGTGCCCTGTAGAGAGCTGCTAGAAAGACGTTTTACAGCTATTTCCTTCCCGTCCTGAAGCTTCCCCTGAATTCATCATAGTTGCAGACAGTCATATAAAGAACAAGAATCAGAATGGAGAAGAGCAAATAGAAGGAACTATATCTCTTACCTTAAAAACCATACCGAAGCCACCCTGACCGAGTTTATTTGACACGCTGAAATTATTCGTGGCGGTTTTTAGGTCATGAATTTCAAAGAAATTTAAACCTGAGACATCTTGTGATTGCAAATCACTCTTCCAAGCACTTTCTACATTATCTTTGGATACCAGACTTGAACCTACGAGTTACAAGTATCCATATGTTAGTATAAATGTCTAAAAGTTGAAGCATTGAGCTAAAGCTTATATATACGTCTCAAAGCTAAACAGAAACAAGCGATTCCCAAGTAAACATGGAACCATAACAGGATAATATGTAGAAATATAAAGAGGTGAATACAACAAAGAGATATCAGTGATTTGGGCTCTCACCATTTTGTTTTACTCTGTATCTCCAACACCCATATGCAACAAGCACCAAAATCAAGCAAACAGAGAGGCTGAGAGTGCCAATGGTGATAATCTTGATTCGCTTGCTGCCACCTGAAAGGGTCAGAAAAAACTAAACTGTAAGCCACACTGATACCCAAAAAGAATGTTGTAAGTACATTTAAGAGATCATATGATGTAAGTAAAAGAAAAGCTCTTTATGATTGCTTACTCAATTCAGAATGTGCAAGACGAAGGGAAAGAGTCTCTCCTCCGGCAGTAAATTTCACTGTGTCCAATAGCTCTCGATCCCACACCAAACATCCTATTCCACTGACATAGGAAAAGGCCGTGCAAGAACAGTTCTTGAGACAGCCTTGGTGGCACTGTTCTTCGTTGCTAAAGCTTGCTAATTCGTAGGAATCTGGAGGCTTTATGTTGGAAATACGATAAAAGACGTCTTTGTCTTTGCTTTGTGTTTCTGCAGAAGAGTTTCCGTGACAAGATAAGTCTGTGCGTCTTACACATCCATGACTCCAGTTACCGTTTCTCCACTCCTCATCTGACTTTGGTTCGAACCCTTTTAAGCATTGGCACATTGGAGAACCGGATCTCACACACAAGCCAAAAGGTCCACATCTACCATATAGATCACACGAGCTTAGCGGACCCTCAAAGTGCTTGATCCAGTCGGTTCCATTATTCCGTTGAATCCTCAATGATCCCTCTGGCGTTAGCTTGATGTATGACAAATTGAAATTTCTCAGTACACAAAAAGCGAAAACTCCTGTGCCGTTGACTTCATCTTGGACCATTCCCAATGGATTCACATATGATTCATCCATTTCTGGTATCCCAGTGAACCTTGTTCCCGCCCATGGTCCGCTTCTCCAATATGGTGATGAGCCTTTCCATATAAGGCCTTGCGAGGGCACTTGTGGTGTAATTTCACCTACAAACTCCCCAGGCGATGGATCCGTCTCACTTTTCCAGGAAGTCAGCACACGTTTTTTGTTGTTAGGAATATCGTACATCAGAGATGTAAGAGGTAGCATAGTATCACCAAGGTGCTCAAAACTTTGCCACAAATAATTTCCAGTAGCATTATCTACGAGGACAAGATTTCCGGTGTCTAAAAGCTCAGCACGACACTTGTTAGATGTAAGAACTTCTCCAGACGACCACACAGGATCTTGTTTCCCATCAAGCAAGATAAGACTTCCATTGCTGCTGATTGTGAGATTCGCCACAGGGCTCGAGACTGGCTTTTCTCTGTTAGCCACCCAAACAATAACCCGAGGAGTGACTTTCTTGAACCAGATTCCAACATACTGATTCCCAGAATTGTTAGAACTGAAGAAGCCAAGCTCATATGATCCACCAGGAGAGCTCAGAGTTTCCCCTATCGACAAAGGACTTGATGTGGTTATAGCTGCATAGCCATAGCTCGAAAATATGGTTGTTATCAAGAGCAAGCATGCAACAATACGCATCTTGAGATTTCAACGTAAGAACAAAAAAAAAGTTATTTTGGTGAAACTAAGAGAACTGAGAGAACAATCCTCCCTTAGTTTCATCTAATAAACATAACAACTAATGTGGTCTTGGCTACTTAAGACACCTAAAGTTGACCAAGCTTTAGATCACAATTCTTGACTTATTCAAAGTTCTGCTCTCTATCTGGAGCAATAATGCAAAATATGTTCCTCTATAATATTAAACAGAATAAACAATACGGCATTGAAATATTCCAATTGCGTTAAGTCTAACAAGAAGTCAACATTTTTCTCCAACCTCTGAAAGGTACTTTTCAGCTTTCACACTTGTCACTTTCCATGAAAGAGATTAACACAAAGACAAGGCCCATATACAGCAGTTACCTGCATGCTACATAAGCTTTCCATTTCTCGAATATCTCCTAAGAATGATAATGACAAAACCATCATTAGATAAACCAGCTTGAATAACACAGGACAAAAAAGTTCAGTCAGTCATTTCGTCGAACACATTCAATGCATCTCTTATTGTAGAAGCAGTCAAACCTTAATTAGTAAAGACTAAACAAATTTTTAAAACTAATTTTGATTGATCATGCTGAGATCATCTGGGCATAAGCAATTCGATCCAAAGTCGCCAACTTTAACTATAAAACAACGTCAACAACACCCAATTTATAATGACACAAGAAAAAGACAACAAATTTAGAGATAACTTCTTCTAAAGGCCGTGAGAAACAAAGCTCAAACAATACAACAGATTCAGAGACGCAAAGAGTCAAAGAATCTTGCCTTTGAACATTTGTGCCGTACTGCTGAAGTAATAGTATCTCTTTCTCTCTCCCGCTTACGTAGAAAATAAAAGCTTTTTGTTTTGCTGTTTTCCTAAAACAAGTTCACTTTTTTTGAATATTAAAACCTCAAATGTTATTTTTTTTTGAATCATTTTTAAGAGTAAATAACAAACAACAAAATTTGTATATTTGTAGAGACTCATACATCCTTGGCCAATATTAACAATCCAATATCTTTACAACAATTTACAATCGTTTCCTTTTGTAAACATGGTGTGATCATTGCTTTTATCGACCAACTATAGCAGTTTGTGTTATATTATTCACAGAATACATAGTCTTAGACTCTGAATCACTCTCTTGGATCTGCAATGCAAAAACGGGTTGTTTTGGTTTGGGAAGATCCATTGTGGTAGTAAGCATTGACATTACTTGTGCAATGTTGGGTCTATCTCCAACTTGTTGTTGAATACAGAGCAAACCAATCTGAACACATCTAGCTACTTCGACTTCAGTACCCGAACTGGAGATATCTTGATCCAATAGATCCGCTCCACCACTTTCGCACCAAGAATCCCATGCCTAATTGAAGTTTTAGATTTTGATGAACACAACTTGTGTTACACAAGCATATAAGAAACTTGATTCAGAATAAGGAGGATAGAGAACTAGATTGGCTTACATATTCGAGAAGAGTTTTTCCTTCCTCTCCAATGGTGAAACTTGAAATCCTCTTGCCGGTTATGATTTCCAATAGCAGAACTCCAAATGCATAGATGTCGGATTTCTCAGAGAACATCCCTGTCCATGCATACTCTGGAGACATGTATCCTCTGTTCATTTTTAACAAAAATTCCTCAGGTTGACTATATAAGTAAGTAAAGGCTTGTTAAGTTGTTATACGAGTATAGAGGAGGCATAGATACATACAGAGTTCCAACAACCCTGCGCGTGTTGGCTTGATGTTGGGTTCCTTGAAACATCCGAGCCAATCCAAAATCTGAGATTTTTGGGTTCATTTCCTCGTCTAAAAGGATGTTGCTGACCTTCAAATCTCGGTGCACAACCCTGAGACATGAGTCTTGGTGAAGATAAAGAAGTCCACAAGCAATACCTTGAATGATTTCAAACCGCTTGTGCCAATCAAGCTCAAGCTTTTTCGTCGAATCTAGCGACGTTAAAAACAGATTGGTCAGCTAAACACATAAACAAGAGTTCCACATGATGAAAATAATTGGAAAGATGCAGAGAAAGGCACGATAAGGGACAGACCAAAGATAAAGGTATTGAGGCTTTTATTCGCCATAAACTCATAAATCAATAGCTTTTCTTCTCCTTCAATGCAGCATCCTAAAAGGCGGACCAAGTTTCTGTGTTGGAGTTTCGAGATGAGTATTATTTCATTCATGAACTCCTCTAGACCCTGTCCAGAGGTGCTTGAAAGGCGTTTTATGGCTATATCCTTCCCATCTTGTAGCTTTCCCTGGATCCACAGTTGGAGATAGTCATATGATGAACAAGAATGAGAATGAGAAAAGGAGTAGAGCCAATAAAGCATGATAAATCTTACCTTATACACTGGACCGAATCCACCTTGACCTAGCTTATTTTCCATGCTAAAGTTATTGGTGATAGTTAATATGGTTTGCATATCAAAGAAATTTACATCTTGTGGTTTGAGTTGTTCCTTCCATGCATCTTGTGAAGTCTCCATGGGTATAGGAGTTGAATCTATAATTTACATGTATCCAAGTATCAGTACTAAATTTTAAGCAAATTAGCATTCAAAGGCTAAACTAAAGGAGTTGCTAGACTAGAAACAGAGAAAGAAGGGCTACTAAGCATTTTAGTGTCTCACCATTTTGTTTAGCTTTGTATCTCCAGAACCAATATGACACAAAAACCATGATCATGAAAATAAAAATGCTGACAGTGCTAGCGACGATAATCTTCTTTCGATTGCTTTCAGCTGAGAGATGCACCAGAAAATTAAACTGTAAACCATGCTGCAGCAAACAAGAACATCACGGAAAAATTTAGAAGTACTAAGAACAAATCACTAAATGCTCTGTTTCGTGCCCTACCCAATTCAGAACTAGCAAGACGAATGGAAAGAGTTTCTCCTCCAGCAGTAAACTGCATTACATCCACAAGCTCTCGATTCCACACCAAGCATCCAATTTGTTCAATATAGGAAAATGCCGTGCAAGAACAGTTTCCAAGACAACGCTGGTGGCAATCCTCTTCATTGATCAAGCTTAGATATTCATAAAAGTCTGGAGGCTTTACATTTGCAACAATGTCGAAGACGTCTGCATTATTGGCTTGTGTTGTTGCAGAAGAGTTCACATCACAAGATAAGTTTGTTCTTCTCATACACCCACCAGTCCAGTTCCTTCTATTCCATTCCTCATCTGATTTTGGTACAAAGCCTTTCAAGCATTCACACTTTGGGGGATTAGATCTCACACACAATCCAAAAGGTCCGCATGTATCATAAACATCACATAAGCTTGCAGGGGCCTCAAAGTCAGTAACCCAACCAGAGCTATTATTCCAAAGAATCTTTAACGATCCCGCTGATGTAAGCGTAGTGTACGACAGAGTAGAATTTCGTTGTTCTAATGAATAAGTCAAAAATCCTGTGCCGGCTGCAACATCTTGGGAAATGCTGAATTTGCTTACATGTGATTCATCCATTTCTGGTGTGCCAGTGAACCTTTCCCTTGCCCATGGACCTCCTCTCCAGTGAGGCCTGGATCCTCTCATTATAAAGCCTTGCGGAGGCACTTGTGTTGAAAGCTCAGCTACGAATTCTCCAGGTGAAGGATCTGTGGGACTTTTCCAAGAAGATAAAACACGTTTCTTGTCATTCGGAACATCATACATCAAAGATGAATCATGCAGCATAGTATCACCAAGATGCTCGAAACTTTGCCATAAGTTTCTTTCTGAAACTCCATCAATGAGGACAAGGTTTCCATTTTCTAAAAGCTCAGCACGAATCTCGTTAGATGAGAAAGTTTCTCCTATAGACCAAACAAGATCTTGTTCTCCCTCAACCAAGATAAGGCTCCCATTGCTATTGATAGTGAGATTCGCCGCGTTTTTTGTGACTGGCTTATCTCTGTTAGCCACCCAGACAACGACCCGAGGAGTGATGTTCTTGAACCAGATCCCAACATACTGATTTCGAGAGGTGTTTGGACTGAAGAACCCTAACTCATAAGATCCATTAGGGGAGCTCAAAGTCTGTCCTATTGACAAAGGATTTGCTTTAGTTATAGCTGCAAAGGCACAACTTGGGAATATGATTAGCAAGATGAGCAAAGAAGCAAAGAAAACAACACCAATTTTTCCCATACGATATGCAAGAGCTCCTTTTCTTAGGATTTGAAGGTAAGAACTTATCTTTATAAAGTCAATGTATAACAGAACAAACAAAATATGAAACCTGTTGGGTGTATATCCATGGAGACAGACACCTTTACATATTTTGATTATTATAAGCCATCGTGACCGCAATATAAAAAGAAAAATTATAGACCATGTTGACCACTGGAATTCACATCTATCCATTCACAAGGTGACACCAAATTAGAAGTCAAAAAAGTTGATATTTTCCTAATTTTATATTCCATGTTGCTTCAGCAGATAACTTTGAGTATTCCAATCTCTGGCCCTAAACCATAAATAAAGTCTCTAACCAGTCCCATCACAAGGACTTTCCAATTGATTGGCAAAGAATGTTATAGTTACCCTGATATGAAATCAAAAGTAGCAGATTTTGGATGATGAAGAGCCACAAACTAACTTAGGACAAGCTTACCTAAAGAGTTACAGAAGGTATGACTTTTCATCGACGGCTTCAACTATTGGTCCCACTGCCCAGACTTTAAGGCTTAAAATCTCGCTCACGCATTTCACCGAACACATTCAGTGCATAACTCAGAAGTCCCAAAAGTTCAAAGCAGTAACTTCACAGAAAGAGACAGGAGCTACTACCCAGAAAAGTATGTTGGATTAATCCATCTGGGCATCGACGCTTGTAACCAAAGTTGACGTCTTTCATCGACATGACATGAGCATAAAAATGCAGGGAACGCTAGGGAAGAAGACTGACACCATCAAGTCACAATGCCTCAAAAATGCATATTTTATCATTGCGAGTTGCGACAGTTAATAACAATATTTTAACGACTATTATGACCTGTCTTGAGTCAACGAAACATGGGGGCTTTATGTAAGAGCACATGCTTAACAACAATATAAAGAGATATCAAAATCTTAGGCTTTAATAACACTTTAAATGTTCATGAATTTACAAGTCTATACTACTTCTGTAGGGTGATAATAAGATCTTAGGCTTATCGTCCTTGGATCATAGATTGTGTTATCTCATTTACAGAGAAGAAATCTTGAGATTGAGGCTGTAACATTGGCTCATCGTTTAGAGTATGCACAGCAAATATTGGCTGCTTTGGAATTGGAAGATCTGTTGTTGAAGTAATCATAGACAGTACTTGAAGAGTGTTGGGTCTGTCAACGGCTTCGTGTTGAACACAGAGCAGACCTATCTGTACACATCTAGCTACTTCGTATGCTTGACATGTATCAGTAAGATCTCTGTCCAGAAGATTTGATCCCCCCGTTTCAAGCCAAGCGTCCCATGTCTGAATATAAGAAAAATAAATGTTTTGAAAAGGCGATAGAATGTCAAAGTTTAATGGGAATCAGTAAATTGTCACTTACATATGCAAGAAGGCCTTTGCTCTCATCACCATAGATGAACCGTGAAATTCTCTTCCCGCTGATGATTTCTAACATCAGAACTCCGAAACTATAGATGTCAGACTTCTCAGAGAACAACCCTGCCCATGCATACTCGGGAGACATATATCCTCTGTTCAAATATCAAATAGTTTCACCAAATTGTTAATATATGAGTATAACTATGAATCAATGTAAATCATGTTGTCGAGGACAGATTCTTACAGAGTTCCTACAACTCTGCGAGTGTTGTCTTGATATTGGGTTCCCTGAAACATCCGAGCCAGGCCAAAATCTGATATTTTCGGGTTCATTTTTTCGTCAAGAAGAATATTGCTGACCTTCAGGTCTCGGTGAATAACTCTGAGGCGTGAGTCACGGTGGAGATAGAGGAGTCCACGAGCAATACCTTGAATGATATTAAATCTCTTTGGCCAATCAAGCTCGAACTTTAGAGTTGAATCTAGCCAAAAAGATACAACAGAGTAGTTACAGTGACACATTAAAAAAAAAAAGAACTCAAGAGATGGAAGGAAATGGAAAAAGGAAGAAGTATATGGAAAAAGACAAACCAAATATAAAAATATCGAGGCTTTTGTTCACCATGAACTCATAAATCAATAGCTTCTCTTCTTCTCCTTCGATGCAGTATCCCAAAAGCCGAACCAAGTTTCTATGTTGTAATTTTGAGATCAGTGTTATTTCATTCATGAACTCCTCTGTACCCTGACCGGAGTTACTAGAAAGGCGTTTAACAGCTATTTCCTTCCCATCCACCAACTTTCCCTGGAAGAAAAGTTGAAGATAGTTGTCTAGAGAACGAAAGAAAGTATTATTTGAGGAACTAAAACAAAAATGTGACATACCTTGTAAACTGGACCAAATCCACCTTGACCAAGTTTATTTGAGGCACTGAAGTTATTGGTGGCAGTTCGTATTGTATGCATCTCAAAGAATCTGACTCCTGAGACATCTTGTGGTTCAAAACCATTCTTCCATGCATCTTGTAAAGTATCAAAGACATCAGAAGTTAGTTCTACGAGTAAAATAAGTGCATGTATTAGTGCTTGGTTTGTAGAGAAGGCTGAAATTCAAATAGAAGAGAACAGATTATCCCTTAGGAAGACGTCGAGATTTGAAAGATCTTATACCAATTAGTGTAAAATTGATTTAGAGGAACGTATATATAGTAGTTCTCTTTTGCTAAGGTTTTCAGTGTCTCACCATTTCGTTTCGCTCTGTATCTCCACAACACAAATGCGGCAAAGACCAAGATCACGAAAATGGAAAGGCTGACAGTAGTACCTACAATAATCTTCTTTCGACTGCTCTCAGCTGAGATATTAACAAAAAAAAATTAAACACTAAACCATGTTGCTACTAAACATAATAAGGAAAGTTGAAATTTTTAATGTAACAAAGAAAATTATAATCTCAGAAGATATGTGTTTCATCCTTACCCAGTTCTGAACTTGCAAGACGAATGAAGAGAATCTCTCCACTAGTCAAAAATTGAACTGTGTCTACCAGCTCCCCATTCCATACCAAGCATCCAATTCCACTAATATAGGCAAAGGCTGTGCAAGAACAGTTACCTAGACAACCCTGGTAGCACTGTTCTGCATTGAGAAAGCTTGCAAATTGGTGCAGATCCGGAGTCTTTACATCAGTCATACGATAGAAGATATCTGTGTCTTTTCCTTGTGTTTTCAAAGAAGAGTTTGCCTGGCAAGACAATAGAGTACGTCTAACACACCCACTTGTCCAGTTTCCTTTTCCCCACTCCTCATCAGACTTTGGTACAAATCCTTTCAAGCATTCACACTTTGGGGGATTAGATCTCACACACAAACCATAAGGCCCGCATCTACCATATAGATCACATGGGTTTTCTGGGAGAGACAAGTGAAGCATCCAACTTTTTCCATTATCCCAGAGGATCTTCATTTGCCCCGCTGGTGTTAGTGTAACATACGACAGATTATAGTTTCTTAATGTGGAATAAGAGAAAGATCCTGTGCCAGCTCCTATATCTTGGACAACGCTGAATGGACTTACATATGATGCATCAATTCCAGATATCCCAGAGAATCTTGTTTTTGCCCATGGACCACATCTCCAGTAAGGTACTGAGCCTCTTCTTATAAGGCCTTGTGTGGGGATTTGTGGTGTAATCTCCAGTGTGAACTCCCCAGGCGACGGATCGCTGTTACTTTTCCATGTAGTCAACACACGTTTCTTGCCATTAGGAGTATCGTACATCAACGACGACTGAGGCAGCATAGTATTACCAAGATTCTCGAAGCTTTGCCATAATTTATTCCCTGAAACATCATCAATTACAACAAGATTGCCAGTGTCTAAAAGCTCCGCATGACAATTGTTGGATGTGAAACCTTCTCCTGTTGACCAAATAACATCTTGTTTCCCCTGAAGCAAGATCAGGCTCCCATTCCTGCTGATAGTGAGATTCGCTGCAGAGCTTGTAACTGGCGTATCTCTGTTAGCCACCCACACAACTACTCGAGGAACAATCTTCTTGAACCAGATCCCAACATATTGATTCCGGGTATTATTAGGACTGAAGAAGCCTAGCTCATAAAATCCACTAGGAGAACTCAGAGTTTGCCCAATTGACAAAGGACTTGATGTGTTTATAGCTGCTGCATAACCACAAGTTGGGAATAAAATTAGTAAGAGTAAGCAAACAAATAAAACCATACCCATCATTCTCTCTTCCTCTACAAAGATCTCTTCTGGAAACTTAAATATGAGCAAAACTTCATGTGGAGAAACTGAGCATTGCAAGAGAAAAGACACTAAACCTCTTAGATGTTCAGACTGCTTCTTCAAATATAACTAGTTCTAAAATAGACCGTTGACCCAATGTAAGAGAAAGAAAACAAAAAAAGAAGAATTAATGGACAAAGAATCTCCCATATTACTGTCCACAGAAGATACCGTGTTAGTAATCATAACTCATAAGTCATAAGTCAACCTTTCTACAAAGTAAAGAAGTTAAGAACTTTTGCATTCTTCGAGAAAAACAAATACAGACAACGAGCAAGTTGATGACTTAAGATCCAAAAACTAAGGAATATCATGACCTGTTTGTTCTTTGAGGTTTTTGACCAAGTCAACGAATCTTTACTCATCTCATTCAGGCATTTCACCGAACAGGTACCGTGCATTCCAAAACGTAAGAAAACACACCGTTCAAAGCCTCGTTAGATCACCGGAGTTATAGTCCCGATCGAAAAAGATATTATACTTCTAACCATAATCGTCATCGTCTACTTCAACAGTAAAAAATAAAATAAAAAATTTGGTCAAAAGGAAAAAAAGAAGTCTTTTATTTTGAGAAGATGTTGAAGAAATGAAACAACATAGAAAAGTTGAACACTTTATTTGACAGGAGAAAGAAACAAACAAACCACACTTGAAATCCACAAATTTTGATCACGCATAGTTTCTTTAACGCCCTTGGATCACAGATTGTGTCATCTCGTTGACGCTGATCAAATCGTTAGACGTAGATTCGTCATCTCGAGTGAGCACTGTAAATGTGGGTTGTTTTGGTGATGGAAGATCTGATGTTGTTGTGAGCATAGACAGCAACTCAAGTGTGTTTGGTCTGTCTGAAGGTTGGTGTTGAACACAGAGTAGACCAATCTGCACACATCTCCCAACTTCTAATGGGTGACATGAATCAGCAACATCTTGATCAAGAAGATCAACTCCTTTGGTTTCACACCAAGATTCCCATGCCTGTTGTTTAGTTTCATATCTTAAGAGTATCAGAGCAAGATACTTTTTGAGAAGTGTAGGAAAACCTTAAGTGTTAACTTACATATGCAAGAAGAGTTTTTCCCTCTTCGTTGAATCTTGAGATCTTCTCTCCAGTGATGATTTCTAACAGTAGAACTCCGAAACTATAGATGTCTGATTTCTCAGAGAACACCCCAGTCCATGCATACTCAGGAGCCATATATCCTCTGTGCAAACATCAAAAGAATGGTTCTTACAGAGTTTCACCTATATGATTATCATGACTATGAGAATCTTGTTAAATATGCTTTCGAAGAATGGTTCTTACAGAGTTCCTACAACCCTGCGAGTGTTGTCCTGATATTGTGTTCCCTGATACATCCTAGCCAATCCGAAATCTGATATTTTTGGGATCATTTTCTCGTCTAGAAGAATGTTGCTGACCTTCAGGTCTCGGTGAATTACTCTGAGGCGTGAGTCACGGTGGAGATAGAGAAGTCCACGCGCAACACCTTGAATGATGTTGAACCTCTTTGGCCAATCAATCTCAAACTTTAAAGTTGAATCTAGCCAATAAAATAGGACAGATTAGTGATAGTAGTAACAATGACACATTTTATAATTCTCATATAATGGACGAACGAAGTGGTCAATGGAATAGAGGACTGACCAAAGAGGAAAACGTCGAGGCTTTTGTTCACCAAAAACTCATAAATCAATAGTTTCTCTTCTCCTTTGATGCAGCATCCCAAAAGCCGAACCAAGTTTTTATGTTGCAGTTTGGAGATTAGTCTTATTTCATTCATGAACTCGTCTGTACCCTGTCCAGAGCTGCTGGAAAGGCGTTTCACGGCTATTTCCTTTCCGTCTACTAACTTTCCCTGAAAGAATAGTTGCACATAGTCATCTACAGAAGAAGAAAATACAGAATTGGAAAAAAGAAGAAGTAAATAGAACAGAATGATACATACCATATATACCGGACCAAATCCACCTTGACCAAGTTTATTTGAGGAACTGAAGTTATTGGTGGCAGTACGTATGGTATGCATCGCAAAGAAATTTACGCCTGAGACATCTTGTGGTTCCATATCCTTCTTCCATGCATCTTGTGAAGTGTTGATGAACATAGGATTTGGTTCTACGAGTAACAAGTGTGCATGCATTAGTGCTTAATTTTTAGCAGTTTAGCATCCAAGTATTGACTTTCCATAGAATTGAACATACTAGCCCTTAGGAGATCTAGCTTTAACAGACCATACATTGACTTCCCAAAAAAACTGTCTACCTGAGACTGTCCCTTGGGACACAACTTTAGAATTCTAGAAATTAGTGTATATTGGATGAAGAGGAAAAGAATCATTCTTTTGGATTGGGTTACAGAGTTAGATGAAAAAAGGGACAAGAAAAGAGAGTGGGAGAGACCAAAGTTCCTGTGTCTCACCATTTTGTTTTGTTCTGTATCTCCAGAACTTACATGCGGCAAAGACCATGATCACGAAAATGGAAAGGCTCACAGTAGTACCTACAATAATCTTTGTTTGACTGCTTCCAGCTGATATAATCACCAGAAAACAAAAAACTTAAATCATGCCGCTCAAGAACAAAAAAAAACATAACATATAGAGAAAGTTGAAACTTCAAATGTAATAAGTAAACAATAATCATTATAACAAATGCCTTTCATTCCTACCCAATTCCGAACTTGCAAGACGAAGGGAGAGAGATTCCCCATCAGACATAAATTGAACTGTGTCTACCAGCTCGCGGTTCCACACCAAGCATCCAATTCCACTAATATAAGCATAGGCTGTGCAGGAACAATTTCCTAGACAATCTTGGTAGCACTGTTCTGCATTGAGAAAGCCGGCAAATTGGTACAGATCTGGAGTCTTTACATGGGTCATATGGTAGAAGCTGTCTGTCTTTTTGCCTTGTGTTTTTGTAGAAGAATTCGTATGGCAAGATAATTGTGTACGTCTCACACACCCACTTGTCCAATTCCCTTTTTTCCACTCTTCATCTGACTTTGGTACAAATCCTTTTAAGCATATGCACTTTGGGTTTCTGGATCTCACACACAAACCAAAAGGTCCACAAGCGCGATATAGATCACATGAGCTTGTTGGTGCCTCAAAGTGAAGCATCCAACTTTTCCCATCATTCCAGAGGATCTTCATTTTTCCCTCTGATGTTAGCGTTACATACGATAATTTATAGTTTCGTAACATGGAATAAGAAAAAGATGCTGTGCCCTTTGCTACATCTTGGACAACAGTGAATGGACTTACATATGATGCATCAATTCCAGGTATCCCAGAGAATCTTGTTTTTGCCCATGGACCACTTCTCCAGTAGTGCGATGAGCCTTTCCTTATAAGGCCTTGTGGGGGCACTTGTGGCGTAAACTCCAGTGTGAATTGCCCAGGCGATGGATCACTGTTACTTCTCCATGAGGTCAACACACGATTCTTGCCACGGGGAATATCATAAGCCACCGAAGACTGAGGCAGCATGGTATTACCAAGATTCTCGAAGCTTTTCCATAAAGTTTTTCCGGAAACATCATCAATTACAACTAGATTTCCGGTGTCTAAAAGCTCTGCATGACACTTGTTGGATGTGAAAGCCTCTCCTGTTGACCAAATTACATCTTGTTTACCATCAAGCAAGATTAGACTCCCGTTGCTGCTGATAGTTAGATTTCCCGCCGCAGTTTTTGTGACTGGCTTATCTCTGTTAGCCACCCAGACAACCACCTGAGGAGTGATGTTCTTGAACCAGATCCCAACATACTGATTCCGAGAATTATTAGGACTAAAGAAGCCTAACTCATAAACTCCATCAGGGGAGCTAAGAGTCTGTCCTGTTGACAAAGGACTTGATGTGTTTATATCTGCATTGCCACAAGTTGGGAATATAATCAGCAAGCAAGCATATAAAACCAAACCCATCTTTCCCATGTTTACTCCTTTTTGTCTGCACAATTTCTTGTGGAAGTTTGAACTTTACGTACATGAACAGAGATCAATGAGAGCAAAGGAATAAAGACTTTCGTGTTATCTATATCTTAAAACATTGCACTAATTGATAATATTTTCTTTTGTCAAAGAGAATAATTATAACTATAATCTAAACATAAGCATTAAACTAATCTGTTTTGACAGCCTTGACCAAGAAGTTCCATGTTACTCATCATTAAAGATAGAATCTAGTAAATGAACTTTTTTTTTGTCCCCCTCATTTTGGTCTTCTCATAAGTCAAACCTACACAGCAATTAAGTTTGCAGCTCTTTTCATTTTCCAAAAGACAAAACAGATTTAGATAATGCTTTCAAACGTTATATAGCTTTATGCTGCATATATAGGACAAATTGCAAACTGCAAAGTGAAGATATAAAGAGCTAGAAATAAGCTCACCTGAAACTCTGTACGGGTTTCCACTATAACACCAACTCCTTGTGGCCAGCTTTTGAAATTTTGTATTACGTTCAGGCATTTCATCAAACTCTTACAGCGCGTATTCATCTGAAGACAAACTCACAATCAAGATCATCGACGTTACTAATTGGTACCTTTATTATATGCAGCAACCTCTAAATTTATCTGAACTCCTAGCTTCGAAGCCTTACAGATCGATAGGCATTTCACTGAACAGTTCGTATACGGAATGACCAACTCTTTGAACATACATATATCTATAATTTTGGTTGTAATTATCTTTTTTTACACAATGAAATAATATAAGAAAGTAGTGTAACTTAAAGTTATCAACACATTGTTTCTCAACGTCCTTGGAACACAGACTCTGTAATCTCATTGACAGTGATCATCGAATCATTAGACGGTGATTCGTCATCTCTAGTGTGCACTGCAAATGTGGGTTGTTTTGGCAGAGGAAGATCTGATGTTGTGGTGAGCATAGACAGCAACTCAAATGTGTTGGGTCTGTCTGCAGGTTGGTGTTGAACACAAAGCAAACCAATCTGGACACACCTTCCAACTTCAGATGGGTAACAAGAATCAGCAAGAGCTTGGTCCAAGAGATTAACTCCTCGGGTTTCACACCAAGATTCCCAGGCCTGCAGTTACTTTCAGATCTTAACAATACAAGAGCAACAAACCTTTTGCAACCTCTGCAAGTGCATGAAAACATAAAGTCTGACTTACATATGCAAGAAGTGATTTTCCTTCCTTGCCATAGCTGAACCTTGAGATCTTCTCTCCGCTGATGATTTCTAACAGTAGAACTCCGAAGCTGTAGATGTCTGATTTCTCAGAGAATACTCCAGTCCATGCATACTCAGGAGACATATATCCTCTGTTCAAAAATCAAATAGTTTTACCCACTTAATATATGAATATCATGACTATCAATCTAGTTTAATATGTTATCAACGAATGGTTCTTACAGAGTTCCGACAACCCTGCGAGTTTTTTCCTGATATTGGGTTCCCTGAAACATCCGAGCCAACCCAAAATCTGATATTTTCGGGTTCATTTTCTCGTCCAAAAGAATGTTGCTGACCTTCAGGTCTCGGTGAATTACTTTGAGGCGTGAGTCACGGTGGAGATAGAGAAGTCCACGCGCAATACCTTGAATGATATCAAATCTCTTTGGCCAATCTATCTCAAGCCTTTTTCTTGTATCTAAGCGATGTAACCATGTAAAAATTATAAGATAAGCAGTTCAACATAGAGAGGAGACATCTACAGGAAAGTGGTAAGATATGACCCACCAAAGAAAAAAGTATCAAGGCTTTTGTTTTTCATAAACTCATAAATCAATAGCTTCTCTTTTCCTTCGACGCAACATCCCAAAACCCGAACTAAGTTTCTGTGTTGGAGTTTTGATATCAGTACTATTTCATTCATGAACTCCTGTTTGCCCTGCTCAGAGCTGCTAGAAAGGCGTTTTACCGCAATTTCTCTTCCATCTTGCAGTTTTCCCTGAGACATGTTGCAAATGTCATCTCCAGAAAAAGACAGATAAGAAAAAGAGTAAAGAGTATACAACGTTTCTCGCCTTGTAAACGGAACCAAATCCACCATGTCCGAGTTTGTTTGATAGACTGAAATTATTGGTGGCAATTTGTATGGTATTCATCTCAAAAAATTCTAAACCTGGGACGTCTTGTGATTTCAGATCATTTCTCCATGCATCCTTTGATATAAGAGCTGAAATCTATGTTAGAATTTCTGTGTCACTGCCAAGTGAGCATATTAAGAGTTTTTAAAACAAACCGAAACCAATGTAACAAAAAGAACATATATGACTTCGTCAATTTAGTGTAGATTTGATGTAGTGGAAAAAAATACCTTTTTAACGATAATTTGTAACAAAATGTAAAAGAGCCAACAATCCTTTTGTTGACAACCAAATGAATAAATAAGCAATAAGAGATTGTTTCGATAGTAAAGTCATCAATGTGTTACCATTATGTTCGGCTCTGCATCTCCAAAAACCAAATGTAGCAAAGCCCAAGATCACAAAAACGGTAAGGCTCACTGTAATAGCAACAATGGTCTTCTTGCGGTTATTTACATCTGAGGAATTAAGGACAAGAATTAAACAATATGCCATGCTTCTATCGAAAACATCAAGATCAATGAAGTTGAAGATATAATTGCAAAAGACAAAGCTCTTTGAGTTATCTTCTAAGCCATACCTAGCTCAGAACTTGCAAGACGAATGGAAAGAACTTCTCCTCCTGCAGAAAATTTCATTGTGTCCATTAGGTCCTTGCTCCACATTAAGCACCCTATTCCAGGAATATAAGCGAAGGCCACGCAAGAACAATTGTGGAGGCAATTTCGGTAGCATTCTTCAGCATCCACAGAATTTGCATATTCGTAAAAGTCTGGAGGCTTTATGTTGGGAACAGTATGGAAGACATTTGCATCTTTGCCAGTTGAGTTTCCTTGACAATTTAGTTCGGTACGCCTCACACAACCACTAGTCCAGTTTCCTCTTTTCCACTGCTCAATGGATTTAGGAACGAAACCTTTGATGCATTTACACATTGGAGTTACTGATACGTCACATAACCCAAAAGGCCCACACACACCGTAAATATCACATGAATTGACTGGACCCTCGTAGCTTGATTCCCAGTCTATTCCATTATGCCGTAACACCTTCATTGATCCCTCTGATGTTAAATGTATACGTGAAAGTTTGTAGTATCTTTCAAAATATGAAAAATATCCTGACCCATTTACGTCCTGGTGTAGGCTAAATGGACTTGTGTATGATTCATCCATTTGTGGTACCCCGGTGAACCTTGTTTTAGCCCATGGACCAGTTCTATAATAAGGGGCCGAGCCTCTCATAACAAACCCCTGTGATGGTACTTGCGGAGTAATATGAACCAAAAAGTCACCAGGCGATGGATCAGTGTCACTTTTCCAAGAAGTCAACCCTCGCTTCTCACCAGTGATGAGATTATACATCATAGTTGATGAAGGGAGCAGAGTATTACCAAGATGCTCAAAGCTTTCCCATAGAGTTCTTCCCGAAACATTGTCTATGAAAACTAGATTTCCATTGTCTGTAAGCTCTGCACGAGACCTGTTAGATGCAAAAATATCTCCGATGGACCACACAACGCCATGTTTGCCATTAGATAACAGAAGACTTCCATTGCTGCTGATACCGAGATTTGCCGTGGAGTCTGTAACAGGCTTTTCTCTATTTGCCACCCACACAACCACCAGGGGAATGATACCCTTGAACCAGATCCCGACATACTGATTTTGGGAGTTATTAAAACTGAAGAAGCCCAATTCATAAACACCATTAGAGGAGCTGAGAGTTTGTCCTATTGATAAAGGACTCTCTTCCGTTATCCCTGCAAAGCTAAAACTTATAAAGATGGTAAATAAGAGCAAATAAGCAAAGAACACGACCCTCTTCTTCCCCATGTGTTTTCTTCGTCAGACAAGTTTAAGAAGCGAACATATAGCAAGAGCAAGAAAGTCAAGTAAAAAAAAACTCAGGTACTTGTGAAAACTATTTTCATGCACCTATAAATAATGATGACCAGATCAACCACACTTACTAATATATCAATAATTACGTAATTTCAACAAACAAAGTCCAACTTTTTACCCATTCAAATATGGAACGTGGTCATTTTCATGTCCTTATTAGCTTATGGGCTGAGAACCAATGAAAGATAGGCACCTATACAGTATACACCAATCGAAAGATGAGAATTTTCACAACTCTGAAGCATTGACTGACCACAAACTGAAATTTCGGGTTGTTCCCACCCATGTTCTTGCCAGCTCTTAATATCCAGTATCTGCGTATGATAAACATCAACACTCTTGCATCAACTGAAAGATGAGTATATTAGATGACGAGGATATGAAATTAATCAATCAAATATTAATGGCCTAAAATCATTGTTTTCACCTTTACAATACACATTAAATAATACCGGATGGAAACAGGTATCTTGAACTGGAGACTATTTTAAATCTGGTTCAGGCATTTCACCGAACACTTGTGATGCATAATCAGAATTTTCAGAGCTTTGCTAATGCCCATTTCCAACTCCAAAGATCTGGGCGTAACTGTTTTTGTCCAACATAGCCGAAGAACTCAACAGTCAAGATTGGTGTGCCAGTGTCACCATAGAGAGAAACGACTTCAACAGTCAATTCTACACGACTAGAATTTCCAACGCACTAGTCCAAATCCGAGCCGACTTCAAACCCAACTTGAATCTGAACCGGACCAAATATTATAAGATCCGAAATATCTTAATGGCCAATATGACAATATATAAACCGATGCACACAAGTTTTCACTGGGCCGATTTTAATTAAAAGACCATAAGGCCCAGTAAATATCTTCTTTCCCCCAACTGTTAACGACTTCGATTTTGAATTGGGAAAATTGAGAGAGAGAGAGAGAGAGAGAGAGAGAGTGATTCTAGTCAGATCTCCATTTTAAAGGACATGCTTAATCAGTATTAGTTTCTCTAAAGCTTGAGATCGAGAGAGAAACTGAACTGATAAAAATCTGCATTCAAGTAAAAATGTTGATACAAGAAAAGCTTAAATACAAAGTAAACTAAACCAAAGATGCTAACCAAACTGAACCAGAAATTAACCATCTATATTCATTCTAATTATCAGGTTTAATCAATTTTAGTTTGTTTAAAATTGACAATCGCATGTTAAATCCTGATCACGATCTCTTGTTTCCTTAAAACTGATTCAAGAAAGTCTCCGAAGCTATTGGAGGATGAGATTTGTCGCCTGAGAAGTGAGCACAGTGAGCTAATTACAAGGCTAACCGAGAAGCGGTGAACATTGGTTGCATTGTTCTTGATATTAGATTAATAAGCATTGATTTGGGAATTTTGTACACAGGGAAGGGTTTGTAAAGACGTGTTTTGGATTCCAGAGTGAGATTGAAGACAGTGAATTGAGAACATGGATGTGAAGAACTCGACTTTTGCTTACATGGATGGTGAAATGAGGAATCTATTGTCTGATTATTGTATCTGGAATGATAATATTAGCCATTGGGTTGGAATGTAAGTACTGAGGAACACGAATCTTATTATTGTAAGCACAAAGAATGTAGGCATGGAAGTTGAGAAATTCGCGTTGTTTAGCTCGATTTGGAAGTGGCTAAAGTTGGTTCGACGTAAGTTAAGAACGTAGCAAGACTGGTTCGAGTCTGATACTTTGTGGACAGGAGAATGTTAGTGTTATGACTACAACGATATAATGTAACGGAAAAATGAGAAAATAGTAAACTGGGCAAACAAAGCAATCTCTCTTATTAGATCAGGAACGTGGAAATACAATGAAGTTTTCGTAAACCGGTATTAAGTAAAATTCGACAGAGAAAACTAGTAATAATTCTTTTTTTTTCCCTCCGGCCCCTTTTCTCAATGGAGACCTTTTGTATTTATAGGTAGAAGTGGCATAGGGTTTTCCTTGCGCAAATTCTTTTTTTGTCTTTTTGGGCTTAAATAGTCGGGCCGAGAATTTATGACTTCTTCTTATTTGTTGGGCTGAAAAGTGGGCTAAGAGATTTAGCCCATATCCATCAGTACCCCCTTGGTCCGGTGGACAAGAGCGTGCTCGAGAACGGCGGAGGAGTGCTTTAAATATATCGGGCCGGCCCAATATGAGACTTCTGCAAATCTTCTAGAAGTTTTTTTAAAAATTTGACGTGTCATCAGTTTGGGGGACTCCGTGACTCGACGACTCGGCAACACGGCGATGCGGCGACTCAGCGACTCGGCGACGCGGCGACTTGACGACATAACGACTCGGCGATGCGGCGACTTGACGACATAACGACTCGGCGATGCGGCGACGCGGTGACTCGGCGACGCGGCGACTCGGCGACTCGGTGTTCTCGTCTCTAACTCAGCGCAACGATTTTGCAGGCAAGCTCGGCGAGGCGGTTTGGTGTTTATGATGGCGAGTTCTTTGGATCGTTCGAGCGACGTGCCTTTCTTGAGCGGTTTGGGATCTTGTGGAGGCTAACGCTTACCGAGAATAGGCTCAGCGGTTGTGCCAGGTTTGTGAATTTACTTAGTTATTTTTCAGACTATATATGCGACGAATCGTCTTGCTGCATCCCGTCCTGAAGAGTCGGATGCACGCTCCGACAAAGCCAGGGAGGCTCTATCTGCAGAACTTTCTGCTGAAGGCGGCCTTGTCAACCTGGGCCACTCTGGGTGAGCAGGTCACGTTACAGATAGCTTCACTTGGTGACTGCGAGGCAAAGATGGTAGCACGTGCTCGCGTCGTAAGGTTGGGGAAGTATGCCATAGATAATGATGTAGTGAAAGTCCCTCTTTTAACTCTTAAGCAGATTTCAGGAACGCTGGACTGCCTTCGAGAGAAAGCAGGGGGTCGTTGTTCCCAAAGAGAAGCTTCAGAAGATGGAGGCAGACAAGGAGTTGGTGGAGAATAAGATCACCGAGATGAGTATCGTTGATTTGGAGGCAGGTGATCTCAAGGAGCCTACACCTCTTGGTCACGGTTCTTCGATGGGTGCCTCGCGGTCTTTAGAACCATCTGGTCTTGTCAAGGATGGACCTGGTCGCCGTCGTTCCGATAGCTAGAGACTTTGATAGTTGTTTTGTTTTTTTTTTGTTTTTCTTTTTGTTTTCTTTTTTCTTTTGCCCGTTGAGGTTAGACGTTGATATTTCAGACCATTTCTTACGTTGATGTTTCAAAATTCTTTCAGACTCTAGATTGTCTCCCATTTCTTTTTTTATTTTCTGATTAAGTGTGAGGCTGAGCTCGGTTTTTGAATAAGTGTGAGGCTGTGCTCGGCTTTTGATTAAGAATCACGAGGTGAAACTTGGTTTTTGATTAAAAATGTGGGACTGAGTTCGGATTTTTGCGAGGCGAAGCTCGGCTTTTACGAGGTATAGCTCGCCTTTTGCGAGGCAAAGCTCGATTTTAAAAATGCAAGGCGAAGCTTGGCTTTTTGGTTTGTATTTGTCTTGTGATATACCAATCTTGTGAGCATGAGTCAGCAGGAATCGAGTTTTTCGTCTTACGATTTCTTCAGGATGTAAGACCGTTTTTAGTTTAGATGTGTTTTCGTGCGAGCCAAAGCTCGCTTTGTTTCTTCGTGCAAGGTTTTCCTCGGCTAATGGACAAGGTCCTGCGAGGTTTTACTTGGCGTTTAAACTTGTTTTTGAAGAATATTATGGTGCAAGACGTCTCTTGACTTATCCTGTATATACTTGAACCAAAAAATCTGAGTTTTATATGTAACAAGAGTTCAAGACGGGCTTGCTATACTTAGGTACAAGCGTGGTGCCCGGCTTACCCTGTAGGTGCTTCAAGATCGTCGTGAACGTGCAAACCGGAGCTCGGCTTATATTATCTGGCCGCCTATCAGCTATTTGCGAGATGGACTCGGCTTTAAGTCCTTAAGTGTAAGTTTTTGGCTTACTTAAATAAAGACGTCTATTATTTCGATCGAGACGAGGATTATAAGTCCGTTTAATGCGGCTGGGTTAAGTTCGCTCAACAAACACCACTGCATTTATGCGGGAACACGTATAAAATCGTCAACTGGCCAGGGAGACGATGTAAAATAGCAAGAGCTGAGTTTGCGAAGGTTTCGAGCAAGCGAGTTATTTAACTGTTGCGAATGTTTCGAGCAAACGAGTGAAAAAATATATTTTTTATTAGATATAGCTGTGCCTCGTGAGAGGCTGCCTACGTACCCTTTATTGGGATCAAGCCAACCGTAGTTCGTGTTACAAAGAAGAGGCTCGGCTAGGCGAGTTTTTTTTTGTGTGGCAGTTTCGTCATTCTTCATTCGCGTTGCCGGGCCGTTTCAGTGATTTTTGGTCTTTGAGGTTCGGGCCTCAGTAGTAATATCGCTTTAAATGGAGGGAGTTCCACGAGGTCGTAGGTGATGGCGTTGTTAAGCTCTGCATCTCCCTTATTTAGTTGCTATAAGTTTTTAGCACTTCACATTTTTTGTTCGACAAGGAAGCATGTACGAGCTGTGTGTAGGTTACCGCGTATCGTTTGAATTCCTAGGGGCGAAGGAAACTTCACACACTGGTGATAAGTTGACACGACTGCTTTCATCTTGTGCAACCATGGGGTTCCGAGGATGACATTGTAAACCATAGGCCTGTCGACGACTACAAACTTCACCCATGCTATAACGCCCCCTGCATAGATCGGCAGCGTGATGTTACCAACGGTCATAAGCGAGTCCCCATCAAAGCCAGTCAGCTCTTGAGTCTCGGGTATTACGGTGCGGAGGTTGATTTGCATCTGCAGATGGTCTTTGAACAAGACATTTACGGAGCTCCCGGTGTCAATCAAAACTCGCGTCACTGCGTTCTCTCCGATGATCACTTCAACCACAAGTGGATCATTATGAACTTCCGAAAGTCCGGCAGCATCGTCTTCGGTGAATATTATTTATTTCGAGTTTGGACGTGCTGATGTAACTCTCCTTGGGTAATTCTTTTGCATTTCAGCTTGGTGCATGTAGTCCTTGATTGATCGCACATAATCGCGAGACGAAGTTAAGCCTCCCATAATCATGTTGATTCAGCATCTTGGAGCTACTACGACGTCTACTTCCCTTGGCTCGTCCCTGGCTCGTTTTGGTTCGCTGTCTCGAGTGTCTTCGGATCGACGTCTGTCATTGCTTCGGCCTTGAAAATTGTCAGTACGCTGATTACGAGCAGCGGACTTGGGTGGATCAACTCTTACGTCGCCTTTTTGTATTTTGAGAGAAGTATAGCCTGCAGCGAACGACAATCGTTGGTAGTGTGGCCAGGGCATTTGTGGAAATCGCAAAATAGCTCGGAGTCCTTGATTTCGTCGTTACGATAATACTTGTTCCATCTTGTAAGTCTGGCGTCTGGGCTGCTAACTTGGTATGCTGACGCCTTCTTTCCAATGGTTTCTTTGTATTCCTGGTCGTAGTGTTGACGAGGTTCGACGTACTCGTCCTTCGATTTTTCCTTCAGGATTGTCGGTTTGGGGGCCGTGTGACGTTTCGCGTGGACTGCTTTGTCTTCTTCGATCGCGATGTGCCTGCCGGCGCGGTGAAGTGCGTCTTCCAGCGTTGCTGGTTGGTTGAGCATTAAATCTTTGCGGAACCGAGAATCGTGCCATAGGGCATTCTGTAAAGCAGCGACAGCAGCATCGTCGGGTACGACCACGTCAGAGATGACGGCTTTGAAACGTCTGATGAAGGTGCGTAGAGGTTCTTTAGCGCCTTGTGCCATGGTCCATAAGTCAGCATTTTACGTGCCCTTTTCAATGTACATTTAATAATGCTTCATGAATGCTTTGGACTGTTGGTCGAAGTTGTCGATTGAGTTGGCTTTGAGCCTGGAGAACCAGTTTAGTGCGGGACCGCTTAGGTGTTCGACGAATAACTGGTAGTTACCTGCGTCTTGTTTTTCTGGAGAGAAGTGTGCGCGACCTACTGCGTGATTAAAGGTGGTCAAGAATCTTGCTGGATCAGAATTTCTTTCGTAACTTTGCAGCTTCACCTTCCCGCTATGCTCGACGCGGACGCCAGATATGCGTGAGGTAAAGGGTGATCGTCGGGTTTCTTCTAATACCCTCTCTAATTCTGGCGCCGAACTGATCGCGCGGTGCATTTTAGAGGTAATAATTCTCTCTTTTTCCCTCCGCCATTTTTTCTCAATGGAGACCTCTTGTATTTATAGGGACATGTGGCCTAGGGTTTCCTTACGCAAATTCTTTTTTTATCCTTTTGGGCTTAAATAGTTGGGCCGTGAATTTATGACTTGTTCTTTTTTGTTGGGCTGAAAAGTGGAAAAATTTAGCCCATATCCATCAGAGAAGTGTCAGTTAGTTTTTGGGATAATCTAAGATTATAGTATATTGGTGCACTATATTACAGTGCAGATTGGAAGTTTATGAAATGACCAACTCTTCTTTCATCTCTTGGAATATGTCTTCTGCTGCTCTGCAGGTACATTGTAACTCTGGATGTAATTTTCTCTTTTAACTTAATGAAACAATATTTTACAAAAGTTTATCTACATTAAGCTGATCCCTGTCAATTAAACACACATCAATTCTAAAGTTTCCATCAAATATCAATTCTCAACGCCCTAAGATCACAGACTTTGTCATCTCATTGACAGTGATCAAACCTTTAGACGGTGAATTGTCATCTCTCGTGTGCACTACAAATGTGGGTTGTTTTGGTGACGGAAGATCTGATGTTGTGGTGAGCATAGACAGCAAATCAAGTGTGTTGGGTCTGTCCGCAGGTTGGTGTTGGACACAGAGCAAACCAATCTGAACACATCTTTCAACTTCTAATGGGTGACCTGAATCAGCAACATCTTTATCCAAAAGATCAACTCCTCCAGTTTCACACCAAGATTCCCACGCCTGTTGTTCAGTTTTAGATCTTAAGAATATAAAAGCAAGATACGTTTTGACACATTTGCAAACTTTATGAAAACCTAAAGTCTTACTTACATATGCAATAAGAGTTTTTTCTTCTTCGCCATAGCTGAATCTTGAGATCTTCTCCCCGCTTATGATTTCCAACATCAGAACTCCGAAGCTGTAGATGTCGGACTTCTCAGAGAACATCCCAGTCCATGCATACTCAGGAGCCATATATCCACTGTGAAAACATCAAAAGTTTCACCCAAAGGTTAATATATGATTATGACTATGTATCTTGTTAAGCATGTTTTTGAAAATTTTCTTACAGAGTTCCTACAACCCTGCGGGTGTTGTCCTGATATTCCGTTCCCTGATATATCCGAGCCAATCCAAAGTCTGATATTTTTGGGTTCATCTTCTCATCCAGAAGAATATTGCTAACCTTAAGATCTCGGTGAATGACCCTGAGGCATGAGTCACGGTGGAGATAATGAAGCCCACGTGCAATACCTTGAATGATATATAATCTCTTATGCCAATCAATCTCGCGCCTTTTTCTTGAATCTAAGCAACAGTACAGTGTAAAAGGGTCAGAACAGACAGTTCCATCCATGTAGAGAAAAAGCTGCTAATAGAAAAGGAATGAGGCAAGAAGGAACCCACCGAAGAGAAAAGTATCAAGGCTTTTGTTCAACATAAACTCATAAATCAACAGCCTCTCTTCTCCTTCAATGCAACATCCCAAAATCCGAACTAAGTTTTTATGTTGTAGTTTTGAGATGAGTACTATTTCATTCATGAACTCCTCTTTGCCCTGCCCTGAGCTGCTAGAAAGCCGTTTTACAGCAATTTCTTTCCCATCTTGCAGATTTCCCTGAAACAGATTGCAGAAAGTCATCTCGAGAACATATACGAAGAATACAAGAAACCAAAGAAACTTAAAAATTATCTGACCTTGTACACCGAGCCAAATCCACCTTGTCCGAGTTTATTTGAGAGACTGAAATTATTGGTGGCAGTTTGAATGGTGTTCATCCCAAAGAAATATAAACCTGAGACATCTTGTGGTTTCAGATCATTTCTCTGTGCATCTTGTGAAGCATCCGTTGATATATTTACCGAAACTAGAATTTCAGGAATATATAGAGACATAATAATAAGGCCATAAATATGAATAGAAAACAACAAGAGATCAATATAGAGATAGTAAGATCATCAGAGTGTTACCATTATGTTTAACTCTGTATCTCCAGAAACCAAATGCAGTAGAACCCAATATCAGAAAAAGGGAAAGGCTGACAATACTAGCAGTAATGGTCTTCTTGCGCTTATTTCCACCTGAGATATATATAATACAAAAAAAAATTAAACAATAAGCCATGCTTCTAATAGGAAAAAAAGTATCAATGGAGTTGTAGTTAAAGTTATGATTGACAAAGTAGCTCTTTCGTGTTATCTTTTAAGCCATACCTAGTTCAGAACGTGCAAGACGAATGGAAAGAGTCTCTCCTCCTGTAGAAAATTGTACTGTGTCCATTAATTCTTGGCTCCACTTTAAGCACCCAATTCCATGAATATAAGCAAAGGCCAAGCAAGAACAATTGTTGAGGCAACTTTTGTAGCATTCTTTCGCATTCACAGAACTTGCATATTTGTAAAAGTCTGGAGGCTTTAGGTTGGCAACTGGATGGAAGACGTTTGCATATGTTTCAGTTGAGTTTCCCTGACAATGTAGTTCGGTACGCCTGACACAACCATCTGTCCAGTTTCCTCTTTTCCACTCCTCAATGTATTTCGGAACAAACCCTTTGAAACATTTACATTTTGGAGGAACGGACATCACACATAACCCAAAGGGTCCGCATACACCGTAGTAATCACATGAGTGCGCTGGAGCCACGAAGTTCAATACCCAGTCGGTCCCATTATGCCGAGAAATCTCAAGTGAGCCCTTTGATGTTATCTTTATACGTGGACGTTCAAAATTTCTGTTTAAATAAGTGAGGGATCCTGACCCGTTTGCATCTTGCTGAACGCTTAATGGATTTGTAAACGAGTCATCCATTAGCGGTACCCCTGTGAACCTTGTTTTAGCCCATGGACCACTTCTCCAATAAGGCTTCGAGTCTCTCATAGTCAACGCTTGTGTTGGCACTTGCGGTGTAATCTGAACCACAAAGTCTCCAGGCGATGGATCAGTGTAAGTTTTCCAAGAAGTCAACACCTGCTTCTCATTGGTGGCGAGGTTGTACATCAAGGCCGAGAAAGGGAGCATAGTATCACCAAGATGGTCAAAGCTTTGCCAAATAGTTCTTCCCAAAAAGTTGTCTATGACAATAAGATTTCCGGTGTTTGAAAGCTCTGCACGAGACCCGTTAAATGCGAAAGTCTCTCCAATGGACCAGACAACGCCATGATTGCCATTAGATAACAGAAGACTCCCATTGCTGCTGATAGCTAGAATTGCCGCAGAGTCTGTAACAGGGTTTTCTCTATTGGCCACCCACACAACCAACCGAGGGATGATACCCTTGAACCAGATTCCGACATAATGGTTTTGGGAGTTATTAGGACTGAAGAAACCTAATTCATAAACACCATTAGAGGAGCTGAGAGTTTGTCCTATTGATAAAGGACTCTCTTTCGTTATCCCTGCAAAGCTAAACCTTATAAAGCTGGTAAATAAGAGCAAATAAGCAAAGAACACGATCCTCTTCTTCCCCATGTTTTTTACTAGATTAGTGTATGAAGCAAGAAAGCCGGAAAAATAAAAAGCACTGCGGGACTTATGAGAACTACTTTTTACTTATGTTCCTAAAATTATGCATTAATTAATAATACAGAATAAATATATCTATGCATACATGATACATCGGCACGAAGAAGTCCTTACCCGATCAGTTACGCAACGTTGTCAATGTTAGGCCGAGAACCTATAACTATGCATCAATCGAAATAATTCAATCAGATCATTTGAATTAGTTTCTGAAATCCTTGCTTCACCATTACGTCACACTTTAACTTTCTTGAACTGCAGAGCGCAGACTATGTAACATCTCGTTCAGGCATTTCATCGAACAGTTCCAGTGCATAATCAAAAAAATTCGGAGCCTCACTAATATCGTTGGACCCTTTAATGCCCCAGTCAACATTGGTATGTCAGTCAGTGAATGAAAGGTTGCTTGACTCTTGAGTCGTTGCCACTAGGCCAGAGACCCTTCCAGGAAGCCCATAATTTACTAAGACTTGGAAAAAAGTGGACTCAAACAATTTTGAGTGTTTTTGTCAATTTCGTGTATATTATTGTATGGGAAATAACTGTGTTTAGTGGGAACATGTAATTTGGGGTGGGTAGTTGAAGTTCCAATCGATACATTTTTTCTTTTACATATGTAATGGTTTGGTTTTACTAATTAGAGTGAGAGGCATACTGGTTTATATTAGAGCAATTCTTATCAATACCACAAAACTAAATTTTAATTCTAAAATTAACATTTATACTTTTATTTTAAAAAATCTCATAAAAATTATTTTTTTTTCAAAAAATACCACAAAATTAAATTCAAACTTTAACACTCAAAACTAAACACTAAACCAAAAATATTCGAAAAAAAAAAAAACCAAAAATATTAAATTCTAAATCCAAAATATTAAACCCAAACCTAAATATCTTATTATATAAAGTACAATTTTCAAAAGTTAGTAACTCATATATGTTAACACGTGTTGAGTTAATTAATTCAAGATTTTGACACGTGTAAGAAATGAAAAAATGTAAAAATTGTTGAATAAATGTCAAAGATTTAAATATAAGGAAAGAAATATGCTAATTAAATTTTTTTAAAATGTTACGAAAAATATAAAAAAATATACTAATTTATTCATTTTCGAAATTTTATGAAAAATAGAAAAGAATATGCTAATTATTTATTTTCTAAATATTATTAAAAATATAAAAAGGTTATAAATATTATAAAAATATATAAAAAGGTTATAAACAAAAAGGACAATGAGAAAAGAAATTATAAATAACAATACTAATTTATTTCATGTCGATAAAAAAGGTTAAATATGATTAAAAATAAATAAACTTATTCAAATATAAATAAACCAAACTATATATAATCAAATAAATAGATAATTATAACCTTGTTAGAATTTTTATCGGTGAATGATTTTGTATGGATGTTTTCAATATTTTATTACATATTTATTTTTATGAGTGATTTGTTTCTATTTTTAAAAGCTTTCTATTTCTGTTTTTTCATAAATTTTAAAATATTAAATTATAATACCGCGTATACGCGGGGCTTAATCTAGTTTCAATTATAAACCTTTATAATTTATTTTTAGTTTTTGTGGTATTTTTTGAAACAAATTTTTTTTGTAGTATTTTTGGAAAATAAGACTAATGATGGTATTTTTGGAAAATAACTATTTTAGTGGTATTTGAAAAAATTTCTCTTTATTATAATAAGGTATGAGCATTCGCGTACCCATTGGAGTTCGGTTCAGGTTTTTCAAGTTTTTGGGTTTTCGGATTAGACCTCTAGAATCTATTCAGATATTTTATATTTTTGGTCGGATTCGTGTTGGATTCGGGTCGGGTTTGGATTTATCCAAGTATCTGAAATCGAAAATTTTATATCTGAATCTATTCAATTACTCAAATATACAAAAAAAGCAAATATTTTTATATGAATCCACTCAAAAATAACTAAAATACTCAAAAATATCTAATATATTCGTAAAGCCCCGAATATTTTGGACACGTTTGGGAGGTTTTTTTTTTTTTGTTTCGGATTCGGATAGGGTCCGAATAATATGGCCAATGATGGAAAATAATGGCCATAAAGGTCTCACTGGGCTGATTTTGATTAAAAGCGCATAAGGCCCAGTAAATTATTATCTTCCCCTAACTGTTAACGACTTTGATTTTGAATTTGAAAAGAAGCGGAAGCAAGAGCGAGAGGGTGATTTGGAGATGGAGGATTCAGGTGCGATTCTATGTCAGATCTCCATTTTTAAGGACATGCTTGATCAGGTTCTTCTTCTTCCTCTTCTCCTTCTTCTTCGTCTTCCTCACTGGTTTGGTTTCTCGTCTTTAGCTTTTTGAGCTGTGATCGAATGAAACAGGTCAATCGGGAAATTGAAGCAAACATTCAGGTAACGCGAGAGATCGAATCACAGATCGGAGCGTGTTCTGAGATGGAATCGACTCTGTCTTTCAAGGAAGCTGAGCTTACTAGATCGTTCCTTGCTTCTCAGTTCGAGATCAGCGGTTTGATCTCCGTTACAGGTTTCTGAATTTTCCTAATCAATTTTGGATTGTTCAAAATTCACATTCCAATGTTATATCTCGATCATTATGTCTTGTTTCCTTAAAAGCTGATTCAAGAAACTCTCTGAAGCTATTGGAGGATGAGATTTGTCGCCTGAGAAGTGAGCACAGTGAGGTAATTACAAGGCTAACCGAGAAGCGGTGAGAACATCGATTGCATTGTTCTTGATTTTGTTTAATATTATATTAAGAAGCATTGATATGGGAATTTTATACACAGGGAAGGGTTTGTAAAGATGTGTTTTGGATTCCAGAGTGAGATTGAAGACAGTGAATTAAAGAGTTTATTGTCGGAGAGGGAGTTTCTAGAAAACGAAGTTCGGATGTTGGAGGAGAAGAACATGGATGTGAAGAACTCGATTTTGGCTTACATGGAAGATGAAATGAGGAATCTATTGTCTGATTAGTTTTCTGGAATGATGAAACTATTAGGCATTTGACTGGAATAGTACTACCACTAGTCACTTGATCTTTAACCCAAAAGAAAGAAAAGTTATTTTGGATCAGGTTAAGAACGTAGCAAGACTGGTTCGAGTATGAACCATCTGAACAAGTCAGATTTTATCGACATGATCATTGTTGCAGATGAAACTTGAGTAATTTCATCAGATGTTAACTGTGCTGGTCAGTAGGAACTTCTTTATTGTCCTATACGGTTTATGCCCACGAAACACACTCATATGCTCTGCACGCAAGGTCTCAAAAGAAGAACAAAACCCACAAACACACAAAAGCTGTGTCGTCAAATCTGGACAATATAAGCTCCTCAAAAGATTAGACAATTGTGCTGGAGATCAATTGGAAATGAAATACCAATTTAAACTCTAATGGTGCACCAAATTGGAAGTTCATCTATAGTAATTTTATCTTTTTACTTAATGAAATAATCTTTTACAAAAAGCATGAAAGGTGAAGTTATCAACATTCAATAGTTGATTTCTTTTGTGAACAATCAAGCATACATCGATTCTACAGTTTTCATCACATAATTTCTCACCGCCCTAGGATCACAGACTGTGTCATCTTATTGACAGTAATCAACCTCTTAGACGGTGATTCTACATCTATTGTGTGCACTACAAATGTGGGTTGTTTTGGTGGTGGAAGATCTGATGTTGTGGTGAGCATAGACAGCAACTCAAATGTATTGGGTCTGTCGGCAGTTAGGTATTGAACACAGAGCAAACCAATCTGAACACATCTCTTAACTTCTACGGGGTGACATGAATCAGCAAGATCTTGATCCAAAAGATCAACTCCTCCAGTTCCACACCAAGATTCCCACGCCTGTTGTTTAATTTCAGATCTTGTGAATCAACAAGATCTTGCAAGCAACGTTTTGAGACATTTGCAAGTGTGAAAACCTTAAGTAACTTACATATGCAATAAGGGTTTTTCCGTCTTCACCATAGCTGAATCTTGAGATCTTCTCTCCGCTGATGATTTCTAATAGCAGAACTCCGAAGCTGTAGATGTCGGACTTCTCAGAGAACATCCCAGTCCATGCATACTCAGGAGCCATATATCCTCTGTGCAAACACCAAATAGTTTCACCCAAGATTAATATCTGACTATGAATATGGATCTAGTTAAGTATGTTTTTGAAAATAGAATCTTACAGAGTTCCTACAACCCTGCGAGTATTGTCTTGATATGCGGTTCCCTCATACATCCGAGCCAATCCAAAATCTGATATCTTTGGATTCATCTTCTCGTCCAGAAGAATATTGCTAACCTTCAGATCTCTGTGAATTACCTTGAGGCGTGAGTCACGATGGAGATAGTGAATTCCACGCGCAATACCTTGAATGATATCAAATCTCTTTGGCCAGTCAATCTCAAGTTTTTTTCTTGAATCTAAGCAACAATAAACAATCAGATAAGACAATTCCATGTAGAGAAAAAAACTGCTGATAGTAAAGGAATGAGGCAAGAAGGACCCCACCGAAGAGAAAAGTATCAAGGCTTTTGTTCAACATAAACTCGTAAATCAATAACTTCTCTTCTCCTTCAATGCAGCATCCCAAAATACGAACTAAGTTTTTATGTTGTAGTTGTGAGATGAGTACTATTTCATTCATAAACTCCTCTTTCCCTTGGCCTGAGCTGCTAGAAAGCCGTTTTACAGCAATTTCTTTCCCATCTTGCAGCTTTCCCTGAAACAGATTGCAGAAGGTCATCTGGAGAGCATAAGCAAAGAATAGAAAAAAAGCAAAGAGGTTAGAAATTCTCTGACCTTATAAACTGGGCCAAATCCACCTTGTCCAAGTTTGTTTGATATACTGAAATTATTGGTGGCAGTTTGAATGGTATTCATCTCAAAGAAATTTAAACCTGATACATCTTGTGGTTTCAGATCATTCCTCCATGCAACTTGTGAAGCATCCTTTGTTATATTAGTTGAAACTAGAGTTTCAGTAACAGATAATATAGGTCATCAGTGTCTTACCGATAGCAAGAAAATGAATACTTCAAATAAACAACAAGAAATCAATAGAAAGGTAGTAAGATCATCAGTTTGTACCGTTATGTTTCACTCTATATCTCCAGAAACCAAACGCAGCAGAAGCCATTATCACAAAAAGAGAAAGGCTCACTATACTAGCAGTAATGATCTTGTTATGCTCATTTCCATCTGAGATATATATAAAACGAAAGAAAAATAAACAATAAGCCATGCTGCTACTAAAGATCGAACACTATATCATTGGAGTTGAAGATAAAGATGTAATTAACGGAATAGCTCTTTCCTGTTATCTTTTAAGACGTACCTAGGTCAGAACGGGCAAGACGAATGGAAAGAATTTCTCCTCCTGGAGATAATTGGACAGTGTCTATTAGGTCTTGGTTCCACATTAAGCACCCTATTCCATTGATATAAGCAAAAGCCAAGCAAGAACAATTGTGGAGGCAACTTCGCTGGCATTCTTCAGCATCCACAGAACTTGCAAATTCATAAAAGTCTGGAAGCTTTATGTTGGGAACAGGACGGAAACCGTTGGCATCATTTCCAGTAGAGTTTCCTTGACAATGTAGTTCGGTACGCCTCTTACAACCATTAGTCCAATTTCCTCTTTTCCACTCCTCAGTGGATTTTGGTACAAACCCTTTGAAGCATTTACACTTTGGAGGTACTGACACAACACAAAAACCAAAAGGTCCACACACATCATACCTTTCACATGGATCGTCTGGAGCCTCAAAATCTAATTCCCAGTCAGTCCCATTCTGCAGATAAATCTTCAGTAAGCCCTCTGGTGTTATCATCATTCGTGAAAGTCTGGAGTTTCTTTCTATATAAGTGAAGGATCCAGACCCGTTTGCATCCTGCTGAAGTCTGAATGGACTGGTATATGTATTATCCATTAGCGGTATCCCAGTGAACCTTGTTTTAGCCCATGGACCGCTTCTCCAATAAGGCTTCGACCCTCTCATAATAAACACCTGTGATGGTATTTGCGGTGTAATCTGACCAACGAATTCGCCAGGGGATGGATCGTTATCACTTTTCCAAGAAGTCAACACCCGTTTCTCACCTGTGGTGACATTATACATCAAGGTTGAGAGAGGGAGCATAGTATCACCAAGATGTTCAAAGCTTTCCCATAGAGTTCTTCCCGAAACATTGTCTATGAAAACTATATTTCCATTGTCTGTAAGCTCTGCACGAGACCTGTTAGATGCAAAAATATCTCCGATGGACCACACAACGCCATGTTTGCCATTAGATAACAGAAGACTTCCATTGCTGCTGATACCGAGATTTGCCGTGGAGTCTGTCACAGGATTTTCTCTATTTGCCACCCATACAACCACCTGGGGAATGATACCCTTGAACCAGATTCCGACATACTGATTTTGGGAGTTATTAAAACTGAAGAAGCCCAATTCATAAACACCATTAGAGGAGCTGAGAGTTTGTCCTATTGATAAAGGATTCTCTTTGGTTATTCTTGCATAGCTAAAACTTAAAAAGATGGTAAAAAAGAGCAAACAAGCAAAAAACATGATCCTCTTCTCCCCCATATGTGTATGTATCTACATGAACTATCTCTTCCAATCACTTTAAGGAACGAACATGTTAACAAGAGACTTGTTAGACTATTCTCAAGCACCTATAAACAATGTTGACCAGACTGCTCTGATGTTCCAGAAAACTTAGTTTTTTAAAACAAATTTCAATAAACTAATTCAATAAAACTAATTTCCACGTAGAAGTCCAACCTTTTTTGTTGAAAAAGAAAACAAAAATCCACATAGCAACGTTGAAAATTTATTTAACACTTATGGAATTGTCATTTTCATGTTCTTGTTAGCTTGTTGGGCCAAGAACGAGTCAAAGATAGACATCTATATTCTGCATCAGTACAAAAAGTGAAGATTTTCAGCTTGACCTGTGCTTAATATGTTGCGTTGTTAACGTGTCCTTGCCAGCTCCAGAACCTGTGAAAGATACATAAACGTTCATTAATCAGATCTTTTATAATGGTACCAGAACAGCTTTCTTGAACTAGGAGTAGAGCTGTGAGTGGTTCATTATAACGTAAGAGAAACTGATGATCTACACATCCATTTGCTATGTGCAGAATCCAGAACTTTAGCTGATATTGCAGACTAGTTGATCTGATCAGCTTTGAAACCTAAAACCTCGTTCAGGCATTTTACCGAAAACTTTCGGCGCATAATTCTCCATCAATCCTAAAGAGTATCCCGGTGAACCTTGTTTTAGCCCATGGACCGCTTCTCCAATAAGGCATCGAGCCTCTCATTGTAATGGCACTTGCGGTATAATCTGAAACACAAAGTCTCCAGGCAAGTCAACACCAGGCTCACCGGTGGGGAGATTATACGTCACCGTTGAGAGAGGGAGCATAGTATCGCCAAGATGCTCAAAGCTTTGCGTATTGAAGGAAAAAAATTTGTTTTGAAGCATAAATAATTTATATGAAGTAACTTTTGAGTTAAAAAGAGAATAATATGTATTGAATAATGAATAAATGAAAAGTTGATCAATTCCACAAAAGTTCGATTATTGCATCGTTTCTTAACGCCCAAGGATCACAGACTGCGTCATGTCATTGACAGTAATCAAATCCTTAGACAGTGATTCCTCTTCTCTAGAGTGCACTACAAATGTGGGTTGTTTTGGTGATGGAAGACCTGATGTTGTGGTGAGCATAGCCAGTAACTCAAGTGTGTTGGGTCTGTCTGAAGGTTGGTGTTGAACACAGAGCAGCCCAATCTGAACACACCTTCCAACTTCAGATGGGTGACATGAATTAGCAACACCTTGGTCCAAAAGATCAACTCCTTTGGTTTCACACCAAGATTCCCATGCCTGTTTTTTAGTTTCATATCTTAAAGAGTATCAGAGCAAGAACCTCTTTTGAAATCCTCTGCAAATGTAAGAAAACCTTAAGAATTAACTTACATATGCAAGAAGTGTTTTTCCTTCTTAGCCATAGCTGAACCGTGAGATCTTCTCCCCGCTGATGATTTCTAACAGTAGAACTCCAAAGCTATAGATGTCAGATTTCTCAGAAAATACTCCAGTCCATGCATACTCAGGAGACATATATCCTCTGTTATAAATTCAAATAGTATTATATCACCCAGTTTGATATCTGACTAACATGACAATGAACCTTGTCAATCATTTTATTAAAGAAAGGTTCTTACAGAGTTCCTACAACCCTGCGAGTTTTGTCCAGATATTGGGTTCCCTGATACATCCGAGCCAATCCAAAATCTGATATTTTCGGGTTCCTTTTCTCGTCCAGAAGAATGTTGCTGACCTTCAGGTCTCGGTGAATTACCTTGAGGCGTGAGTCACGATGAAGATAGAGAAGTCCACGAGCAATACCTTGAATGATATCAAATCTCTTTGGCCAATCAAGCTCGAGCCTTTTTCTTGCATCTATGCAACAATACCGTATAAAAACTATCAGATAAGAAGTTCCACATAGAGAGAAGAAGTTGCTAACTGAAAGAGAAAGATGCAAGAAGTGACCCACCAAAGACAAAGGTATCAAGGCTTTTGTTCAACATAAACTCATAAATCAATAGCTTCTCTTCTCCTTCGATGCAGCATCCCAAAACCCGGACTAAGTTTCTGTGTTGGAGTTTTGAGATGAGTACTATTTCATTCATGAACTCCTCCTTGCCCTGTCCAGAGCTGCTAGAAAGCCGTTTTACTGCGATTTCTTTCCCATCTTGCATTATTCCCTGAAACAAGTTGCATATGTCATCTCAAGAGAATAGAGAAATGAGAAGAGCAAGAGGATTTAAAGTCTGACCTTGTAAACGGAACCAAATCCACCTTGTCCGAGTTTGTTCGATAGACTGAAGTTATTGGTGGCATTCTGAATGGTATTCATGTCAAAGAACTCTAAACCTGAGACATCTTGTAGTGTTAGATCATTCCTCCATGCATGCTTTGATACATGAGCTGAAATTTGAGCTAGAACTCGTGTGTTAGTGCTTGACAAATTTTGAACCATATTCAGATTTTGAAGCAAGCCAAAACCAAGGTACCAAAAAGAAGACATGCTGGTTTTAAAAACATAACTGACGGTGCCGATTTAGTGTAGGTTTTTCGTAGTGGAAAACTCCGTTTTTGTATTTTTAGTTGTCCATAATTTGTACAAATATATTAGACCCTACGATCGAAATGAATAAACAAACAACAAGACACCAATGGAGAGATGGAGAGATAAAGAGATACTTACCATTACGTTTCACTCTGTATCTCCAGAAACCAAACGCAGCAGAAGCCAATATCACAAAAAGAGAAAGGCTCAAAACAGTAGCAACAATGGTTTTCCTGAACTTATTTACACCTGATATAAAAAAACAAAAACAAACTATACAATAAGCCATGCTGCTACCAAAGAGAACACTATCAATTATGTTGAAGATAAAGTTGTAAAATTGACGAAGTAGCACTTTCGCGTTATCTTTTAAGCCGTACCTAGTTCAGAATGTGCAAGACGAATGGAAAGAATTTCACCTCCTGCAGAAAATTTCACTGCGTCCATTAGATCTCGGTTCCACATTAAGCACCCTATTCCATGGATATAAGCAAAGGCCGAGCAAGAACAATTGTGGAGGCAATTTTGGTAGCATTCTTCCGCATCCACAGAACTTGCATATTCGTAAAAGTCTGGAAGCTTTATGTTGGCAACAGGATGGAAGATGTTTACATCTTTTCCAGTAAAGTTTCCTTGACAGTGTAGTTCAGTACGCCTCACACAACCACCAGTCCAGTTTCCTCTTTTCCACTCCTCAATGGAATAAGGACCAAACCCTTTGAAGCATTTACACTTTAAAGGTACTGACGCAATACACAACCCAAATGGTCCACAGACACCGTATATATCGCATGGATTGGCAGGAGCCTTGTAACTTAATTCCCACTCTGTTCCATTATGCCGAAACCTCTTCATTGATCCCTCTGATGTTAAAACTATATGTGAAAGTTTGAAGTTTCTATCAACATAAGTAAAGGATCCAGACCCATTTGCATCCTGATGAAGGCTGAATGGACTTGTATATGTGTCATCCATTAGCGGTATCCCGGTGAACCTTGTTTTAGCCCATGGACCGGTTCTATAGTAAGGTGTCAAGCCTCTCGTTATAAGCACCTGTGATGGCACTTGTGGTGTAATCTGACCTATAAATTCGCCAGGAGATGGATTGGTGGAACTCTCCCAAGAAGTCAACACCCGCTTCTCACCTTCGGCGAGACTATACATCAGGACTGAGAAAGGGAGCATAGTATCACCAAGATGCTCAAAGCTTTCCCATAGAGTTCTCTCCGAAACATTGTCTATGACAACTAGATTGCCGTTGTCTAAAAGCTCTGCACGAGAGTCGTTAGATGCAAAAACTTCTCCAGTGGACCACACAACGCCATGTTTGCGATTAGATAACAGAAGACTTCCATTGCTGCTGATACTGAGATTTGTCGTGGAGTCTGTAACAGGCTTTTCTCTATTTGCCACCCACACAACCACCTGGGGAATGATACCCTTGAACCAGATTCCGACATACTGATTTTGGGAGTTATTAGGACTAAAGAACCCCAATTCATAAACACCATTAGAGGAGCTGAGAGTTTGTCCTACTGACAAAGGACTTTCTGAGGTTATCCCTGCATTGCTAAAACTTAAAATGATGGTAAACAAGAGTAAACAAGCAAAGAACACGGTCCTCTTTTTCCCCATGTGTCTCCAAGAACTATCTTCTTCAGATTAATTTAAGAAACAAAGTATTCTTTAGTTAACAAGAAAGTAAGTCACGAAAAACGAAGTCAGGGGCTTGTGAGGACTATAATCAAGCACCTAAAAACAATGCTGACCACACTGCAGTTATGTTCCAAAATTCTGCATTACTTTAACCACAATCAACTTATACCTTATACAATAATAATATTAATTGTGATACATATGTTTGTCATTTCCACGGAGAAGTCTAACCATTTGACCCAATCAACCATTCAAGATGGCCCTAGAACCAATGAAAGACATCTACACTCTGCGATGAGAATATGAATCAATTAGTTTTTTCGACATTAGTTTAAGAGGTGAAGTGAGAAAGTAAGCCAGGAAAAGCAAAACTCAGGGACTTGTGGGAACTGTTTTCTGGGACCTATAAGCAAAGTTGACCACAAGAGATGAGCATAAGGTCAGCAATATAGAGTCTTCACATATTGACTGATTCAAAGCTGCAAATACTGTGGTTTATGAAATTCATGGAACTAACTCAAAATACCAAATGGGCCAACTAGAGTAGCCTTTCAGGTCCCTAGATTGAACTTGACATTGCTAGCTTTAAACTTTTCCTTTTCATGGGGTTTTGAAACAAACCATTGAACAGTTAGACAAGACCCAATAAGATTGTATAGGGAACCTGAAAGGCTGGTCTAGATAGGTTTCCCACTAGGCGTTTTGAATTATTTCCATGAAACTTTGTCCTATTGACGAAGGATTCTCTTTCGTTATCTCTGCATAGCTAAAACATAAAAGGATGGTAAAAAAGAGCAAACAAGCATAAACAAGAACTATCTTCTTCGGATTAATTTCAGAAACGAACATTTTAATAAGAGAAAATTTGCCAAGAAAACAAAGTCAGGGACATTTGAGACTATTCTCAAGCACCTATTAACATGTTGACCACCCTGCACTGATGTTCCAGAAACCTTAGTAATACCAAACAAATTTTGATACTTATGTAATTGACACGAAAAAGTCCAACCTTTTCACCCAAACAACCTTTGACCTCACATAGCAACATTGAAAATTCTAATACTTATGTAATTGTCGTTTTCATGTTCTTGTTAGCCTGTTGGGCCTTTAANGAGCACATCCGGGTATGTCTACACTTTTGGTGGTACTGCAATTTGTTGGGTTTCAAAGTTGCAGAAAATTGTAGCTCTATCAAGCTGTGAAGCTGAGTATGTTGCGGTGACAGAGGCGACAAAGGAAATGATTTGGTTACAATCATTTCTACAAGAATTAAGCTACAATCAAGAGGAAAGTGTGTTGTACTGTGATAGTAAAAGTGCCATTGATTTGGCGAAAAACCCGGTATACCATGCTCGGACGAAGCACATACAACTTCTGTATCATTTCATCAGATCAGCTTTGGAAGATGGAGTGTTGGTGCTTGAAAAGATTCAAGGAAGTAAGAATCCGGCAGACATGCTAACGAAGGTCGTGCCGTATGATAAGCTGAGGTTGTGTGCAACCTCAGTTGGCTTGCTAGAGTAACAAGCCTAGAAGACCTGCTACATAGATCGAGGTGTGAAGACATATTGAAATCAGTCTTCAAGTGGGAGATTGTTAGTCATGGGTTGGTGAATGGGTTGGTGAATGGGTTGGTGAATGAGTTGGTGAATGGGTTGGTGAAGGTTAGGATTTTCAACAAGTGTGGCTCTCACCAACCCCCACACTTCCTATAAATACCAAGGTTTTGAGAAGAAGAAAAACATCCCAAAACAAGAAGAAACACAAGAGAGAAGAAAAAAAAAATTATTCTTCTTTAATTCTATTTTGTGAGAAAATTAAAAGAGTAATTTTCTCGAGTGTATTTGGGTGAGTTGTGAGTGTTGTAAAATTCCCCGAGTTGATAATAAAAAGATCTGTAGCAGGTCCGGAGATGTAGGCACGATTGGTCGAACTCCGTTAACAAATTTCGGTGTCTTTAATCTTCTCGTAGTTCTGATTTATCGGAATTTTAACTGTTAAATTCCCAACATACTCTGCATCAATCAATTGATGAGAATTTTCAGCCTGACTTTAAGAATCCAACAATTTAATTTAGCCAATCAATCGAATAATCAATCACACATCGAGTGACCTGGGATTAAAATATGTGCTGTTAACGTGTCCTTGCCAGCTCCAGAACCTGTGAAAGATACATAAATGTTAAAATGTTAATTAATCAGATCTTTCTTAAAGGTACCAGAACAGCTTTCTTGAACTAGGACTAGAGCTAAGAAACAAACAAGAAGATGACAATTTGTAGCTTGACTTGAAGAATCACACGTCGATTGACCTCAGATTGAAACATTGTGTAGTTTCCATGTCCTTGCCAGCTCTTTGAGTCCAGAACCTGTGATAGATAAACATCCAAACTCATTAAATGAAAGATGAATATATGAATAAATCAGATGATGAAGATATCAATCAATAAAATCTTTCTTATTGGTTTCTGAAGTCGTTGTTTCTACTCTTACAACACATTAAAATNAAGAGAAAGGCTCACTATACTAGCAGTAATGATCTTGTTATGCTCATTTCCATCTGAGATATATATAAAACGAAAGAAAAATAAACAATAAGCCATGCTGCTACTAAAGATCGAACACTATATCATTGGAGTTGAAGATAAAGATGTAATTAACGGAATAGCTCTTTCCTGTTATCTTTTAAGACGTACCTAGGTCAGAACGGGCAAGACGAATGGAAAGAATTTCTCCTCCTGGAGATAATTGGACAGTGTCTATTAGGTCTTGGTTCCACATTAAGCACCCTATTCCATTGATATAAGCAAAAGCCAAGCAAGAACAATTGTGGAGGCAACTTCGCTGGCATTCTTCAGCATCCACAGAACTTGCAAATTCATAAAAGTCTGGAAGCTTTATGTTGGGAACAGGACGGAAACCGTTGGCATCATTTCCAGTAGAGTTTCCTTGACAATGTAGTTCGGTACGCCTCTTACAACCATTAGTCCAATTTCCTCTTTTCCACTCCTCAGTGGATTTTGGTACAAACCCTTTGAAGCATTTACACTTTGGAGGTACTGACACAACACAAAAACCAAAAGGTCCACACACATCATACCTTTCACATGGATCGTCTGGAGCCTCAAAATCTAATTCCCAGTCAGTCCCATTCTGCAGATAAATCTTCAGTAAGCCCTCTGGTGTTATCATCATTCGTGAAAGTCTGGAGTTTCTTTCTATATAAGTGAAGGATCCAGACCCGTTTGCATCCTGCTGAAGTCTGAATGGACTGGTATATGTATTATCCATTAGCGGTATCCCAGTGAACCTTGTTTTAGCCCATGGACCGCTTCTCCAATAAGGCTTCGACCCTCTCATAATAAACACCTGTGATGGTATTTGCGGTGTAATCTGACCAACGAATTCGCCAGGGGATGGATCGTTATCACTTTTCCAAGAAGTCAACACCCGTTTCTCACCTGTGGTGACATTATACATCAAGGTTGAGAGAGGGAGCATAGTATCACCAAGATGTTCAAAGCTTTCCCATAGAGTTCTTCCCGAAACATTGTCTATGAAAACTAAATTTCCATAGTCTGTAAGCTCTGCACGAGACCCGTTAGATGCAAAAATATCTCCGATGGACCACACAACGCCATGTTTGCCATTAGATAACAGAAGACTTCCATTGCTGCTGATACCGAGATTTGCCGTGGAGTCTGTCACAGGATTTTCTCTATTTGCCACCCATACAACCACCTGGGGAATGATACCCTTGAACCAGATTCCGACATACTGATTTTGGGAGTTATTAAAACTGAAGAAGCCCAATTCATAAACACCATTAGAGGAGCTGAGAGTTTGTCCTATTGATAAAGGATTCTCTTTGGTTATTCTTGCATAGCTAAAACTTAAAAAGATGGTAAAAAAGAGCAAACAAGCAAAAAACATGATCCTCTTCTCCCCCATATGTGTATGTATCTACATGAACTATCTCTTCCAATCACTTTAAGGAACGAACATGTTAACAAGAGACTTGTTAGACTATTCTCAAGCACCTATAAACAATGTTGACCAGACTGCTCTGATGTTCCAGAAAACTTAGTTTTTTAAAACAAATTTCAATAAACTAATTCAATAAAACTAATTTCCACGTAGAAGTCCAACCTTTTTTGTTGAAAAAGAAAACAAAAATCCACATAGCAACGTTGAAAATTTATTTAACACTTATGGAATTGTCATTTTCATGTTCTTGTTAGCTTGTTGGGCCAAGAACGAGTCAAAGATAGACATCTATATTCTGCATCAGTACAAAAAGTGAAGATTTTCAGCTTGACCTGTGCTTAATATGTTGCGTTGTTAACGTGTCCTTGCCAGCTCCAGAACCTGTGAAAGATACATAAACGTTCATTAATCAGATCTTTTATAATGGTACCAGAACAGCTTTCTTGAACTAGGAGTAGAGCTGTGAGTGGTTCATTATAACGTAAGAGAAACTGATGATCTACACATCCATTTGCTATGTGCAGAATCCAGAACTTTAGCTGATATTGCAGACTAGTTGATCTGATCAGCTTTGAAACCTAAAACCTCGTTCAGGCATTTTACCGAAAACTTTCGGCGCATAATTCTCCATCAATCCTAAAGAGTATCCCGGTGAACCTTGTTTTAGCCCATGGACCGCTTCTCCAATAAGGCATCGAGCCTCTCATTGTAATGGCACTTGCGGTATAATCTGAAACACAAAGTCTCCAGGCAAGTCAACACCAGGCTCACCGGTGGGGAGATTATACGTCACCGTTGAGAGAGGGAGCATAGTATCGCCAAGATGCTCAAAGCTTTGCGTATTGAAGGAAAAAAATTTGTTTTGAAGCATAAATAATTTATATGAAGTAACTTTTGAGTTAAAAAGAGAATAATATGTATTGAATAATGAATAAATGAAAAGTTGATCAATTCCACAAAAGTTCGATTATTGCATCGTTTCTTAACGCCCAAGGATCACAGACTGCGTCATGTCATTGACAGTAATCAAATCCTTAGACAGTGATTCCTCTTCTCTAGAGTGCACTACAAATGTGGGTTGTTTTGGTGATGGAAGACCTGATGTTGTGGTGAGCATAGCCAGTAACTCAAGTGTGTTGGGTCTGTCTGAAGGTTGGTGTTGAACACAGAGCAGCCCAATCTGAACACACCTTCCAACTTCAGATGGGTGACATGAATTAGCAACACCTTGGTCCAAAAGATCAACTCCTTTGGTTTCACACCAAGATTCCCATGCCTGTTTTTTAGTTTCATATCTTAAAGAGTATCAGAGCAAGAACCTCTTTTGAAATCCTCTGCAAATGTAAGAAAACCTTAAGAATTAACTTACATATGCAAGAAGTGTTTTTCCTTCTTAGCCATAGCTGAACCGTGAGATCTTCTCCCCGCTGATGATTTCTAACAGTAGAACTCCAAAGCTATAGATGTCAGATTTCTCAGAAAATACTCCAGTCCATGCATACTCAGGAGACATATATCCTCTGTTATAAATTCAAATAGTATTATATCACCCAGTTTGATATCTGACTAACATGACAATGAACCTTGTCAATCATTTTATTAAAGAAAGGTTCTTACAGAGTTCCTACAACCCTGCGAGTTTTGTCCAGATATTGGGTTCCCTGATACATCCGAGCCAATCCAAAATCTGATATTTTCGGGTTCCTTTTCTCGTCCAGAAGAATGTTGCTGACCTTCAGGTCTCGGTGAATTACCTTGAGGCGTGAGTCACGATGAAGATAGAGAAGTCCACGAGCAATACCTTGAATGATATCAAATCTCTTTGGCCAATCAAGCTCGAGCCTTTTTCTTGCATCTATGCAACAATACCGTATAAAAACTATCAGATAAGAAGTTCCACATAGAGAGAAGAAGTTGCTAACTGAAAGAGAAAGATGCAAGAAGTGACCCACCAAAGACAAAGGTATCAAGGCTTTTGTTCAACATAAACTCATAAATCAATAGCTTCTCTTCTCCTTCGATGCAGCATCCCAAAACCCGGACTAAGTTTCTGTGTTGGAGTTTTGAGATGAGTACTATTTCATTCATGAACTCCTCCTTGCCCTGTCCAGAGCTGCTAGAAAGCCGTTTTACTGCGATTTCTTTCCCATCTTGCATTATTCCCTGAAACAAGTTGCATATGTCATCTCAAGAGAATAGAGAAATGAGAAGAGCAAGAGGATTTAAAGTCTGACCTTGTAAACGGAACCAAATCCACCTTGTCCGAGTTTGTTCGATAGACTGAAGTTATTGGTGGCATTCTGAATGGTATTCATGTCAAAGAACTCTAAACCTGAGACATCTTGTAGTGTTAGATCATTCCTCCATGCATGCTTTGATACATGAGCTGAAATTTGAGCTAGAACTCGTGTGTTAGTGCTTGACAAATTTTGAACCATATTCAGATTTTGAAGCAAGCCAAAACCAAGGTACCAAAAAGAAGACATGCTGGTTTTAAAAACATAACTGACGGTGCCGATTTAGTGTAGGTTTTTCGTAGTGGAAAACTCCGTTTTTGTATTTTTAGTTGTCCATAATTTGTACAAATATATTAGACCCTACGATCGAAATGAATAAACAAACAACAAGACACCAATGGAGAGATGGAGAGATAAAGAGATACTTACCATTACGTTTCACTCTGTATCTCCAGAAACCAAACGCAGCAGAAGCCAATATCACAAAAAGAGAAAGGCTCAAAACAGTAGCAACAATGGTTTTCCTGAACTTATTTACACCTGATATAAAAAAACAAAAACAAACTATACAATAAGCCATGCTGCTACCAAAGAGAACACTATCAATTATGTTGAAGATAAAGTTGTAAAATTGACGAAGTAGCACTTTCGCGTTATCTTTTAAGCCGTACCTAGTTCAGAATGTGCAAGACGAATGGAAAGAATTTCACCTCCTGCAGAAAATTTCACTGCGTCCATTAGATCTCGGTTCCACATTAAGCACCCTATTCCATGGATATAAGCAAAGGCCGAGCAAGAACAATTGTGGAGGCAATTTTGGTAGCATTCTTCCGCATCCACAGAACTTGCATATTCGTAAAAGTCTGGAAGCTTTATGTTGGCAACAGGATGGAAGATGTTTACATCTTTTCCAGTAAAGTTTCCTTGACAGTGTAGTTCAGTACGCCTCACACAACCACCAGTCCAGTTTCCTCTTTTCCACTCCTCAATGGAATAAGGACCAAACCCTTTGAAGCATTTACACTTTAAAGGTACTGACGCAATACACAACCCAAATGGTCCACAGACACCGTATATATCGCATGGATTGGCAGGAGCCTTGTAACTTAATTCCCACTCTGTTCCATTATGCCGAAACCTCTTCATTGATCCCTCTGATGTTAAAACTATATGTGAAAGTTTGAAGTTTCTATCAACATAAGTAAAGGATCCAGACCCATTTGCATCCTGATGAAGGCTGAATGGACTTGTATATGTGTCATCCATTAGCGGTATCCCGGTGAACCTTGTTTTAGCCCATGGACCGGTTCTATAGTAAGGTGTCAAGCCTCTCGTTATAAGCACCTGTGATGGCACTTGTGGTGTAATCTGACCTATAAATTCGCCAGGAGATGGATTGGTGGAACTCTCCCAAGAAGTCAACACCCGCTTCTCACCTTCGGCGAGACTATACATCAGGACTGAGAAAGGGAGCATAGTATCACCAAGATGCTCAAAGCTTTCCCATAGAGTTCTCTCCGAAACATTGTCTATGACAACTAGATTGCCGTTGTCTAAAAGCTCTGCACGAGAGTCGTTAGATGCAAAAACTTCTCCAGTGGACCACACAACGCCATGTTTGCGATTAGATAACAGAAGACTTCCATTGCTGCTGATACTGAGATTTGTCGTGGAGTCTGTAACAGGCTTTTCTCTATTTGCCACCCACACAACCACCTGGGGAATGATACCCTTGAACCAGATTCCGACATACTGATTTTGGGAGTTATTAGGACTAAAGAACCCCAATTCATAAACACCATTAGAGGAGCTGAGAGTTTGTCCTACTGACAAAGGACTTTCTGAGGTTATCCCTGCATTGCTAAAACTTAAAATGATGGTAAACAAGAGTAAACAAGCAAAGAACACGGTCCTCTTTTTCCCCATGTGTCTCCAAGAACTATCTTCTTCAGATTAATTTAAGAAACAAAGTATTCTTTAGTTAACAAGAAAGTAAGTCACGAAAAACGAAGTCAGGGGCTTGTGAGGACTATAATCAAGCACCTAAAAACAATGCTGACCACACTGCAGTTATGTTCCAAAATTCTGCATTACTTTAACCACAATCAACTTATACCTTATACAATAATAATATTAATTGTGATACATATGTTTGTCATTTCCACGGAGAAGTCTAACCATTTGACCCAATCAACCATTCAAGATGGCCCTAGAACCAATGAAAGATAGACATCTACACTCTGCGATGAGAATATGAATCAATTAGTTTTTTCGACATTAGTTTAAGAGGTGAAGTGAGAAAGTAAGCCAGGAAAAGCAAAACTCAGGGACTTGTGGGAACTGTTTTCTGGGACCGATAAGCAAAGTTGACCACAAGAGATGAGCATAAGGTCAGCAATATAGAGTCTTCACATATTGACTGATTCAAAGCTGCAAATACTGTGGTTTATGAAATTCATGGAACTAACTCAAAATACCAAATGGGCCAACTAGAGTAGCCTTTCAGGTTCCCTAGATTGGACGTGACATTGCTAGCTTTAAACTTTTCCTTTTCATGGGGTTTTGAAACAAACCATTGAACAGTTAGACAAGACCCAATAAGATTGTATAGGGAACCTGAAAGGCTGGTCTAGATAGGTTCCCCACTAGGCGTTTTGAATTATTTCCATGAAACTTTGTCCTATTGACGAAGGACTCTCTTTCGTTATCTCTGCATAGCTAAAACATAAAAGGATGGTAAAAAAGAGCAAACAAGCATAAACAAGAACTATCTTCTTCGGATTAATTTCAGAAACGAACATTTTAATAAGAGAAAATTTGCCAAGAAAACAAAGTCAGGGACATTTGAGACTATTCTCAAGCACCTATTAACATGTTGACCACCCTGCACTGATGTTCCAGAAACCTTAGTAATACCAAACAAATTTTGATACTTATGTAATTGACACGAAAAAGTCCAACCTTTTCACCCAAACAACCTTTGACCTCACATAGCAACATTGAAAATTCTAATACTTATGTAATTGTCGTTTTCATGTTCTTGTTAGCCTGTTGGGCCTTTAAACAGTGAAAAATAGGCATCTATACTCTGCATCAATCAAATGATGAGAATTTTCAGCCTGACTTTAAGAATCCAACAATATAATTTAGCCAATCAATCGAATAATCAATCACACAATCGAGTGACCTGGGATTAAAATATGTGTTGTTAACGTGTCCTTGCCAGCTCCAGAACCTGTGAAAATGTTAAAATGTTAAAATGTTAATTAATCAGATCTTTCTTAAAGGTACCAGAACAGCTTTCTTGAACTAGGACTAGAGCTAAGAAACAAACAAAATGATGACAATTTGTAGGCTGACTTGAAGAATCACACGTCGATTGACCTCAGATTGAAATATTGTGTAGTTTCCATGTCCTTGTCAGCTCTTTGAGTCCAGAACCTGTGATAGATAAACATCCAAACTCATTAAATGAAAGATGATTATATGAACAAATCAGGTGATGAACATATCAATCAATAAAATCTTTCTTATTGGTTTCTGAAGTCGTTGTTTTTACTCTTACAACACAGATTAAAATGTCTACTAGATTCACCACCGTAACAAGTTGTTGAACTGTAGACTATGTTAAATCTCGTTCAAGCATTTTACCGAACACTTACAGTGCATAATAATTACGTGCAGAGCTTCTTTAATGTCGTTGGACCCTAATGCCCCAAATCGAGACTGATATTACACATGGAAGTACAGCCAATTCCAACTCCCACAATAAGGGCTTACGTACTTCTGCCACAAATCTAACATTAGTGTGTCAGTGTCACCAGTGACACACATTGGACCCGGTTGAAGAAAACCCAGAAGAGTCGATGGGTGGAGAACCAGTGAAATAGGTAAAATATAGGTCGAAGGACCCATCGACTCTTCTGGGTTGCCTTCAGTCTCCGACACTATCTCCAAGATAGTGAGAGCACCGCTCAAACAGAAACAATGTTAAAGTTAAAAACCTGTTTATTTGGATATGTATGAAACAATGTTATTATGATATTGATATTGGTTTTAGATTTAAATTGAGCTAAACCGGAGCTGGTTCAATTAGTTTGATTTCGGGTTTATCTGAAATGTTGTACCTATATAAGAAAGCTTTGGTTTAGATTGTATGTAACGACTCTTTTACATTTGAATAAAACGAGTTAAAGTTCCGTTAACTCAGTGAGTCAACGTTCCTTAAATCTCCGATGTATCGGATTTAACAAATGTTGAAGTTATTAACAATGAATAACTTCAACATTTGTTAAATCCGATACATCACAGATACAATTGAACAATGAACAATGGAAATTATATGAATAAATCAGATGATGAAGATATCAATCAATAAAATCTTTCTTATTGGATTCTGAAGTCGTTGTTTTTACTCTTACAACACAGATTAAAATGTCTACTAGATTCACCACCGTAACAAGTTATTGAACTGCAAACTATGTTAAATCATGTTCAAGCATTTTACCAAACACTTACAGTGCATAATTCTTATCATATTCAGAGCTTCGTTAGTGTCGTTGGACCCTTATACCCGAAATCGAGACCGATATTACACATGGAAGTACGGCCAATTCCAACTCCCACAATAAGGGCTTAAGTCTTCTGCCACAAATTTAACATTACTGTGTCAGTGTCACCAGCGAGAGATGACACACATTGGACCCGGTCGAAGAAAACCCAGAAGAGTCGGGTCGAGAACCAGTGAAATAGGTAAAATATAGGTCGAAGGACCCATCGACTCTTCTGGGTTGCCTTCAGTCTCTGACTATCTCCAAGATAGTGAGAGCACCGCTCAAACAGAAACAATGTTGAAGTAAAAAAACTTATTATTTGGATATGTATGAAACAATGTTGAAGTTATTAGCACTGAAAAATGAACTCTTTCAAGAGAACAATTTAACACACTTCATTTGTATGATTTCCATCACCCATCGTTTCTTAACGCCCAAGGATCACAGATTGTGTCATCTCATTGACGGTGATCAAATCCCTAAACTGTGAATCGTCATCTCTAGTGTGCATTACAAATGTGGGTTGTTTTGGTGATGGAAGATCTGATGTTGTGGTGAGCATAGTCAGCAACTCAAGTGTGTTGGGTCTGTCTGCAGGTTGGTGTTGTACACAAAGCAAACCAATCTGAACACATCTTCCAACTTCTAATGGGTGACATGAATCAGCAACATCTTGGTCCACAAGATCAATTCCTCCGTTTTCAGACCAAGATTCCCACGCCTGTTATGGTTTCAAAACAAGCAAAATATAAGAGCAACAAATAATTTTAGCAAGATTCTTGTGTGTCAATGCCCAAGTCTGACTTACATATGCAAGAAGGTTTTTTCCGTCTTCGCCATAGCTTAATCTTGAGATCTTCTCTCCTCTTATGATTTCTAACAGCAAAACTCCGAAGCTGTAGATGTCGGATTTCTCAGAGAACATCCCAGTCCATGCATACTCTGGAGACATATATCCTCTGCACATATAACAATTAGTTTATCCCAAGTTAATATCTAGTTAGCTTTGAATCCTAGTTAATCATGTCTTTGAAGATAGATTCTTACAGAGTTCCTACAACCCTGCGAGTCTTGTCCTGATATTCGGTTCCCTGATACATCCGAGCCAACCCAAAATCTGATATTTTTGGGTTCATTTTCTCGTCCAGAAGAATATTGCTGACCTTCAGGTCTCTGTGAACTACCCTCAGGCGTGAGTCATGGTGGAGATAGAGAAGTCCACGCGCAATACCTTGAATGATATCAAATCTTTTTGGCCAATCAATCTCAAGCTTTTTTTTTGAATCTAAGACATAAAAACTATCAGACAAACAGTTCCACATATATAAAAAGTTGCTGATAGTAAAGGAATGATGCAAGAAGGGACCAACCAAAGAGAAAGGTATCAAGGCTTTTGTTCACCATAAACTCATAAATCAATAGCTTCTCTTCTTTTTCAATGCAACATCCCAAAACCCGGACTAAGTTTCTGTGTTGGAGTTTTGAGATGAGTACTAATTCATTCATGAACTCCTCTTTTCCCTGTCCCGAACTGCTAGAAAGACGTTTTACAGCAATTTCTTTCCCATCTTGCAGCTTTCCCTGAAAACAGATTGCAGAAAGTCATCTCAGGAGCATAAACAACAAATAGAAAAGAGTAAAGCGGAATAAATTCTGACCTTATAAACTGAACCAAATCCACCTTGTCCGAGTTTGTTTGATATACTGAAATTATTGGTGGCATTTTGAATGGTATTCATATCAAAGAAATTTAAACCCGGGACATCTTGTGGCTTCAGATCATTTCTCCATGCTTCCTTTGATATATGAGCTGAAATTTGAGTTAGAATCGTGTGTTAGTGCTTCACATCTGGTAATCTAGCCAAGTGAGCATATTAAGATTTTTTTTATAATAAAAAGTTGAAACCAATGTACCGAAAGAACATATTGTTGTTTTAAGAACATATGAGATTTGATTTAGTGGAAAACTTCCCTTTTACTCTATTTTAGTAATCGGTAATTTCTGTAAACAAATGTAAAAGAGCCTACCATCCTTTTTTTTTTGCAAGCAAATGAATAGAAGAACAACAAGATATCATTAGATAGTAAAGTCATCAATGTGTTACCGTTATGTTCCACTCTGCATCTCCAGACACCAAACGCAGAGAAGCCCAAGATCACAAATAGGATCAGGCTCACTGAACTAGCAACAATGGTCTTCTTGCGCTTATTTCCATCTGAGAAATGTAACACAGCATATCAAAGTAGAAGTCATGCTCCTATTGAAAAGGTTAATCTCAATGAAGTAGAAGATAAACATTGAAAAAGACGAAGAAGGTCTCTGACTTTAACTTCTAAGCCATACCTAGCTCAGAACGTGCAAGACGAATGAAAAGAAGTTCTCCTGTTGCAGAAAATTGCATTGCGTCCATTAGGTCCTGGTTCCACACTAGGCACCCTATTCCCCTAATATAAGAAAATGCCAAGCAAGAACAATTGTGGAGGCAACGTTGGTGGCATTCTTTAGAATTCACAGAACTTGTAAATTCATAAAAGTCTGGAGGCTTTATATTAGCAATTGGATGGAAGTCATCTGCATTTTCGCCATTAGAGTTTTCTAGTCAATCTAGTTTGGTATGCCTCACACAACCACCAGTCCAGTTTCCCCTTTTCCACTCTTCAATGGATTTTGGTACAAACCCTTTGAAACATTTACACTTTGGAGGAATTGACATAACACACAACCCAAATGGTCCACACACACCGTAAATATCGCATGAATTGGCTGGAGCCTCCTTGTACAATTCCCAGCCCATTCCATTATCCCGAAACATCTTCATTGATCCCGCTGCTGTTAAAGTTATACGTGAAAGTTTGTAGTTTCTTTGAAAATAAGTTAAGTTTCCTGACCCATTTACATCCTGGTGAAGGGTGTATGTACCTGTGTATGATTCATCCATAAACGTTATCCCAGTGAACCTTGTTTTAGCCCATGGACCATTTCTCCAATAAGGCTTCTAGCCTCTCATAATAATTCCTTGTGATGGCACTTGTGGTGTAATCAGACTCACAAACTCACCAGGCGATGGATCTTTTTCACTTTTCCAAGAAGTCAACACCCGCTTCTCACCAGTGTCGAGGTTATACGTCAGGGATGAGGTATGTAGCAGAGTATCACCAAGATGCTCAAAGCTTTGCCACAGAGCTCTTTCCGAAACATTCTCTATGACCATAAGATTTCCGCTATCTTAAAGCTCTGCACGACACTCGCTAGAGGAAACAGTTAGCCCACTGGACCACACAACGTCATGTTTGCCATTAGATAACAAAAGACTTCCACTGCTACTGATAGCTAGATTTGCGGTGGAGTCGGTAACAGGTTTCTCTCTATTGGCCACCCACACAACGACCCGGGGAATGGTATCCTTAAACCAGATTCCAACATATTGGTCCTGGGTGTTATTAGGACTGAAGAACCCCAATTCATAAACTCCATTAGAGGAGCTGAGAGTTTGTCCTATTGACAAAGGTCTCTCTGTCGTTATAACTGCATAACTGAAACTTAAGAACATGGTAAACAAGAGCATGGTAAAGAGGAGCACACAAGCCAACCTTGTCATCCCGTACACTCCTTGTGTCTCCCAAGAACAATCTTCTTCAGATTAGTGTAATAAGAGAAACAAGTATGCTAGAGAAAATAAGCCACGAAAACAAACTCAAGTACTTAATAGAGAATTATTATCTAAACAATGTTGACCACAGCGCCCATCTTCCAAGATTCTGCATTAATTTATGTTATTCACGATCAACTTAAACCTTGTTTATAAAACAAAACTTGTGCTTACATGTTGGACCCAAAGAATTGAATCTTAAAATTCCAACCATGCAATGGTGGACACTCATATTGAAACATTGAGTCACTTTCATGTCTTTGTTAACTCGTGAACACAACCAATGAGAGATAGTCATCAACACTTTGAACAATTAAAAGATGAAAATTTGAAACCACTAACCTTTCATAGTCTGAACCATGAACTCTAATCCTTTTACCCAATCAACCACGCACAATTGACCAGAATCAGTGAAATATAGACCAAAGACCAATTTAAGAAAGAAAAAAAAAAAAAAACTGGAGAATTAATTGCAGCATCCTCTGTTGTATCTGATATGCAAGCTATTCTTTTCGGATTACTCTTTATCTCTTGGTAAATATACCACAGGTTAGAAGCTTTACCCTTCGTTTAGGCATTTCATCGAACACGTACAGCGCGTAATCCAAATCGTTCGAAAACATTCCCGTTATCTGGGCTTACTTCGACAAAATTGCTCACTTTAATTGTAAATTGTTGTGTCACCAACAAAGACATAAAAACTGCAATTTCTAAAACTAATTTTTAGTTAATATTAGGAGGATTTACTCCAACAACCCTTAAACTTTTTTTAACGACTAGAATGGTTTCATATTCCTGTGGGGTTTTTAATGACAATTTAGTCTTCAAATACATGTGTTAGGAGAAAGGCTATGGAAAGAGAAGATTCGCCTGAGGAGGTAGCTCAGATCTCTGCCTCGCTTTTGGTTCCGCAAGATTCCCTTGTTTGCTTTATAGATGGACCGTGACATCTCTATAGGCTCAGAGCGGACATGGGTGGTTAGTTTCCATAGGAGATGAAATTATACACTTGGGATTAAGACCTTTCTGTGGGCTATGCAATCTCTCTTGGAACTTGCGTTGGACCAAATTACTATCGCGACTGATTATTCGGATCTTATTGCTATGATTGCCAACATAGAGGATTGGCCCGCCTTTGCATCAGAGCTTAAAAACTTTGTGGTTTTTAGGAATTTTTTTGTGTCTTTTAGTATTAGGTATATTCCTCGTAATCACAATACCCAGACTGATCTTCTTGCGAAATGTGCAAGGTCATGAGGTTACAATTTTTCTCATGTAAGTCTGTCGGTCCCCGACTGACTCTCTTTTGAAGAGAGTCGTAATCCGATATCTTAATATATTGTATTTTCAATGGCAAAAAAAAAAACATATACATGTGTTAGGAAAAACGATATTTACGAGAATGCCAATAAATTGTTGTGCCACAGCGGAGAGAGAAGCTGAGCTTCTCGGGAGTTTGAGGGGGAAAAGTTTCCGCCATAAAACAAGTCTATTGCGTATGTGACGACAAAATTGTTGTTTACGGGAGACATAGTGAATAGATATATTGACAGTTATAGATTTAAATGACAGTTAATTTTAGTGGTGGCAGATTTATTAAACAAAGAGAGTTAAAACAGTAGATTTGTGTAAGCAATTGAGTTCATCGAAAGAGTAAATGGTAGTGGTGAAAGACTTATTTCAACGGTCGAGTTGCGTGATAGAGTAAAAGCATTTGATGGTATAGTTAAAAGATATGATAGATACTTAAGGTCTGACTGGTTTAACCGCAGTGGGTGCGGTTGCGTTTGCGGGAGTTTGCGAAAGCGAACGGTTGCGGTTTCTAGCGTTATTAAGCGTTTTGAATGACTGATTTAGCGTTTGGAAATGACTGTGTTTGCGAGAGGTTTACGACTGGTTAACCAGCGGGTGCATCAGCGGTTAGATAAAAAATCACAAAGATAAATATAATATATTAATATAAAAAGGTATAAAAACACAAAAAAATTATATTGTTATGATAAAATATAAAAATATTGAACACGATTAATAATTAAAAAACATAATTAAAGTACTTAATAATTATTCAAAACCAATAAATTTTATTGTGAAATTCTTCTTAATTAGGCATTTGATTCATCACTAAAAATTGTATCAAGTAATGTGACAAATTGTAAAAAATGTGTTTGAATTCGTCGATCTTCCTGATTGCCTTTATAAATATTATAAAGTATTTTCAATGAATACAAACGACTTTTGGCTTGAATCCAACTCAAATCAATTCCAAATTGGTCGTAAATATTCTTAAGAATATTTTTTTGAAGTTTACTTAAAAGCCATAATTATAATAGAAGAAAACAAAATAGAGAGGATAGGGTTAGAAAAAAATAATTAGGGTTTGAGAACAAAGAATTTGATACAATATATATATATATATATAGGGGTAAATATATCAGTTTTTATTCTAACTCCAGCGATGATTTTTTCTTAAAAAAAATTTTAGTTTTTTTTATTACCCAACTGCAACCGCCCGTAACCGCAAACGCTTGCGTTGCGAGAAGCAGCTTTTGAAATCTGGAGATTTGGAGCGGCTGAGAGCAGTTCAGAGCGGGTTCTTTGATTGTTTTCAATCGCTTGCAACCGCTACTACCCGCAAACGCTGCGTTTGCGCGTGGTATCGGGAAAACCAATCATCACCTTAATAGAATAGATAAAGTTATATGGCAGAGTTGTTTGTAGTGACGACAAAGTTAATGAGAATTGATAGAGTGAGGCCGTAGAGTTATTATTAGTGACAGTAGATTATAAATAACTAGTAGAATTAACGGAAAACTATACCATTTAGCGGCAGACTTATCATTTACTAAAATAGTAAAATGTTGGTAGAGTTGTCATAGAGGTGGTGATAGAGTAACGTATGTATGTAAGATTTGACTATTCCAGATTTTAGGTCAACAAGTTGCGCAGCCTTACGAGATGACTATATTGCCCTTCTAATTACAACGGTAGTGGCGAAAGACTAATTTCAACGGCAGAGTTGTATGATAGAGTAAAAGCAGGTGATGGTAGAGTTAAAAGGCATTTTAGAGACCTAATAACCTATATAGATTTATATGGCAGAGTTGTTTATAATGACGGCAGAGTTATTTTTATTGTCAGTAGATATTTCGAAAACTATACTATGTAGAGGCAGACTTATCGTATACTCTTGTTGGATCAAGATTACATTTTAAGATCATGTATCTTTGAAATTGGAATCACTGTCGGAGACTCTTTAGTCAGCTGGTTTCTTGTAATTCCATGTGCTAAAAGAATAATCGATTTCAATTTCAATAAATGATTCGTTACATACTAATCCAAGTGCCATGGCTCACTACAGCTCTCTTGTTATTGCATCAAATGTGAGTTTGTGTCAATGTGGCTTGTTTTATAGCTAAGTCGTTCACACTAAGACCTAAGGGTTACAGCTTTATAATATCTGATCACTCAATTTGCATTTTGGCAGCCTACTCTGTTTTAATTAGTAGGTGACTTTAGTTTACAAGTCAAGATTAGAATAATTGTTGTTTTTGCATTGTAATTTAGTAGGTGCTGTTGGTGGAGGATTCTCTGCTGAAGGAGCTACCTCGGTGGAGGTGGAGAAGAAGAAAACAAAATCATAAGAGGAAGAAGGAGACTTCGGATCCGATCTCTTTGGTTAGGATGGAAATAGTAACTTGCATGTCTTAGTTGCTTCCATTTTCTGTGAGGTGTTTCTTCAATTGTCATGTGATATGCTACTTTCCTTTAAATTCCATTTAATGACAAGTTTCTCTTTCGATCATTTCATAATTTGCTCAAAACAAAGTGTATAAAATTTAGAAAAAAATTCTGTAGAACATGAGAAATTTGCGGGAGAGGGAGGCCTCATGGACGATAAGCATGTAATATTGGCTAAGAAAGTTTTGAATTGTCTTCGTGAAAATCCACAAACCAATTACAAATCTGAAGTATCCAGTAAACTAATGATACATTTATGAATATTTACAAATATTCAAAAAACTGGAATTAATCGCAATCTCGAACTTGTGATAGATTCTTCTCCTCTCTTCTTCTGAAAACCTTTTTCCCACAAGCTTGCTCAGCATGTTTCTCATCCTGTTAAGCGCTGCCCGGCTTTACCAAAACCAAACGCCACAAAAAAAGAGTAGGCCTTAAACAAAAATGCTCACTATATACAAACGCCAAAAAGATCAAACCTTGAGGCCAATGTTATTGTTTCTCCTCCTTCCAATGCTTGGTTTCGCTGAGAGAAGATATATTTCATTAACAAAAGTCTTCTAAGTTCTCCGATGTAGACTGAATCCGCCTCATCTCTTTTGAAGAGTAAGTAGAAGTATGTTCTATGCACCAAAGAGACGTTACAAGTTTTCCATAGCTCAATTTCTTAAAACCTGAAATTTCTCAAACCAAAATCTGCAAATTAATTCACCAAACCCTGCAATCTATAACTTAGAAAACCAAACCAAACCTGCAATTTAGAAAATCAAAACCTGCAACTTAGACAATCAAAATCTGCAAATGGAAAAATTTGCTCCTCTTGGTAGAGGAATTTGCTCAAAACAAAGTGTTGAAATACAGAAAAAATTATGTAGCACATGAGAAATTTGCGGGAAAGGAAGGCCTCATGGACGATAAGCATGTAATATCCTAAGATAAAGTGCAATTAGATCAACAAAATCAATCAAGATAACATATATACTGAGAAAAATAAACCTAAAGAACAGATGGACTCCAGAATCAGTCTATTCTTAGATGAATGGTACAAATAGATGTTACATCTACACTTCAAACGACTGACACAAAACGGTATGACCCGCACAAGAATCAAATAACTCAGCATTTTGTAATGGAAAAAAGAAATCAATGTCTCCATGTCCACATGTGATGAATGATCCTCTTCGTACCTAGAATGTGCTCAAATGAAGTTGATAATGGCTTTCTAAATGAAGTGAGCTTTACCAATTGGCTATGAAATTATTATCAATATTAACATACAAAGAGTTTGTATCACCAAAACAAAAATCTGAAGCTCTAATTTTATGGGTTTCTAGATGAAAGCATGGATTCATAATCTGCTCTTATTCTTGATGATCTCTTGTGTTCATTCCATCTAACGTATTCACATTCTTCAATGAATCAATCAACTTTCACATCCTAGACTAAACATAAGAACATAGACAAAACAGAGATAAATCGAAAGCAATGATTTTTAGCTCAAATAGCATCGGTAAGGACAATTGAAAAGACAATGGACGGAAAAGAGAGAGAGAGATAGATACTTGGTTGCCATTTCTCCAAGGATATTGCTCGTGCTCTGACAAAACCATATATAGCTAACCTCGCCTCCGACGAAAGACAAAACCACCACGAAGCCAACCCAAATTCCAAGACTTAAATTCTTCAGATCCATTGCAGATACTGCTGAAACACTGGACAAACCAATACCAACTCCCAATCAAATGAGAATAGAGCCGACGAGCTCAGATTGAAGAGCCAAAGCAGAAATCTTAAAACTCTATATCCAGATCGAAGACAAGAAACTGAACAACAGCTAGTGACGGAGCCACCGAAGAACGAAAACAACAATGAACACCACAAACCAGCCAATTAACACCATAGATCCTTCGATAAGCCACCGATATAGCCACCACTCCGAATAGATCCACCACCGCCGAATGAACATGTGGAGGATAGGAGACGACGAAACAAGGGTTTTTCGCAGGGGTAAAACCAAAACAGAAAGACGGTGGATGCATGAAAGAAGACGACGAAGCTACGGGGAGGCGGCCAACAAGTGACGGACTGGCGGTGGTGTTGGCCAACGGAAAAAAATAAAAAAGCTTTATGAGGACATCATGCTCGCGCAACCGGAACCGGAGATACCCACGATCCAACCCGGTCCTATGACACGATCTAGGACCAAGAGCTTTCGTCAAAAGTTCAACCTAGCTGCGGAGAGGATTGTAGGAGCCAACGACCTGGACCAAACTAACCAAACCTTTCTTGAACGGCTAGAAAACCCACACAGATAAGATATGGACCACGAGAAGAAAGTGATCGGGCCAAGGTACATTCCCTCGGGCCAATTTGAAAACAATGACTTGCTTTACCTTTTGACAAGTCTAGAAGCTGAAAACAAGCAAGAAACCTCTGAGAAAACATCACTACGGCTGGATGGCGCGAGAGAGACTCCGGACGCACTTAACTTAGCCGCTAGCGATCAAATAGGTTGTGAACAAGTTGTGAGAGCTCCGACCAACAAAATAAGTGAAGATTATGACTTGAGCATCTCAAACATATTCAATGCGGAGGATTCTACTGAAAACCAAGTGAATAAAGCCCTAACACAAGTCGAGAACGAGTATCATCAAATTTGGCCACTATTGCGCTAAAACAGGTATGTTTTGTCCATATTTTCGTGTAGGTACTTAGGCTTGGCCTAGTGGTTACAACGCGGAAAAACAACAAGAGAGACCATGGTTCGAGAACCCTTTTAGTTATTTCTTTTAAGTTTTCCTTTTCATGTATGGCGTGAAGGACTTTCCTAAATTGGATCCCATATAAACGCCTTGTAGTTTTATTTTACAAGTCCTGTTGTTTAGAGTCTTTTAATGTCGTTTTTCTTGAGTCGACCTAATAGGTCACGAGCTGAAGGACCAGTATATAAGGTCCCCTGCAACCTTGTGTTCTTTTTACGCCTCATATCAATAAAAACTCAAAACTTTCTTCACTCTTGTAGCACCGCTTGCAAAAACCCTACCTTCTGCCTTGTGTGTGTGATTCCAAAAGTCTTGAGCCACTGTATCAAAGAGCTTTCATCCTCTTTGTGGTGCCCTCGCTTCCCCATCGATCTTCCCTTGACTCGATCCGAGTAGAGAGAGCTTCTAAGCCAACTAGTATGATCTTCATCTCGCCGAGTGTTGTGAATCTCACCCGAGGTTTGTATAATTTCGTATCAGAGCCGAAAGGTTCTAAAACACTAGGTGCTTTCTACCCTTATCCCTTTGCTTGAATCGTTTGTTAGTTTTGCTTTTTTATAAACATAAAAATCAATTAATATTTTGTTATCTTGCTTTCGTTTGTTTGTCGTGTTGTTGCTTTGCTTTGTTAGTTGTTGTGGTTAGATTCATTCATCTAGGTTGCTTATTGGTTCCCTTGAGTAGTTAAAGTAGAAACTTAATCGCATAACCTACCTTATAGCTTTCATAAAAAAACCTAAAAGTAAAATAAGAAGAATCGTTTGCTTGTTTGCTTTGTGTTTTCGTGTTGTCGACCTTGTTTGCAAGTTAGCGAATTCTTTTCTAGTTAGGATTGGTTGTTTAGGGTTGTTGTACGTGTCTTTTTCATTCACCATAGTTGTGCTCGAGATTGCTTGCGTGAAGAAGGAGAAAAGCGAAAAGGAAGTCGCATATTTCAATTTCTTTTTCTTTATTGTCCGTGTCTATCATTGTTTCCTTTTTGTTTATTGCTTGTTCCGTTTTAGTTGCTGGCCCTCTTTCATTATAGAAAACTGAAAACAAAAATAAACATTTCCTTTTTGCTTAAGTTTTTAAAATCGAAAACCCAATAAAAAGTGTTACGTTTGTTTGCTTGCTTGTCACGTATTCTGTGGTGCTTTGATCGTTTGTTGTTTTTGTTGAGTTACAGGGAAAACATGGATGATGGCTGAAGAGATGGTGCCCCTAGATGCTGTCATGAGGGAGGAGATGCGAGCCATGCTGACCGATTTTGGTGCACTCGTAGAACGGTTGGAGCAACCTCTACCACCTCCACCAACAGTTGTAAACGAAGTAGGTGCTGCTAATGGAGCTGTAGACGCGAACCAAGGTGCTACCAATGCTCGTCCATGAGGAGCTGTTAGGTGGCTACGGTACCCAGAGGTGGAGTTGCCTGTTTTAGACGATGACATTCAGCCGGATCCTTTGTTTAATCAGAATCTGAGGCACCTAGACCCATTGAGAAGGAACCATGTGCGAGGAGAAGAATCCCGAGAAGGAAACTTGGATGTTAAATTAACTCCTCCTACTTTGCAGGAAAGACCAACCCGGAAGCCTACTTGGATTGGGAAAGGAGACTTGAGTACATCTTCGAATGCTACAGATATGGAGATCGTAAGAAGGTGGCTCTAGCTGCGGCTCAACTCACCGACAATGCCATTGCTTGGTGGGATAGAAATGTAGCTGAGAGGAGAAGAAACCGCTTTGCACCCGTACTACTTGTAGAGACATGAAATTTCTCCTAAGATCAATATATGTTCCAGACCATTACTATAGGGACTTACAAAAGCGTTTTCGAAAACTTGCGCAAGGAACTAGGACGGTCGATGAATACTTCGAGGAATTTGAGATGCTGATGAATGCTTTGGAGTTAGAGGAGTTGGAAGAGGCGTTGATGGCTTAGTTTATTGACGATGTACAAGAACACATAGCTAGAAAGATGGAACGGACACAATACAATGGGATGCACGAGCTTCTTCACCTTTGCTGTCCAAATAGAGCAGCAAGTTAGGCGTAAGATCGCCATCACCAGTCGATCTAAGACACCCCAACCTTGGACATCAAGTAGCTCTTATCCAATGGACAAAGGTAAGGCCATTGAAATTGATTCACGTTTCAAAGGCAAAATTACGGAGGCCCCTAAACCCACACGACCAGAACTTGTGAGATCATTTGTTTCAAACTTTAGGGGAGAGGCCACATGGCAAGGGAGTGCCCAAACCAGCGAGTGATGATCATCATCCTCAGAGGAGAATATGAATCAGAGGACGAATATGAAGAGGGTCGTGAGAGTGAGCCTGAGGACGTAGAATACCCTGATGTGGGAGACCTTTTGGTGACACGGCGAGTGCTGAGCGTCTTCATAAACCCCGAGGAGAAACTCCAACGAGAAAATCTATTTCACACCCGTTGCACCATACAGAACAAGGTATATAATCTTGTGATAGATGGTGGTTCTTGTGCTAATGTGGCTAGCAAGTTCATGGTGGATAGGTTAGGACTTGAGACTTCTAAGCATCCCAGGCCGTATAAGCTGCAATGGCTTAATGATACCACGGACTTCAAAGTCACCGAACAAGTCACCGTTCCCATTAGCGTTGGTAAGTACCAAGATTAGGTTCTATGTGATGTGGTGCCGATGCAAGCGGGCCATTTGTTGTTAGGACGGTCGGGGAAATTTGATAGAGCTACCCTACACAATGGACGGACCAACTTCTACACTTTCACCCACATAGATCGGAAAGTGAATCTTGCACCATTAAACCCATCGGAAGTACATGAATTACAAACGCGAATGAACATCAAGACCAAGGTAAGTAAACCCTTTTTTTTGGTCAATTATGGTTTCATTCACAAAATCATGGCTGTCAAGGGCACCGTGCTACTGATGATTTACAAAGGATGTTTGAGCACATGGAGTGATGTGATGGCGCTCCCCGAAGAGGTACAATCGATTCTTGATCGATTTAAAGATGTGTTCCTAGAAGAAATACTAGTCGGACTACCACCTTACCGAGGCATCGAACACCAAATAGACTTACCGACCAAACAAAGCTGCCTACCGTATGAACCCGAAGGAAATAAAGGAACTAAAGAAACAAGTGAGGGAGCTAATAGACAAGGGCTATATTCGCGAGAGCCTTAGTCTGTGTGATTTGTCCGTGTTGCTAGTGCCAAAGAAGGATGGTACATGAAGATTGTGCGTGAACTGCAGAGTAATCAATAATATCACCTTTAGGTACTGCCATCCGATCTCGAGGCCAGACGATATGCTAGACGAGTTGAGTGGAGCTACCATTTTCTCAAAGGTGGACATAAAAAGTGGATATCATTAAGTCTGAATGCGTGAAGGAGATGAGTGGAAGACCGCATTCAAAACTAAGCAAGGTTTGTACGAATGGCTCGTAATGCCGTTCAAATTGATCAATGCCCTGAACACTTTCATGCATCTAATGAACTAGGTTTTTCGTGCTTACATTGGTAAATTTGTAGTAGTTTACTTTGATGACATACTAGTTTATAGTAAATGCTTCAACGACCATCTTTGGCACCTAGAGATTGCTTTGCAAACGCTTTGAAAGGAAGGCTTATATGCCAACCTTAAGAAGTGCTCCTTTTGTACTAATAAGCTTGTCTTTTTAGGCTTTGTTGTCAGTGACAGGGATTGCTAGTGGATGAAGAAAAGATTAGGGCTATCCGAGATTGGTCAATGCCTACAACCATCAGACATGTTCGGAGCTTCCACAGATTGGCGAGCTTTTATCGCCATTTCATTAGAGATTTTAGTACCATAGCTTCCTACTCACGGCTGTAATCAAAAAGAACGTACCATTTTCATGGGGGGAATCGCAAGAGAAGGCCTTCAACACCTTGAAGGATCGCTTGATACAAACACCCATGTTAGCTTTACCTAACTTTGACATAATGTTTGAAGTTGAATGTGATGCTTCAGGTCTTGGAATAGAAGTTGTGCTACACCAACAAGGGAGGCCAGTAGCATTCTTTAGTGAGAAACTAAGTGAAGCCTCATTATATTACCCTACCTACGACAAGAAGTTATACGCCTTAGTGCGTGCGTTAGAAACGTGGTAACACTGCCTATTATCGAAGGAATTCGTCATTCACACGGACCACAAGACTCTAAAGCACTTAAGAGGCCAAACCTCACTCAAGAGAAGACACGCCAAGTGGTTGGAATTTGTGGAGACATTCCCTTACATCATCAAATACAAGAAGAAAAAGGGAACGTTGTTTCAGATGCCTTATCAAGGAGGCATGCCCTAATCGCAACTATGGAGGACAAAGTCCTAGGATTTAAGCACATCAAAAATCAATATGAGACTGATCCTGAATTTTCAGAAGGCTACAAAGAAAACAGTAAGGGAGCTTATGTTACCCTCTACTTACAAGATGGTTTTCTTTTCAGGAACAAGAGGTAGTGTATTCCGCAAGGATCTTTTCGTTAATTGTTGCTTAGGGAGGCTCACAAAGGAGGCTTGATGGGCAACTTTGGACTCCACAAGACCCCATCAATTCTGGTCGACCATTACTTTTGGCCACACATGAAGAAAGACGTGTAATGGCCCATCGGTGGATATCTCTATGGACTTTGTACTATGATTGGCCAAAATTAGGCACAAGGATTCGATCTTTGTAATGGTGGATAGATTCTCGAAGATGGTATACTTCATTCCATGTGCCAAGGCGAATCATGCCACACAAGTGGCTGAATTTTTCTTCAAGGAAGTGGTTCGTTTACACGGAGTCCCTAGGACCATTGTTTATGATCGAGACGCTAAGTTCCTCAGCCACTTTTGGAGGACATTTTGGAGAAAATTGGGTACCATACTCCTATTCTCTACTACTTGTCATCCTCAAACGGACGGACGGACCGAAGTGATAAATCGTACCCTTTCAACTTTATTACGAGCAACCATTGGTAGAAACTTAAAGAATTGACTAGATTGTATTCCATTCGTTGAATTTGCTTACAATTGTGCTACTCACTCTACTTCCAAGTTTTCCCCGTTTGAAGTAGCCTATGGATTCAATCCTTTGACCCCAATGGACCTATCACCTCTGCCCCAAGTCGAACAAGTAGACCTCAATGGATTAAACAAGGCAGAGCTTATCAGAAAGCTACATGAGCAACTGAAAGCCAACTTAGAGAAGAAGACGGAGGAGTACAAAACAAAATCTAACAAAGGACGTAGGAAACTTGTATTTGAACTAGGGGAATGGGTGTGGCTACACATGAAGCCCGAAAGGTTCTAACAGAAGAGGAGTTCCAATCTATCCCCAAGAGGCGATGGACCGTTCTAAGTCCTAGAGAAGATCAATGACAACGCCTACCATCTTGCATTCCCAGGTGAGTTTAAGATTTTTCACACCTTTAATGTTGTTGATTATCTCCATTTGATGCAGGTGAACCAGTTTTGAGGTCAAAACCTCTTGAAGAGGGAGGAAATGATGAGGACAACATACCCGCGCAATCAGAACCGGAGATACCCACGGTCCAACCCGGTCTTATGACACGATATATGACCAAGAGTCTTCATCAAAAGTTTAACCTAGCTATGGAGAGGATTCTAGGAGCCATTAACCAAAACCAAACTAACCAAACTTTGTCCAAACAGCTAGAAGACCCACACAAACAAGATATGGACTGCGAGAAGGAAGTGACCGGGCCAAGGTTCATTCCCTCGGGCCAATTTGAAAAAAATGACTTGATTTACCTCTTGACAGGTCCAGGAGCTAAACACAAGCAAGAAACCTCAGAGAAAACATTGCTAAGGCTAGATGGCACGAGAGAGACTTCGGACGCCCTTAACTTAGACGTTAACGATCAAATGGGTCGTGAACAAGCTTTGAGAGCTCCGATCGACAAAGCAAGTGAAGATCACGACTTGAGCATCTCAAACATACTCAATTCAGAGGATTCTACTGAATACCAAGTGAAGAAAGCCCCAACACAAGCCAAAAACGAGTATCATCAAATCTGGCCACTATTGCGCTTAAACAAGGTATGTTTTGTCTATACGTTTTGTGCAGGTATTTAGGCTTGGCCTAATGGTTACAATGCGGACAAACAACAAGAGGTACCATGGTTTGAGACCCCTTTAGTTATTTCTTTTAAGTTTTCCTTTTTATGTATGGCATGAAGGAATTTCCTAATTTGGATCCCATATAAACGCCTTGTAGTTTTATTTTACAAGTCATGTTGTTTAGAGTTTTTAATGTCATTTTTTTAGTCGACCTAATAGGTAACGAGCTGAAGGACCAGTATATAAGGTCTCTTTGCAGCCTTGTATTATTTTTACGCCTCATATCAATAAAAACTCAAACTTTCTTCCATCTTGTAGCGCCGCTTGCAAGAACCCTAGCTTCTGCCTTGTGTGTGTGATTCCAAAAGTCTTGAGTCGATGTATCAGAGAGCTTTCCATCCTCTTTGTGGTGCCCTCGCTTCCCCATCGATCTTCCCTGACGTGATCCCACTAGAGTGAGCTTCTAAGCCAACTAGTCTGATCTTCATCTCGCCGAGTGTTTTGAATCTCATCCGAGGTTTATATCATGTTGTGAATCTCATCCGATGATGCAAGCCTCGGAATCACACCTAAGCTTTTAACAACGGAAGCAAAGTTTTCAAGCTTGAGATGAAGATCAGACACGATGGCGATCGCTTCTCTCGTGTGGGATTGAAGTGGGGAACTTGATGGTGGAGGTGAAGTGCACCACAGAGGGGTGATTAGCCTTAGATACAACACAAGAACTCGGCCTTGGTGAATCCACACACAAGACAAAGAACAAACAAAGTCCCGAACTTTGAGTAAGAGAATAAAAAATCTTATAAAATTCGATGTTTGAGAATTAATGGTGAAATCGGCCAAATAAGGAAAGTCGATATGTTTGAGTCTTGAAAGCTTGGGGGAGAAGCTGTGGCATCTTGGAACCTTCTAGATGATTGAGGGTCTTAAGCTCGCACAAAAATGGCTAAGGAAAGATCTGGTGCGAGTTTAATGCTCCTGGTTCCAAATAAGGCAAATTTGGTCTTCTTTGGGTCCGGATGTTCAAGTGTGGGATTGCACCATGGATAATGTTGGAGAGCTTCTAATTGTATGAGAATATCTCTTGGATTCCATATATGGCTCTCGGACGCATCGTGGTAAGGAAAAAGGAAAGTTTCCTTTTTCTGCTTTGGGGATGTTTGTGGGTGGTACGGGGGAGACAAGGTGATTCCTTGAGAGTGGTATGTGGACGACGTGGTGATTCCTCGAGAGTGGTACATAGACGAAACGATGATTCCTTAAGAGTGGTACGTGGACGACATGGTGATTCCTCAAGAGTGGTACGTGGACGACATGGTGTTTCCTCGAGAGTAGTACGTGGATGACAAGGTGATTCCTCGAGAGTTGTACGTGGACGACATGTTGATTCTTCGAGAGTGGTACGTGGAGGTGATTCCTTGCTAGCGGTACGTTGACAACATGGTGATTCCTCGAGAGTGATACGTGGACGACATGGTGATTCCTCGAGAGTGGTACGTGGACGACATGGTGATTCCTCGAGAGCGGTACGTGGGCGACATGGTGATTCCTCGAGAGCGGTACGTGGACGACGTGGTGATTCCTCGAGAGTGGTTCGTGGACGACACTGTAAGATGTCTTGGATTTGGCGTGCTTTGGATGGTGCATCACGGTAGCATGGTGATTCGCCTCAACATTCTTCGAAAGTAGCTCGATGATTCGTCCTAAAATGGCTATGTTGTCGGTGAATTCCAAAGATGGTACGGGAGAAGTATTTGTTTAGTCGTACGATCTGAAGAGTGCTGCATACGGACATGTCCGGTGCGAGGGCGGTGCGTGGATGAACGTGGACATGGTTTGGTCTGGATTCGATGTCCGCATCACCCTCACTGGAAATTTTGTTAAGAGATTTTTCTTTCACCCTCGCCGTTGGTTCTCGAAAAAGAAAGAGATATGTGGTGAAAGACATGATTTTTTTGTTGTCCTTTTATAATTTTGATTTTCTTAAGCTATTTTAATTCTAAATGGCATCAGTTATAAATATAAATGTGCTATTTGCTATATTTTTTATGTGTTATTTGAGGTCATTTCTCTTAATTTTATCTAGATGTTTTGTACATCGAGTCAATTTGCACAATATACATTTTTCCAAAAAGAATTAGGTGAAACACATAAAGTTTTTTAATTTGGGGGACTAGACACGGAGAAGAGAGAGAAAACTGAGAGCAATCTTTTTTTGGACCAAAATACCTTTGGAACATTGAGCAGGAATATTACAAGTTGCGCTTTCCATAGGCGACACAAGTCACTGTAGCGTTAGAGGAATGGGTCCAACGGGAAGAGTAAGGGACCAACGCTGGAGATAACACAGAAATGGGATCCACATCATTAAATGTACTGATGACGTTTTTTCGGCTATGTCAACGAATGTCAAATATATAACAAGATATGTAAAGGTATAGCAAGATATAATAATATATATCATAACATATATTCATGATATGTCAAATATATATTATGATATATGTTAAAATATCATTATATGTCACATATATTTTGATATATGTTTAAATGTCCTAATATATAAATTTATATCAAGGTTTATAAAAATATATCATGATATATTGATATTTGATGTTGTAAATTTTTTGACGTGGTTTGGTGAATGATTTCAATCGAATTGATTTTTGTTCTTCAAATTTATATTTAACGTAACATGTGAATAAAATAACGTGATATGTGAATATGTAACACAATAAAACAGATTGTGGTGGTGATGGGGAAAGAGGGTATGTTAGCAACGACGGAAGTGCTTATCGACGATAGCATCGCCCATATGGTGGTCAGATTTATTGAGTGCGTTATAATCAGAAAAATCTATTCGATTTAATGAAATCAAAATAACATAATATGAGGTATAATTGATTTAAAGTTTTACAAAAATCATAAGTTAGAGAAGAAAAAAGAGAGAAGAAAGAAATAGAGAAAGAAAGAAAGAGAGAGAAAGAGGAAGAAGAAGAAGAGTTAACTCTCTGAACGAAGAAGAGTTTGTGGCTTTTATTAAATTTAGCAAATTGCAACTAGCAATGTCTATGACAACTAGATTGCCGTTGTCTAAAAGCTCTGCACGAGAGCCGTTAGATGCAAAAACTTCTCCAGTGGACCACACAACGCCATGTTTGCGATTAGATAACAGAAGACTTCCATTGCTGCTGATACTGAGATTTGTCGTGGAGTCTGTAACAGGCTTTTCTCTATTTGCCACCCACACAACCACCTGGGGAATGATACCCTTGAACCAGATTCCGACATACTGATTTTGGGAGTTATTAGGACTAAAGAACCCCAATTCATAAACACCATTAGAGGAGCTGAGAGTTTGCCCTACTGACAAAGGACTTTCTGAGGTTATCCCTGCATTGCTAAAACTTAAAATGATGGTAAACAAGAGTAAACAAGCAAAGAACGCGGTCCTCTTTTTCCCCATGTGTCTCCAAGAACTATCTTCTTCAGATTAATTTAAGAAACAAAGTATTCTTTAGTTAACAAGAAAGTAAGTCACGAAAAACGAAGTCAGGGGCTTGTGAGGACTATAATCAAGCACCTAAAAAGAATGCTGACCACACTGTAGTTATGTTCCAAAATTCTGCATTACTTCAACCACAATCAACTTATACCTTATACAATAATAATATTAATTGTGATACATATGTTTGTCATTTCCACGGAGAAGTCTAACCATTTGACCCAATCAACCATTCAAGATGGCCCTAGAACCAATGAAAGATAGACATCTACACTCTGCGATGAGAATATGAATCAATTAGTTTTTTCGACATTAGTTTAAGAGGTGAAGTGAGAAAGTAAGCCAGGAAAAGCAAAACTCAGGGACTTGTGGGAACTGTTTTCTGGGACCGATAAGCAAAGTTGACCACAAGAGATGAGCATAAGGTCAGCAATATAGAGTCTTCACATATTGACTGATTCAAAGCTGCAAATACTGTGGTTTATGAAATTCATGGAACTAACTCAAAATACCAAATGGGCCAACTAGAGTAGCCTTTCAGGTTCCCTAGATTGGACGTGACATTGCTAGCTTTAAACTTTTCCTTTTCATGGGGTTTTGAAACAAACCATTGAACAGTTAGACAAGACCCAATAAGATTGTATAGGGAACCTGAAAGGCTGGTCTAGATAGGTTTCCCACTAGGCGTTTTGAATTATTTCCATGAAACTTTGTCCTATTGACGAAGGATTCTCTTTCGTTATCTCTGCATAGCTAAAACATAAAAGGATGGTAAAAAAGAGCAAACAAGCATAAACAAGAACTATCTTCTTCGGATTAATTTCAGAAACGAACATTTTAATAAGAGAAAATTTGCCAAGAAAACAAAGTCAGGGACATTTGAGACTATTCTCAAGCACCTATTAACATGTTGACCACCCTGCACTGATGTTCCAGAAACCTTAGTAATACCAAACAAATTTTGATACTTATGTAATTGACACGAAAAAGTCCAACCTTTTCACCCAAACAACCTTTGACCTCACATAGCAACATTGAAAATTCTAATACTTATGTAATTGTCGTTTTCATGTTCTTGTTAGCCTGTTGGGCCTTTAAACAGTGAAAAATAGGCATCTATACTCTGCATCAATCAAATGATGAGAATTTTCAGCCTGACTTTAAGAATCCAACAATATAATTTAGCCAATCAATCGAATAATCAATCACACAATCGAGTGACCTGGGATTAAAATATGTGTTGTTAACGTGTCCTTGCCAGCTCCAGAACCTGTGAAAATGTTAAAATGTTAAAATGTTAATTAATCAGATCTTTCTTAAAGGTACCAGAACAGCTTTCTTGAACTAGGACTAGAGCTAAGAAACAAACAAAATGATGACAATTTGTAGGCTGACTTGAAGAATCACACGTCGATTGACCTCAGATTGAAATATTGTGTAGTTTCCATGTCCTTGTCAGCTCTTTGAGTCCAGAACCTGTGATAGATAAACATCCAAACTCATTAAATGAAAGATGATTATATGAACAAATCAGGTGATGAACATATCAATCAATAAAATCTTTCTTATTGGTTTCTGAAGTCGTTGTTTTTACTCTTACAACACAGATTAAAATGTCTACTAGATTCACCACCGTAACAAGTTGTTGAACTGTAGACTATGTTAAATCTCGTTCAAGCATTTTACCGAACACTTACAGTGCATAATAATTACGTGCAGAGCTTCTTTAATGTCGTTGGACCCTAATGCCCCAAATCGAGACTGATATTACACATGGAAGTACAGCCAATTCCAACTCCCACAATAAGGGCTTACGTACTTCTGCCACAAATCTAACATTAGTGTGTCAGTGTCACCAGTGACACACATTGGACCCGGTTGAAGAAAACCCAGAAGAGTCGATGGGTGGAGAACCAGTGAAATAGGTAAAATATAGGTCGAAGGACCCATCGACTCTTCTGGGTTGCCTTCAGTCTCCGACACTATCTCCAAGATAGTGAGAGCACCGCTCAAACAGAAACAATGTTGAATTAAAAAAATTTCTTATTTGGATATGTATGAAACAATGTTGAAGTTATTAACACTGAAAAATGAACCCTTTAAAGAGAACAATTTAACACACTTCAGTTGTATAATTTCCATCACCCATCGTTTCTTAACGCCCAAGGATCACAGATTGTGTCATCTCATTGACGGTGATCAAATCCCTAAACGGTGATTCGTCATCTCTCGTGTGCATTACAAATGCGGGTTGTTTTGGTGATGGAAGATCTGATGTTGTGGTGAGCATAGTCAGCAACTCAAGTGTGTTGGGTCTGTCTGCAGGTTGGTGTTGTACACAAAGCAAACCAATCTGAACACATCTTCCAACTTCTAATGGGTGACATGAATCAGCAACATCTTGGTCCACAAGATCAATTCCTCCGTTTTCAGACCAAGATTCCCACGCCTGTTATGGTTTCAAAACAAGCAAAATATAAGAGCAACAAATAATTTTAGCAAGATTCTTGTGTGTCAATGCCCAAGTCTGACTTACATATTGGCAAGGAAGACGGTTTTTCCGTCTTCGCCATAGCTAAATCTTGAGATCTTCTCTCCACTCGTATGATTTCTAACAGCCAAACTCCGAAGCTGTAGATGTCGGATTTCTCAGAGAACATCCAGTCCATGCATACTCTGGAGACATATATCCTCTGCACATATATAAAGTAGTTTATCCAAGTTAATATCTAGTTAGCTTTGAATCCTAGTTAATCATGTCTTTGAAGATAGATTCTTACAGAGTTCCTACAACCCTGCGAGTGTTGTCTGATATTCGGTTCCTGATACATCCGAGCCAACCAAAAAACTGATATTTTTGGGTTCATTTTCTCGTCCAGAAGAATATTGCTGACCTTCAGGTCTCTTGTAACTACCCTCAGGCGTGAGTCATGGTGGAGATAGAGAAGTCACGCGCAATACCTTGAATGATATCAAATCTTTTTGGCCAATCAATTCAAGCTTTTTTTTGAATCTAAGACATAAAAACTATCAGACAAACAGTTCCACATAGATAAAAAGTTGCTGATAGTAAAGGAAAGATGCAAGAAGGGACCAACCAAAGAGAAAAGGTATCAAGGCTTTTGTTCACCATAAACTCATAAATCAATAGCTTCTCTTCTTTTCAATGCAACATCCAAAACCCGGACTAAGTTTCTGTGTTGGAGTTTTGAGATGAGTACTAATTCATTCATGAACTCCTCTTTTCCCTGTCCGAACTGCTAGAAGACGTTTTACAGCAATTCTTTTCCCATCTTGCAGCTTTCCCTGAAAACAGATTGCAGAAAGTCATCTCAGGAGCATAAACAACAAATAGAAAAGAGCAAAGCGGAATAATTCTGACCTTATAAACTGAACAAATCCACCTTGTCCGAGTTTTTTGATATACTGAAATTATTGGTGGCATTTTGAATGGTATTCATATCAAAAGAATTTAAACCGGACATTTTTGGCTTCAGATCATTTCTCCATGCATCCTTTGATATATGAGCTGAAATTTGAGTTAGAATCGTGTGTTAGTGCTTCACATCTGGTAATCTAGCCAAGTGAGCATATTAAGATTTTTTTTATAATAAAAAGTTGAAACAATGTACCGAAAAGAACATATTGTTGTTTTAAGAACATATGAGATTTTGATTTAGTGGAAAACTTCCCTTTTACTCTATTTTAGTAATCGTAATTTCTGTAAACAAATGTAAAAGAGCCTACCATCCTTTTTTTTTGCAAGCAAATGAATAGAAGAACAAACAAGATATCATTAGATAGTAAAGTCATCAATGTGTTACCGTTATGTTCCACTCTGCATCTCCAGACACCAAACGCAGAGAAGCCAAGATCACAAATAGGATCAGGCTCACTGAACTAGCAACAATGGTCTTCTTGCGCTTATTTCCATCTTGAGAAATGTAACACAGCATATCAAAGTAGAAGTCATGCTCCTATTGAAAAGGTTAATCTCAATGAAGTAGAAGATAAACATTGAAAAATACGAAGAGGCCTCTAACTTTAACTTCTAAGCCATACCTAGCTCAGAACGTGCAAGACGAATGAAAAGAAGTTCTCCTGTTGCAGAAAATTGCATTGCGTCCATTAGGTCCTGGTTCCACACTAGGCACCCTATTCCCCTAATATAAGAAAATGCCAAGCAAGAACAATTTGTGGAGGCAACGTTGGTGGCATTCTTTAGAATTCACAGAACTTGTAAATTCATAAAAGATCTGGAGGCTTTATATTAGCAATTGGATGGAAGACATCTGCATTTTCGCCAATAGAGTTTTCTAGGCAATCTAGTTTGGTATGCCTCACACAACCACCAGTCCAGTTTCCCCTTTTCCACTCCTCAATGGATTTTGGTACAAACCCTTTGAAACATTTACACTTTGAGGAAATGACATAACACACAACCCAAATGGTCCACACGCACCGTAAAAATCGCATGAACTGGCTTTAGCCTCATAGAACAATTCCAGCCCATTCCATTATCCTGAAACATCTTCAACGATCCTTCTGATGTTAAAGTTATGCGTGAAAATTTGTAGTTTTTGAAAATAAGTAAAGTTTCCTGACCCATTTACATCCTGGTGAAGGGTGGATGAACCTGTGTATGATTCATCCATAAACGGTAGCCCAGTGAACCTTGTTTAGCCCATGGACCACTTCTCCAATTAAGGCTTCGAGCTCTCATAATAAACCCCTGTGATGGCACTTGTGGTGTAATCAGACTCACAAACTCACCAGGCGATGGATCATCTTCACTTTTCAAGAAGTCAACACCCGCTTCTCACCAGTGACGAGGTTATACGTCAGGGATGAGGTAGGTAGCAGAGTATCACCAAGATGCTCAAAGCTTTGCACAGAGCTCTTTCCGAAACATTCTCTATGACCATAAGATTTCCGCTATCTGAAAGCTCTGCACGACACTCGCTAGAGGAAACAGTTAGCCCACTGGACCACACAACGTCATGTTTGCCATTAGATAACAAAAGACTTCCACTGCTACTGATAGCTAGATTTGCGGTGGAGTCGGTAACAGGTTTCTCTCTATTGGCCACCCAACAAACGACCCGGGGATGGTATCCTTAAACCAGATTCCAACATATTGGTCCTGGGTGTTATTAGGGACTGAAGAACCCCAATTCATAAACTCCATTAGAGGAGCTGAGAGTTTGTCCTATTGACAAAGGTCTCTCTGTCGTTATAACTGCATAACTGAAACTTAAGAACATGGTAAACAAGAGCATGGTAAAGAGGAGCACACAAGCCAACCTTGTCATCCCGTACACTCCTCGTGTCTCCCAGAACAATCTTCTTCAGATTAGTGTAATAAGAGAAACAAGTATGCTAGAGAAAATAAGCCACGAAAACAAACTCAAGTACTTAATAGAGAATTATTATCTAAACAATGTTGACCACAGCGCCCATCTTCCAAGATTCTGCATTAATTTATGTTATTCACGATCAACTTAAACCTTGTTTATAAAACAAAACTTGTGCTTACATGTTGGACCCAAAGAATTGAATCTTAAAATTCCAACCATGCAACGGTGGACACTCATATTGAAACATTGAGTCACTTTCATGTCTTTGTTAACTCGTGAACACAACCAATGAGAGATAGTCATCAACACTTTGAACCAATTAAAAGATGAGAATTTGAAACCACTAACCTTTTATAGTCTGAACCATGAACTCTAATCCTTTTACCCAATCAACCACGCACAATTGACCAGAATCAGTGAAATATAGACCGAAGACCAATTTAAGAAAGAAAAAAAAAAAGAAACAACTGGAGAATTAATTGCAGCATCCTCTGTTGTATCTGATATGCGAGCTATTCTTTTCGGATTACTTTTTATCTCTTGGTAAATAAACCACAGGTTTGAAGCTTTACACTTCGTTTAGGCATTTCATCGAACACTTACAGTGCGTGATCCAAATCGTTCGAAAACATTTCCATCATCTGGGCTTACTTCGACAAAATTGCTCACTTTAATTGTGTACATTGTTGTGTCACCAACAAAGACATAAAAACTGCAATTTCTAAAAACAATTTGTAGTTAATTTTATCTAGATGTTTTGTACATTTCGAAAAATCAGGTTATTCGATTTTTTAAAAAATCAAGTTGTAATACTATGGTTAATATTCTTGTTATTGGGTATTGTCGTGTACTGAATCATTTCTATTATCACAAGTTGTATCCATTTTAATTATCAAAAATGTTCAAATTCTACAATTTCCATCAAAATAACTTTCCTAATGCCCAAGGATCACATTATTATTTATTCAACAAATACAGTGGATCGTTTCAAAAATTATTGGCTAAATTTGAGTTTTTGACCATATCAATACATATCCATTTCAATTCCCAATCTATAAAGCATATGATGTGTTTTATATCCAATAGGATTCTATGTAAAGATTTTTTTTTGTTCTTGTGTGGCGGATAAGCAAAAACAGAATAACATAATCTCTTATCCAACTTATATTGCCACGTGGATAGATATAGTTGGTGAAGCAGATACTAATCTAATCTGAGCAAAACCAGTTGTGCTATTTCAAAGCCACAAGTACTGGACCTTTGTTTCTTCTACCCTAACATAGCCCCTGCAGACCATAACTGAACCATCATCATCATCATAATCTCTTGGTGACAGAAGAGAAGAGTTGAGTGACAGAGAAAATGGCAGCACAAGCACTTGTGTCTTCTTCACTTACCTCCTCTGTTCAGACAGCTAGACAGATATTTGGCTCAAAACCAGCTGCGTCTGCGTCACAGAAGAAGAGTTCCTTTGTTGTTAAGGCTGCTTCAACTCCACCTGTCAAGGTACATTACAGTCTCTAGTCTTTCACAGATCTCTCTCTATGCACTGAATAATCTGATCTTGATTATGTGTGTCTTGGTTTTTCAGCAAGGAGCAAACAGACCATTGTGGTTTGCATCATCGCAGAGTCTCACTTACTTGGATGGCAGGTAATTCTTAAAGAAACTGTTGTCTTTGATTTGTTTACGAACTTCATGATGTTTAAAAGTGGAGATGTTGAGATTCTTGCAGCTTACCTGGAGATTATGGATTCGACCCACTTGGTCTTTCAGACCCAGAGGGTACTGGAGGATTCATTGAGCCGAGATGGCTAGCATACGGAGAGATCATCAACGGACGGTTCGCCATGTTGGGTGCAGCTGGAGCTATTGCTCCTGAGATTCTAGGAAAGGCCGGTCTGATTCCAGCAGAGACTGCTCTTCCCTGGTTCCAAACCGGTGTGATTCCACCTGCAGGGACATACACCTACTGGGCAGACAATTACACACTCTTTGTTCTCGAGATGGCCCTTATGGGATTTGCTGAGCACCGGAGGTTACAGGACTGGTACAACCCAGGATCTATGGGAAAACAGTACTTCTTGGGGTTAGAGAAGGGTTTGGCCGGTTCAGGTGACCCAGCTTACCCCGGTGGACCTTTCTTCAACCCTCTTGGGTTTGGGAAAGATGAGAAGTCAATGAAGGAGTTGAAACTCAAGGAGGTCAAGAACGGTAGACTAGCTATGCTCGCCATCCTCGGCTACTTTATCCAGGGACTAGTGACCGGTGTGGGGCCTTACCAGAACCTGCTTGATCATTTGGCGGATCCCGTTAACAACAACGTCTTGACCAGCCTCAAGTTCCACTGAGATGATCATCATCCCATGTGTTCTATGTCTCTTGTATCTTAAAATCTTTCTATCTTTCGCTACCATTGGCTTCTTCGTATTGTAACACCCTGTGTAAACATATTCGTGTTTTGTAAGAAATGACAATGTCAATGGCCAAAAGAAAAACATTTAGGATTAACGGTTGGTATTTGCAAGAATCAAGCAAACCGGTTAGGATATTTAAACACTGTTATGAAATTATTTACTTGGGTTGCTTTGAAGTGGTCTCATCTCAAAGAAATCTAAACGTGAGACATCTTGTGGTTACAGATCACTGCCTTATGCATCATTAGTGAACATATATACATTCTGAAATTTGAAGTAGAATTCGTGTTAGTTAGAGTTTTTAAAGCCAAAAAGAACATATGATGGTTTTAAAGAACATATTGGAGTTTTAGGTTTCAAAGCTGGTAAAATGCCTGAACGAGGTTTTAGGTTTCAAAGCTGATCAGATCAACTAGTCTGCAATATCAGCTAAAGTTCTGGATTCTGCACATAGCAAATGGATGTGTAGATCATCAGTTTCTCTTACGTTATAAAGAACCACTCACAGCTCTACTCCTAATTCAAGAGAGCTGTTCTGGTACCATTAAAAAAAGATCTGATTAATGAACGTTTATGTATCTTTCACAGGTTCTGGAGCTGGCAAGGACACGTTAATAACGCAACATTTTAAGCACAGGGCACGCTGAAATTTTTCATTTTTTGTACTGATGCAGAATATAGATGCATATCTTTGACTCGTTCTTGGCCCAACAAGCTAACAAGAACATGAAAATGACAATTCCATAAGTGTTAAATATTTTCAACTTTGCTATGTGAATTTTTTTTCTTTGTCAACGAAAAAGGTTGGACTTCTACGTGGAAATTAGTTTTATTGAATTTGTTTATTGAAATTTGTTTCATACATACATTCTGAAATTTGAACTAGAATTCGTGTTAGTTAGAGTTTTTAAAGCCAAAAGAACATATGATGGTTTTGAAGAACATATTGGAGTAAGTCGAGTAAGGTAGGTTTGATGTAATGGAGAAACTCCTTTTGCTTTTAAATTAATTATCAATCATTAGAAACTAAAGTAGCAGAACCTACTAATAGTAATTTCATGTGTGTCATGGTGACCAAAAAAAAAAGTAATTTCATAAGTGTGTTACCGTTATGTTTCGCTCAGTAAAACACAGAAGAACCCTGTTACAGCATACCTAACCGAGAATAACGGAGTTTAGTTGTTTTGAATAAGTCTTTGTATCCTGTTTCAGTATTGTAATAATGACCGAGTCTTAAGGTCAAGTAGTAGTGGCTTTAGTGTTTTATGGCTTTAGTGTTTTATGGATTTTATGGCTTTAGTGTTTTATGGCTTTAGTTGTCCTAGTTTTATGGATTTTAATTAGGCATTCGGTACTCTCTAAAAGGCTATATAAGCTATTGAAGTTTCTGTAATAATATTCAGAGTTTCCAAAATCCAATTTTTCTTATTTTCATATTACAAATTGGTATCAGAGCTTTGGAGAACTTTGAAAACAAAAGAAACCGCAGCTTCGCAAGTGAGGAGAGATGGGTGATGATAAAATGAAATTGCCCTAGTTCGATGGCCATTGGGATCATTGGAGTGAGGTGATGGAAAACTTCTTTCAAGCGAGAGGTTTGTGGAGCCTGATAGAGATCGGGTACGAGGAACCAGGCGCCACAACGGTGCTCACAACAGAGCAGAGAGAGCAGCTCGACAATGCCAAGACGAATGACCACAAGGTGAAACACTATCTCTATCAATCAATTGATAGGGAGACGTTTGAGTAGATCCTGGACCGGAAAACTTCCAAAATCATATGGGAGTTTATGAAGAGGAAGTACGGTGGCAATTATCGAGTGAAGAAGTCGTTGCTGCAAAAACTCAGGAGAGATTTCAAGGTGTTAGAGATGAACGAGTCTGAGACCATAGAAGAGTATTTCAAGGGAGTATTGGCCATCACGAATCAGATGAGAAGCAATGGAGAGGTTCTGGCCGATTCAAAGGTGGTGGAGAAAATTTTGAGAACTTTAACTGAAAAGTTCATGTATGTGGTGGTGTCTATCGAGGAATCGAAAGACATCGAGAGCATTCCTCTGGATGAGTTGCAGAGTTCGTTGGTTGTACACGAACAAAAGTTCAAAAAACCAGAAAAAACGAAGACGGAGGATCAAGTGTTGAAGGTGACTCATGGAGGAGGATCTGGGAACAGAGGAAGAGGCTTTAATGGAAGAGGAAAAGGTCATGGCCGAGGCAGAACATCATTCAACAAAAGCACGGTGGAATGTTACAAATGCCATCGTCTTGGACATTTTCAAAACGAATGTCCACAGTGGGAGGAAGAAGCAAACTATGCTAATGAAGTGGTGCTGATGGCTTTCATCGATGATGAAGAGATGGAAGAAAGAACTGAGATGGAGATAGTAGAGGCTGCAGAACTGTTGATGATGACATATTCTGGAAATCAAGAAGTTATGAGGAGAAAAGCCTGGTTTCTCTATTCAGGTTGCTCAAATCACATAAGCGGAGATCGCAACCTGTTTTCAACGATGGATGCAGGCTTCAAACATTCGGTCAAGCTAGGAAATAACAAGATAATGGAGGTCGTTGGAAAGGGGAATGTGAAACTGATCCTAAACAATGACGCCTATGTGATCAGCGATGTCTACTACGTGCCGGAACTCAGAAACAATCTTTTGAGTCTTGGACAGCTTCAAGAGAAGAATCTCTCGATCCTGATAGAGAAAGGAGCCTGCAAGATTTATCATGATGAGAAGGGACTGTTAGCAGAGAGCAAAATGAGCACAAACCGAATATTTATTCTTTTTGATGAAACCAAAGAAGAAGTGAGAGAGCAACAACAGTGTTTGCAAACAATCTCGGAAAATATAACTAGATTGTGGCATGAGCGGTATGGGCATCTCAGTCACAGTGGGATGAGAACACTGTAGAGCAAAGGGATGGTTCGTGGTCTTCCCTAATTCGACACACAACAGTTCACTTGCTCAGATTGCCTAGTGGGAAAGCAATCAAGGAACCCCATTCCCAAGAAAAGCAAGTGGAGAGCCAAAGAAGTCTTGGAGCTGTTACATTCCGATAATTGTGGTCCGATCAGTCTCACATCCACCAGCGGTATAAGGTACATTCTATGTTTCATAGATGATCACAGCAGGAAAGCTTGGGTATATTTGTTGAAGGAGAAGTCAGAAGCTTTCAACAAATTTAAGGTGTTCAAATCGATGGTGGAAGCTGAAATCGGGAAAACCATCAAAGGGCTGAGAACTGACCGAGGAGGAGAGTACACATCTAATGAGTTCTCAGACTACTGCAAAGAGCATGGAATACGCAGACAACTGACCACCGCCTATACACCGCAACAAAACGGCGTCGCAGAAAGGAAAAATCGCACCGTGATAAACATAGTCAGGTCGATGCTCACAGCAAGGAAGATACCAAAGATCTTTTGGCCAAAAGCTGTAATCTGGACATTTTATGTTCTCAACAGATGCCCCCACACTTGCTGTAAAAGATATCACACCACAAGAGGCATGGAATGGAATCAAACCAACCGTAGAACATTTTCGAGTATGGGGAAGTCTCGCTCATGCTCACAAATCTGATGAGAAACGAGGGAAGCTCAATGACAAAAGTGCAGCCTGCGTATTGTTTAGTTTTTCAGAGGAATCCAAAGCATACAAACTGTTCAACCCAAAGACAAAGAAGATGGTGATAAGCAGAGACGTGGTGTTCGAAGAGACAAAAGGATGGGATTGGGAAAAAGATCAAAACACGAATTCTGTGTTGACCTGGATAGATGATGATGGAACGTGGGAGGAAAGTGAAGATGAGAATGATGCTAGAGAAGATTCAAGTATTGAATCAGAGGAAATTATTGAAGAAGAAGAAGAAGCTCCAAACGATCAAACTGATGAAATAAGGGAGGGAAGAAGAACAACAAGACCGCCACAATACCTTAATGATTATGTCACTGGAGATGACATTAATGAAGAAGACGAAGTAAACATGGTGGAAATTAATACCTCTGATCCAACAACGTTTGAAGAAGCAGAAAAGTTTCTGAAGTGGAGAGAAGCCATGAACGAGGAGATGAAATCGATTGAGAAGAATCAAACATGGGGACTCTCAAATCTACAGAACTGAGCAAAGTGTATCGGAGTGAAATGGATCTATAAAACTAAATTCAACGAGCATGGAGATATAAGCAAGTATAAAGCACGGTTAGTGGCGAAAGGATACTCCCAAGAACATGGAGTCGATTATACAGAGGTATATGCTCCTGTCGCTCGAATGGATACTATCAGAACTATCATTGCTATAGCAGCTCGGGATGCTTGGGACATCTATCAACTAGATGTAAAATCAGCTTTTCTTCATGGAGTCCTTGAAGAAGATGTATACGTCCAACAACCTAAAGGTTTTGTAGCAGAAGGACATGAAGAAAAAGTCTACAAACTTCACAAGGCTTTGTATGGATTAAAACAAGCCCCAAGAGCCTGGTTCAGCAGATTAAAGATTATTTCATCAAGGAGGGTTTTGTGAAATCTCAGAATGAAGTGACTCTGTTTCTGAAAACGAATAACAGAGGCAAGTTCCTATTTGTTAGTGTATTCGTGGATGATTTGATTTACACAGGAGATGATGTCACGACGATGAAGGAATTCAAATCATCGATGCAAAGAGAGTTCGACATGACCGATCTTGGGAAAATGAGGTATTTTCTCGGAATTGAAGTGTTACAAACCCCGCAGGGAATTCACATATCCCAATCGAAATATGCCTTGGAGGTTTTGAAGCGATTTGAAATGGAAAATTGCAATTCAGTCTGCAATCCGATGGTGCCTGGGTGCAAAATCGATGAGGATGAGAAGGGAGAGCTAGTAGAGGAGACTTTCTACAAGAAGATATTTGGGAGTCTCATGTATATTACTACCACACGGCCTGATATACAATTCTCTGTAAGTCTTCTGAGTCGCTATATGTCTAAGCCAACGAAATTACATTTACAAGCGGCTAAGAGAGTTTAAAGGTATCTTAGAGGAACGATTGATTATGGTATTTGGTATAAGAGAGGTGGAGTTGGAGAGACATTGATAGTCAGAAAAGCACCACAGGTTACGCTTTTCTTCTGGATGATGCAGCAGTAGCTTGGTGTTCAAAGAAACAACCGATTGTTACTCTTTCCACAACCGAAGCGGAGTATGTTGCTGCATCTGTTTGTGCGTGTCAAGCTGTCTGGTTTAGAAGAATATTGGAAGAGCTGAAGTATGTCGTGAATGGAAGGACGGTCATCTTATGTGACAACACTTCAACTATCAAGTTGTCCAAGAATCCTATTTTTCATGGGAGGTGCAAGCATATTGGAGTTCGTTTTCATTTTCTTCGAGATTTGGTGAACGATGGAGTTATCTCTCTTTAGCATTTTGAATCAAAGGGACAAGTGGCTGACATCTTCACTAAGCCATTGAAGCGTGAAGTGTTCGAAGGTCTAAGGAGCAAGCTTGGAGTTTGTTCTGCTGGAGATAAGCTAAGCTTGATGAACCAAACTTAGTTTAGGGAGGGTTTGTTGCAGCATACCAAACCGAGAATAACGGAGTTTAGTTGTTTTGAATAAGTCTTTGTGTTCTGTTTTAGTATAGTAATAATGACGGAGTCTTAAGGTCAAGTAGTAGTGGCTTTAGTGTTTTAGTTGTCCAGTTTTATAGATTTTCATTAGGCATTCGGTACTCTGTAAAAGGCTATATAAGCTATTAAAATTTATGTAATAATATTCAGAGTTTCCAAAATCCAATTTCTCTTAGTTTCATATTACAAACCTAATAGAACAGATATGGAAGCCGTACCTAGTGCAGAATGTGCAAGACGAATGAAAAGAGATTCTCCTCCTTTAGAAAATTGCACTGCGTCCATGAAAATAAGCATTGGCCAAGCCAGAATAATTGAGGTGGCAACTATGGTAACCAAGGATGGCGTCAAAGTTCCACATACACCATAACAATCACATGAGTTCGCTGGAGCCTCAAAGTTCAATTCCTGAAGCCCTTCTATCAACTCCCTGGAGGCATTCACATTTCACAAGATCCAAACACCTAAAAGAACATCATCCCAACTCTTATAACCGTACACTCTCATTCAGGCATTTCACCCAACAGTTCCAGTGCATAAACCACAAGCGATAAGAGTAAAATTTTATTGTTCTTAGAACTTTAGATTTAGCGATTCAACCATTGGGAACCAAGTTTGGAGTCTAGGAGAAGCTGACACAACTTCCCGGCGGGAAGATTCGGTCAAAAAGAGAGTATTCCCGGTAGATTTTGTCACTGTCTCTCAGAAGTAACTCCGGTGATAAATATCTCTTACAGTGACACTAATAGCTTTTCATATTAACCCCTAAAGAATGTTTAATATTCGATATCAACCCCTAAACTCTTTTTCTTTCAGCCACGGATGCAAAAAGTGACATGCTTAAATTGATCGATATAAAAAGTCTGAGGACTCAGAAAAACATCCACAAATCAATTCAAAAAAATTCCATTGGGCCCAGTGTTTACATGCTAAGTTTGAGCCTGTAGGCCTAAGTAGTGGTTCATTTTTGTGAATACTTAAAGCTCACGTGTCCGACAATTCTGGAATCAAGGAAACCCTAAAAATCCCTTATTAATCTTCTCCTAGTGAATTTGTTTAAGTAACTTTTGACCTAATGTCTTCCAAAGCCAGACCTTCAGCCGCCGTGAATGGCGGAAACCCACTGCGTAAGATAAAGAAGACGAAGACGAAGGCGTCTCCTGTGACAGAAGAAACGACCTCCTCGATCACGTCACTGCCTAATGACTTGTTATTGAACTGCTTGTCACGCGTCTCTAGATTGTATTATCCAACTCTCTCCCTAGTTTCCAAAACTTTCCGATCCATTGTTGCTTCGCCGGATCTTTACGAGACTCGATCACGCTTAAACCGTACCGAGAAATGTCTCTATATTTGCTTACACTTCCCTTTCGACACTACCACACATTGGTTCACTCTCTGCCGGGAACCTAATCAAAACGTAAGCCAACAAGTCAAGTGGCTATTTTCTGGTCCGAATCCCATCTCCCACTGGTTTGCTTCCTAACCAATCGTCGAGTGTCATAGCCGTTGGTTCTAATATCTACAAAATCGGCGGCTCTGGTTCTTATAGATACAAACTCGGCACGCGCTATTCTTCTTGTGTCTCTGTCTTGGACTGTAAGAATCACAGATGGCGTCAGGCTCCAAGTATGCGAGTGAAGCTTAGTTGATGGAAAGATATATATAGCAGGAGGCTGCAAAGACAACAGCGGTCCCTTGTACTGGATTGAAGTGTTTGATCCAAACACTCAAACTTGGGGCACTTTGACGAACCCTTGCATCGAGTATCAATATGAAAATGGACCCATACGTGTAACCAAAATCTTAGGCCTTGAAGGAAAATTATACATGCTTGGAAGTAAGTTTGTGGTTTGCAATCCCAAGGAAGGTAAATGGAAAGATATAGAAGTGGATAGGCATCTCTCTTATGCAATAGACTCTAGGTATTGCGCAAACAGTAGTTCTTGCGTGGTAGACAACGTCGTATTCATTTGGGATAAGGGAGTGTTCAAATGGTATGACTTTAAGGTAAGTTTATGGAAGGATTTGAAAGGTGTTGAAGGATTGCCTGATTTAAGCCACCGTGAGTATTATAAAACAGTGGATCTTGGTGGAAAGATAGCGCTTTTATGGGAAAAGTGTGTGTGTGCTCAGACCGGTTTTGAAAATAGGATTTGGTGTGCTGAAATTAGCCTCGAAAGGCGCGATGGAGATGAGATGTGGGGGAAGGTTGAGTGGTTTGATTATGTGCTTCTTAGAGTCCACTCATCTTGTAGCTTTTTCGATGCTCTTTCTGCTACTGTTTGATGAAATGGCTACTCATGAGAATAGGCTTGAATGATGGCTTTATGCGGATAATTTCATTTTGTTTTGATTTTTTGTGTTTTCGTTTTTTTGTGCTTCCTTTCTATTAGTATTATGACTATGATGAACGATTGTTTCATGTTTTTAGCAAAATGCAATTTTGCATTGTTTAAGTTCTAAAACATGTGGGTTACTTGTAAACGAGCTAGCTCATTTTGATGAGGACACTTTTGTTGTCTTGCACAAATTAAAACAAAACAAGATTCATAATTAAGTGTTGATGTTCATGTCTTGTAGGGAACCAACAAATAAATTGCCACTAAAACAATTTGAAGATCTCCTCTTTTTCATTTTCAAACTCGATCATCTCCAAATTGAATTTATACTAGTGGACTTTCTCAAACTAATTGTTTAATTATAGAAAGATAAAAAAAAAAGATTAATTTTATAACATAAAAGTAATTATTTTATTTTGGGTCCAATCAACTTAGATCAATATTAAATTGATAATGACTAAAGAAATCGAATCTTTCATTAAGGAAAGGATCAACTAATTACCAAAAATTACGCTTTTTGACTAATCAATCACACAGTATTACAATAAAAGTCTAAATTAATCACAAATAAATTTGTAAAGATAGAAGGCTTAATTCTATGTATTAAACTATTAAATACTAATGTTATTCTTATAAAAAAAAATTAATAATGTTATTAGGGCTTGGACCATGCATTTGGTGGTGGTCTTCGTCCTCGTGCATGCGTGCGTCCTGGTCCAATGTCGTCCAAAGCCAGATCTTTCCCCTCCAAGAACGGCCTGCGTAAGAAGAAGAACCAGTCGTCTCCGATGACAAAACCTACCACGATGATTTTGTCACTTCCTTATGATCTGTTATTAAGACGTCAATTTCTCAAACTGGGTCGAGGTGTTTGATCCAAAGACTCAAACTTGGGGTTCTGTGATGAACCCTGGAATCGATAAACGCGGTGGAGTTGAAATCAAAAGTTTAGGACTTGATGGAAAGTTTTACTTGTTTAGTGATGATGAGTTTGTGGTTTATAATCCTGAGGAAGGTAAATGGAACCCGATAGGATTAGATGTAGATATGGCTTGTGCAGTATACTTTAGTTACGGTGTGGTAGATGGTGTTTTGTTCTTTTGGAATGATGGAGTGTTCAAATGGTATGATTTTAAGGTGAGGTTATGGAAGAAACTGAATGGTGTTGAAGTTTTGCCTGATTTTTGTCATTGTTTAATGGTGGACGTTGGTGGGAAGATGATGGTTTTGTGGGAAGAGTTTGTGTATCATTCCAGTACTAGCCGTCAGGAGAATGTGATTTGGTGTGCGGAGATTGCGCTTGAAAGGCGTGGTGATGGAGATGAGATTTGGGGGAAAGTGGAGTGGTTTGATGCTGTGCTTCCAGTCCACAAGTCGTGTCGCTTGTTGTATGCAGATGGTCTTTCTGCTACTGTTTGATCATATGAACGACTCATGAGAACAGGCTTGAACACACACTAGTTATGAGAAAAAGGCTTGAACGGTTAATTAATGCGGGTTATGTCATTTTGTTTCGATTAGTATGTGACTATGCTGAATGATTGGTTTATGTTTTTAGAGAATGTAATTGGCATTGTTTCACTTTCATGGATATGCTCTCACAAAATGTCTTAGAAAACACTTTTGTTGTGTTGCATAAATTAAAGGATATGGCTCGCTCTCTTTACATTCATGAGAAAAGGTTAATCAAGGTACTCTGTTAGCGTTTGTGTGTCTATTGTAAATTGCGTTGAGCTTTCTCATTGATGTGATGATCAAAGTTGCAGTTATGGTAAAGCTTATGTTCATGTTTTGCAACGAACTCAAATATTTGAGGATCCTCTGTTTCATTTTCCAAATGGTATCGTTAATTTGAAATTATATGAGTAATATAAACGTTAAAGATGGTTTCAACATAAATGCCAAGCGCAAGAGAAGACGACATTAGTAGTCCTTTGGGCATTAACAGATAGAAACACTATTTTTGAAAAAAAACCCTATTTGAAAACGTAAATGAAGAATGCAATATATGATGAAGTTACCAACATTGAAAATCTGATCACTTTAAACTGGATAAGCGTCGTTCTTAACGCCCTAAGATACCGGATTGTGTCATCTCATTGATAGTAATCAAATCCTTAGACGGTGAATCGTCATCTCTCGTGTGCACTACGAATGTGGGTTGTTTTGGTGACAGAAGATCTGATGTTGTAGTGAGCATAGACAGCAACTCAAGTGTGTTGGGTCTGTCGGCAAGTTGGTGCTGAACACAGAGCAGACCAATCTGAACACACCTGCCAACTTCAGCCGGGTGACAAGAATCAACGAGAACTTGGTCCAAAAGACCAACTCCTCCATTTTCACACCAAGACTCCCACGCCTATTGTGTTTCAAAACAAGTGAATATATATAGGAGCAAGAAACGTTTAAAAACTTATAATAAAATCTCTGCACTTGATAAAAAACAAAATACAAGAAGTCTAGAAAAGTTTTTTACTTACGTATGCAAGAAGGGTTTTTCCTTCTTCGCCATAGCTGAATCTTGAAATTTTCTCTCCGCTTATGATTTCTAACAGCAAAACTCCAAAGCTATAGATGTCAGACTTCTCAGAGAATATCCCAGTCCAAGCATACTCAGGAGCCATATATCCTCTGCACATTTCAAATAGTTTCCCTCTAGATTTAATATATGGTTTTAACTATGAAACCTATAGTTAAGCATGTTTTTGAGACAGATTCTTACAACGTTCCAACAACCCTGCGAGTTTTGTCTTGATATTGGGTTCCCTTATATATGCGAGCCAACCCAAAATCTGATATTTTAGGGTCCATTTTCTCGTCCAAAAGAATATTGCTGACCTTCAGATCTCGGTGAATAACTCTGAGGCGGGAGTCTCGGTGAAGATATAAAATTCCACGCGCAATACCTTGAATGATGTTAAATCTCTTTGGCCAATCAATCTCAAGCTTTTTTCTTGAATCTACACAATAATACAGTGTAAACACTTTCAGATCAACAATTTCAAATAGAGAGAAAAGATGCTGTTAGAAAATGAAATAGGCAAGAAGCAACCAACCAAAGAGAAAGGTATCAAGGCTTTTGTTCACCATGAACTCATAAATCAATAGCTTCTCTTCTCCTTCAATGCAACATCCCAAAATCCGGACTAAGTTTCTGTGTTGGAGTTTTGAAATGAGTACTATTTCATTCATGAACTCCTCTTTGCCCTGTCCAGAGCTGCTAGAAAGCCGTTTTACTGCAATTTCTTTCCCATCTTGCAGCTTTCCCTGAAATAAGTAGCAGATGTCATCTCGAGAACATAATTAGAGAAAATTAAGGATAAAACTTGCTGACCTTGTAAACTGAACCAAATCCACCTTGTCCGAGTTTGTTTGATAAACTGAAATTATTGGTGGCAGTTTGAATGGTATTCATCTCAAAGATATCTAAACCTGAGAAATCTTGTGGTTTTAGATCATTCCTCCATGCATCTTTTGATATATGAGCTGAAATTTTTGAGTCAGAATTTGTGTGTTAATATAAAGCAAGCCGAAACCAGGGTACCAACAAGAACATATGGTGATTAAAAGAACAATAACTATGTGGGTCTCCTTAGTGTAGTAGGTTTGAAGTAGTGGAAGAACTCCTATATCTTTACTTCAGTTATCTATAAATTGTAACAAATGTAGAAGAGCCTACGGTCTTTGGCCTTTGTAAATTGAACAATAGAGCTTACTAGATAGTAAAGTCATCAGTGTTTTACCGTTATGTTTCACTCTGTATCTCCAAAAACCAAACGCAGCAGAACTCAATATCACAAAAAGAGAAAGGCTAACAAGACTAGCAGCAATGGTCTTCTTGCGGTTATTTCCACCTGAGAGATTTAAGATATAAAACAAATGAGACAGTAAGCCACGCTGCTACTGAAAAGAACAGTATTAATTTTTTTGAAGATAAAGTTGTAATTGACAAACTTTTTTGCCGCACCTAGTTCAGAATGTGCAAGACGAATGGAAAGAAGTTCCCCTCCTGCAGCAAATTGCACTGCATCAATTAGGTCCTGGTTCCACACTAAGCACCCTATTCCATGAATATAAGCAAAGGCCAAGCAGGAACAATTGTGGAGGCAGCTTTGGTAACATTCTTCAGCATCCACAGAACTTGAAAACTCGTAAAAGTCTGGAGGCTTTATGTTGGCAACATGATGGAAGACGTTTACGTCTTTGCCAGTAGAGTTTCCTTGACAATGTAATTCGGTATGCCTCACACAACCACTAGTCCAGTTTCCTCTTTTCCACTCCTCAATGGATTTAGGAACAAACCCTTTAAAGCATTTACACTTTGGAGGTACCGACACAACACACAATCCAAATGGTCCACATACACCGTAAATATCGCATGAATTTTCTGGAACTTTAAAGAAAAGTTCCCAGTTTTTTCCGTTATGCCGATACATCTTAATTGATCCCTCTGATGTTAACATTAAACGCGTAAGTTTGTAGTTTCTTCGAAAATAAGACAAGTATCCTGAACCGTTTACATCCTGGTGTAGGCTGAATGGATCTGTGAATGATCCATCCATTAGAGGTAGGCCAGTGAACCTTGTTTTAGCCCATGGACCGCTTCTCCAATAAGGCGTCGAGCCTCTCATAATGAACCCCTGTGATGGCACTTGCGGTGTAATCTGACCCACAAAGTTGCCAGGTGATGGATCAGTGTAACTCTTCCAAGAAGTCAACACCCGCTTCTCACCGGTGGCGAGGTTATACATCAGAGATGAGGAATGTAGAAGAGTATCACTAAGATGCTCAAAGCTTTGCCATAGAGTTCTTCCCGTTACAATATCTATGACAACTAGATTTCCGCTGTCTAAAAGCTCTGCACGACACCCGCTAGAAGCAAATGTAACTCCACTTGACCAGGCCATGCCATGTTTGCCATTAGATAACAGAAGACTTCCATTTCTAGTGATAGCTAGATTTGCCGTGGAGTCTGTAACAGGTTTTTCTCTATTGGCCACCCACACAACAGCCGGGGGAATGGTATCCTTGAACCAGATTCCAACATACTGATCCTGGGTGTTATTAGGACTGAAGAACCCCAATTCATAAACCTCATTAGAAGAGCTGAGAGTTTGTCCTAATGACAAAGGATTCGTTGGCGTTATAGCTGCATAGCTAAAATATAAAAGCAAGGTAAAAAAGAGAAAACAAGGAAACCGTGTCATCCCCATGTGCGCTCTTGTGTCTCAAAAAACAATCTTCTTCAGATTATTGTAGCAAGAGAAAGTAAGCCAAGAATACTCGATAGAAAAATTATTCTCAAGCACCTCTAACCAATGTTGACCACAGAGCACCCATTTTCCATGATTCTGCAATACTTTATTCACGATCAACTTAAATCTTGTTTTAAAATACAGATTTAAGTAAAATGACATACTTATGTTTTCAAGTTGGCTCCAAAGTATTACAATCATTTACCCAATCAACTATGCAACGGTTGACATATTATTGAAACATTGTGTTTTTTTCAGGTCCTTCTCAACTCGTTGAGCTCATAACCAATGAAAAATATGCATCACCTCTCTGATTCATTCAAAATATGAGAATTGTACCACTTACCTTTCATAGTCTGGCCCCAATACAATGTATCTGGTTTAAAATATCATTGTGTCCAAGAGACAAGGGTTCTACCATGTCCTGGTCATTGACGTAAGCACAAGCATGCAAAGCATAAGTTAGAATTCTCCTTATAAACATACCCTGTCAATAATCGAACCCCATAAATAACATTTTGTCTAGTCATTTTCATTTCAACCAAATCCTTGAAGGCACTCGCAAGAGATCCTAATCTTCTTGTTAATATCAAAGAAACAACGGTGAGAAAACCATGTATAATGCCATCCTCACCAATCCAATCTATCTACACCCAGAAACCACTGTGTTTTAGGAAACCAAGTCTCACTCAAGCATTTTATCAAACACCTCGCATGCTTTCTACATCAACTATCACATCCTTCACAAACTCTCAAACCCAGTCATGGTGAACAAACTCGAGGACAAAAACCCACTTTTCACCAACTTCCCATGAATCTCCATACAACCAAAATCCAAAAAAAATCAGGCTTTTACATTGAAAGAGACTTAGAGAGACATGAATAAAAGTGCCTCCATCAACAATATGTATATAGTAGTATAATGCTGAATATGTACAAGAACTGTTTCCATGTAACAATAATTAACAAATCACTAGACCACCATGTCAATGTCACCACTCACCAGTGGGAGTATATATGCCACCAAGACGCAAAAGAAGGCGACATTATGTAAGGCCTAAAAGCTTGGACTCAACAATATATACACTAAGTTTAGGCATTAACAGAAACAAAAAGACCTACAAAAACTATATTCCCTAGGTTATTTTATTTGTAGTTTTAGGTTTTAAAGTTTGTTTCAATTTAAGTTTTGTTTTAGATTTTCAATGCAAATGTTTTTAAAAATTTTCAGTTTTATTTCTATTGATTTAATGTTTTGATCAATAGAAAATTATTAAACATATTAATTAGGGATAAAACAAAAGATTTGAATGTTTTTCTTAATAAGTGTGTAAAATCCTTAAACTGCACTTAAATTGAAAGAGAGAGTACTAATTAAAACTAGGGCTGGGCATAAAGTCCGAAATCCGAAAACCGATCCGAAACCGATCCGAAAAATCCTGTTCTGAAACCGAACCGAATAGTTATAAAATCCGAACGGATAATAAATTCTTATATCTGAATTATCCGAACCGAACCCGATCCGAACTGAAAACCGAAAAGTATATCCGAAAACCCGAAATAAAATAATATATCCAAAAATATATGTATATTTAGTTATAATTTTCTATCCAAATAACAAAAATATCCGAAATAACAAAAATATCTGAAATAACCTTAATATCCAAAAATCTTTAATTATATTTGTCAAAATTATACATTTTTTTTACAAAATTAACCAAATTTTATTAATATTAAACTAATTTTTATTAAATTGAACAAATTATTAGTGTTTTTTTCCTAAATCCGAAATCCGAAAACCGATCCGAACCCGACACCTATCCGAACCGAAACCGAACCGATTAGTTATAAAACCCGAACGGATAATAAACTCTTCTACCGAATTAACCGAATCCGGAAAAATCCGAACCGAATCCGATCCGAAACCCGAATGCCGTTGCCTAATTAAAACCCTTTATTTGAAAATGTAAGTGAAGAACGAATGCATGTTGAAGTTATATCATTTTAATTAAGATAAAGTGTTGTTCTTTAACGCCCTAGCACCACGGATTGTGTCACCTCATTGACGGTGATCAAATCATTAGCACTAGATCCGTCATCTATCGTGTGTACTACAAATGTGGGTTGTTTTGGCAGAGCAAGATCTGCTGTTGTGGTGAGCATAGACAACAACTCACGTGTGTTGGGTCTCTCTACAGGTTGGTGTTGCACACAAAGCAGACCAATCTGAACACACCTTCCAACTTCAGATGGGTGACATGAATCTGCAATATCTTTATCCAGAAAGTCAACTCCTCCATTTTCGCACCAAGATTTCCACGCCTGTTGTGGATTCAGAACATGAAAATATAAGAGCAAGAAACATTGTGAAACGGCCAATGAGAGATCAAGTACAAGATTCTAAATCTAAAGTCTTACTTACATATGCAAGAAGGCTTTTGTACTCTTCATCATCGCTATACCTTGAGATCTTCTCTCCACTGATAATTTCTAACAAAAGAACTCCAAAGCTGTAGGTGTCGGACTTCTCAGAGAAAACCCCAGTCCATGCATACTCGGGAGCCATATATCCTCTGCACATATATCAAATAGCTTCTTTCAAGTTAATGCATAATTACTATAACTATGAATCCTAGTTAAGCATGTTATTGAAGACAGCTTCTTACAGAGTTCCTACAACCCTGCTAGTGTTGTCGTGATATTGGGTTCCCTGATACATCCGGGCCAATCCAAAATCTGATATTTTCGGGTTCATTTTTTTGTCAAGAAGAATATTGCTAAGCTTCATATCTCGGTGAATAACCCTGAGGCGTGAGTCACGGTGGAGATAGAGAAGTCCACGCGCAATTCCTAGAATGATACTGAATCTCTTAGGCCAATCAAGCTCAAGCCTTTTTCTTGAATCTATAGAGTGTAAAAAAACTATCAGAAAAAAAACTGTTCCATATACAGAAAAAGATGCAAATAGAAAGAGAAAGAGAACCCACCAAAAATAAAAGTATCAAGGCTTTTGTTCACCATGAACTCATAAATCAATAGCCGCTCTTCTCCTTGAATGCAATATCCCAAAATCCGAACCAAGTTTCTGTGTTGTAGTTTGGAAATGAGTACTAATTCATTCATGAACTCCTCTTTACCCTGTCCGGAGCTGCTTGAAAGACGTTTTACAGCGATTTCTTCCCCATCTTGTAGCTTTCCCTGAGACAGATTGCCGAAGGTAAGGAAATCGCAGTAAATTTCTTGAGATAAAAAGAGCAAAGAGAATAAAAATTCTCTGACCTTGTAAACTGAACCAAATCCACCTTGTCCGAGTTTGTTTGACAGACTGAAATTATTGGTGGCAATTTCAATGGTCTTCATCTCAAAAAATTGTAAACCTGGGGCATCTTGTGGTGTCAGATCATTCCTCGATGCACCTTGTGAAGCATCCTTCGATATAATTGCTGTAAAATTAAAGTTTCAAGAATTCCTGTGTTAGTGCTTGACATCTTATTTAACCATCAAGCAAAAGATCAAACTGAGCATATTACAAGTTTCTCAAGCAAGCTCAAACTGAATAGAGTATCTGATGCATATTAAGATGTAGTGGAAAAACTCCTTTTACTTTTTATATTACTTATAATAATTCGAAATAAACATAGCAGAACCTATGCTCAGGGGGCCTTTGTTAATTAGTCATTAGGTTAGCAAAAAGTCATCAATATCTTACCATTATGTTTCACTCTATATCTCCAGAAACCAAATGCAGCAGACGCCAATATCACAAAAAGAGAAAGACTCGCAATACTAGCAGTAATGGTCTTCTTGTGCTTGTTTCCACCTGAGATATATATATATATATATAACAGAATAAACAAATAAGCCATGGTGATCAGTGAAATTGAAGACAAAGTTGTTACTTTTTTAAGGCATACCTATTTCAGAACGTGCAAGACGAATGGAAAGAAGCCCTCCTCCCGCAGAGAATTGCACTACATCCATTAGCTCCTGGTTCCATATTAAGCAACCTATTCCATGAATATAAGCAAAGGCCAAGCACGAACAATTGTGAAGGCAACTTTGGTAGCATTCTTCTGCACTCCCGGAGTTCACAAATTCATAAAAGTCTGGTGGTTTTATGTTGGCAACAGGATGGAAGACGTTTACATGTTTGCCAGTAGAGTTTCCTTGACAGTGTAGTTCAGTACGTCTCACACAACCACCAGTCCAATTTCCTCTTTTCCATTCCTCATTGTATTGTGGTACAAAGCCTTTAAAGCATTTACACTTGGGAGGAATGGACATTACACACAACCCAAAAGGTCCACATACACCGTAAAAATCACATGAGTTAGCTGGAACTTCCAATTTCGTTACCCAGTCCGTTGCATTATGCTGAGTAATCTTCAGCGATCCCTCTGATGTTAATACTAAAAAAGAACGATTGAAGTTTCTTTGTAAATGGGTGAAGAATGCTGACCCGTTTGCATCCTGCTGAAGGCTAAATGGATGCGTGTATGAATTATCCGTTTGTGGTAGGCCAGTAAACCCTGCTTTATCCCATGGACCGCTTCTCCAATAAGGCTTTGAGCCTCTCATAATAAACCCCTGTGATGGCACTTGCGGTGTAATCAGACCCACAAACTCACCGGGCGATGGATCGTTTTCACTTTTCCAAGAAGTCAACACCTGCTTCTCACCAGTGGCAAGGTTATACATCAAGGAGGAGTAAGGTAGCATAGTATCACCAAGATGCTCAAAGCTTTGCCATAGACTTCTTCCTGAAACTTTGTCTATGACCAAAAGATTTCCTCTGTCTGAAAGCTCTGCACGAGACCCGTTAGATGCAAAAGTTTCTCCAATTGACCATACAACCTCATGTTTGCCATTAAATAAGAAAAGAGTTCCATTGCTGCTGATAGCTAGATTCGCATTGGCGTCAGTAACAGGAATTTCTCGATTGGCCACCCACACAACCACCCGGGGAATGATACTCTTGAACCATATTCCAACATACAAATTCTGGGAGTTGTTAGTACTGAAGAACCCCAATTCGTAAACACTATTAGAGGAGCTGAGAGTTTGTCCTATCGACAAAGGACTTTCTGTTGTTATAGCTGCATAGCTAAAACGTAAGAGCAAGGTAATCAAGAGAAAACAAGCAAACCTCATCATGCCCATATGCGCTCTTGTGTCTCCAAGAACAGTATCCTTCAGATTATTGTAGGAAGAGAACATGTATGCAAGAAAAAGTAAACAAAGCCATCTAGTCTATAGAAAATTATTCTCAAACACCTTTAACCAATTTTGACCAAAGCACCCATTTTCCAAAATTCTGCATTACTTTATTCATGATCAACTTAAAAAATTGTTTTATAATACAGATTAAGTAATATGAAATACTTATGTTTTCAAGTTGGCTCCAAAGAATCCCAAACCTTTTACCCAATCAACCATGCAATGCAACGGTTGACCTATTCCTTCTCAACTCGTTGAGCCCATAACCAATGAAAAATAGGCATCACCAATACGATTCATTTTAAAATATGAGAATTGTACAAGTTACCTTTTCACAGTCTGACCCCAAGACAACGTATCTAGGATTCCAAGGCACAATAGTCCTGGCCACCCGGTCCTGGTCACCTGCGTAAACACAAACATGCAAAGCACCAATTAGCTTGCTTACAGCCCTATCCAGCATAAAGTTACGAATTGCTTCTTTAAAATTGTAACGCCCGTGCCTAGGAAAACGGATCAATCCGATTCTCGGTTTTCACAAAAAATCGCCTGTTCAGTTTAAAGGAGTTTATACCTTGTGTGAAGAGAAAAGGCAAAACCTTGAAGGAGAAATCCAGAGACAGCAGACAGAGTCTGGGTAAGCCCTAGAACTAGATGTAGTTAAGCCCTAGAACTAGATGTGCCTTTTTGCGGAATTGGATTTGAGTCACTGGTCTAAGAGTTATGCTTGTTTTCATGGAGGTGTTCTGTTTCAGACGTAGTCTGGACCAGTGGTGATTCAAAGTGTGATCGCCGATTCGTCTGTGGTTGTATCATCACGAAATTTCGTGAGCAACTTCAAGACATCTAGGGGCTTACTTTCAACGGTGGGATTTGAAAGTGGACGGTTAGATTGTGAGTTGTGACTTCATCTTTCACGTCGAGCGTTCTGGATTTCTATCAGTTTTTGCCCAGTTTTGTTAACTTGTGGTTTTTGTTGTTGTGGTTGGCTGTAGGGTGAGTCAGCTGTTGTGGAATTGTGTGTGTGAAGTCTTTGCTGAGGATGTAGTGTTTTCCTTGTTTCAAAAATCTCCTGTGAATCGAGGTGAGTGCGTGACCATGAGCTTATCTAAGCGATTGGGATTGTTTGTTGGTCTTGTTGTGATGTTTAGGTTGGAATTGTGTTGGGCCCATAAACGTATTCAGGTGGTGATTATTTCAGTGTCTTGGTGCTCATTGGTCTGGTTGTGGTTTGATGTTTATTCGTTGATTGTGATCTTAATTGCTTGTGTGTATAGCTCGTAGATGGAAGGACCGCCTCACTAAGTATTTTTGGTAATACTTACACATCTCCTTGTGTGTATGATGCATGTAAATATAAATTTTGATCGTGGAATCATGGTGAGGAGAGGAGGATGATCTAAGTCTCGGGTTGTTATGTGTTGTGTTGCTTTCCGTTGGTTTAGAATTGTTAGAAGTGATTTGTGGTTTAAGTATCAGTTTAATTGATTGGTTAATTGCGGGTTTAAGATGCTTGACATTAATATTATTTTTATAGAGAATAATATCATCTGTTTTTTAAAATAAAAAAAACCGGGTGCGGTCGTTTCAAAAATTCTCATTCTGCACATACCCTAACCCCATCAATAATCAAACGCCATGAATAACATTCCATCGAAGAGATGTCTAGCAATTTTCCGAGATCCACAGTTTGAGTGCATGCACAAGAGATCCTAATCACCTGGTCAATACTCAAAGATCCCAAATCAAAGACAGAGGACAAAACATAAACAATGGTTATAAGCCCATGCATCAGATTCCCCTCGCACATTCTACGAACCATGTCTAAATTCTAATCCTATCCTTCCAAATCCAGAAACCACTACGCTAGGGAAACCAAGTCACTCAGGCATTTTATCAAACACCTCGCATGCTTTCTACCACTACCAACACATCTTCCACAATACTTCAACCCCCGTCATGGCGAACAAATCCAAAGACAAGAACCCACTCTTCACTAACTTCCCATGAATCTCCTTTGGTAGTCAAACTCATTCGAGGAATGAAAGAATTGACTAATTGGAGAAGCTTTCGATGCGAGTTTTTTACTTACTGTACCTTTTTTTGCCTCTTAGGTTGGACTACAAGGGTGCATCGACGCTGCGATGTTCTTAGGGATGCATATATTTGAGATACATCCTTGTCCAATAGACAAGGCCGGTCCGACAATTTTTCATGCCCTACGCAAATAAAAACATTTATCTCAATTTGTTTTTTCAAATCACAAATAATATCACAAATTGTTTAAAAAAAAATATTTTACTGACTCGTTAAAACAGTTTTTAATTCTATAAACAGTTTGTAAAAATAGTAAAAATAAAACTCTATCTTTTAAATATATTTGTGTTTACACTTTTGCCTGCAAAATTATTCATCAAACTAACGTAGTCGAGCTTTTCAACCATAGCTGTCAAAGCCAATCCATTTAATCTCTCTTGTGACTTGGTAGACCGCATATAATTTTTTATCAGTTTCAACTTCGAAAAACTTTTTTTGTGGTAGCAACTGATACTGGAATGGTAAACAATATGTAATAAGTAATCTATGTGTTTGGATAACAACCCTCCATTCTCTTAAAATATCAAGCACTTTAATAGGTTTATTAACTTCCTTTTGTAACACATCTCGAAAAACTTTTAATTTCAGAAACAAATCATAAACATCAATGTCTGAATGTATATCATTCTTCAAAGAAGTCTCCAAATTCAGACATGATGTCCTCAAAATATCATCACCTGCCGATGTTAGTTTCTTCAAGTCAAACAAAAATCCAAAAGTGTGTTCATACATTTGGAATTGTTCGAACTTTGACTCAAGAGACACTAGAGCTTGATCCATCAGTGTGTTGAAATAATCAATTCTAAATTCATCCTCTGGCGGTAATAGCACACTTTCCTCAACTATCTCATCGACATCTTTATCTTAGTTTCTTTGAGTACTGATTACTTCACCGATGTTAGAATTTTAAGGTTTTTCAACTCTCTTTACATACCTTAAAAAAGAATTGGCTTCAGTTTTTCTTTCTATTTTCTAATCCCAATGGTTGGCTTTTTTAATTCCTAATGGTTTGTTTTTCTGAATCTTCAGATGGTTTGTTGCTTTTTTAATTTGAGATGGTGACATTTTCTGTTATTAACACAAAAAAAAGAGATGAATTATACACAAATTAAAATCAAACATATAAAATATACAGTAAAACCTCTATAAATTAATAATGTTGGGACCTCCAAAATTTATTATCTTATAGAGGTTTTAATTTATGATGATAAATTAATAAATTATTAATTAAAAGAGAAAAAAATTTCACTTTCTAATATTTTAAATTTTATTTTATTTGAACTTTTTTATGTATTATTGTCAATATTATATATATATATATATATATTCTATTAATTTTCTATTTTTTTGTATTTACTTATTTTTTTTGCCTTCTACGACATTTTTTTTTTGCTTTAATAACTCTTTTAGGTAATTCATTAATCATTCTACACGTCATCGTATATTTTTTTACACCCAACTTAGCAATGACTCCTCATCTAAAAGATGTTGCCAAATCAACCATGATAGATTAAATACGCAAAAACATTATGTGAATACAATACCAGAATTTGTGGATGCAATTATGAAGATTTGAGATGAGCTCCACCAATATTCTTATTTTAAGAATAAACAAACAACAACATATTTATATTTTACAAAATTATCTTAAGTATGTATGCATAAGATTTATAATTATTAATTTATCATATTGTTAGGACCATATATTTACATAGAAATTTTTTAAAAAAAATATTATCTTATTATCTTATCGAATTGTGTTAAATTTTACACTGGCCCGACTCGAGACCACAAAAATTTATTAATTTATAATGATTATTAATTTATAGAGTATTAATTTATAGAGGTTTTACTGTATATAAATAAACATACATTGAAATTTATTTTTCACATGGTGACAAAAAGCTTACTAATCACAATTAACTAATAACAATAATATAAATCAAAGTATAAAACATGTTATTGTTGTCGATTTACCAAAATTAAAGTTATTAATTTAATATTCAAATCAAAACAAAGCTCACTTACCTTAACAATTAGCACTAGGAGTTCAAATTACCATCAAACAAAAGAATAGAAAGAGAAAGAGGAATCGATTTCTAACGGTTACGATTTTAGTGTTTTACTTAATTATATTAATATTCACTTAATATTTTTATTAACATAAATACTTAAAACCCATAAAATTATGATGAAAGGAAAGCCCAATTAAAAATAAATTTATTAAAAAATCTATAACACTTCGTCTAACATACAAGGTCTAAATAAAAAAAAAAATTAAAAATATGCCCCATTTTTTTTTATGCGATTGTGTTATGGGCGGACCTGCATGCAATAGTGATATGAAGCCCATCAGCATAAGCTCTGCAAAATAACATTTAATTAATTATTAAAATTAACCAAACTAAAGAAGATTAAATGAATCTTTGATTTCCTTTTTTATAATATCTTTTAAATTAATAATAAATTTACCTGCTTTCACCTTTTCAAGAGCTTCATATAGAGCTCTTTTGTTCTTCTTTTTAAACCACTGTCAGAAGAAAACATCAAAACAGACCATAGATTGGTTTAGTAGAGTATCAGAAACAGAGCATGCTATGAAACCGACACAAATACCCAAAAAAAAAACTGTAAAGACAACACTTTTGGGTTTTTGGCAGTTTAAAACATAAATTACTTTTAATATGTGACATCAAGTTTGAATATTGGGATGATGATGAAGAACTAAACCGACACAGAAACAGAGCAAGAAGAAGAAACAGAGAATCAAGAAGTCAAAAAGAGAGACTTACGAATCCAATTTTATGAATAAGTTTCTCAATAACAATCGAAATAAGAAGCAAGACGAAGGAAACCACCGCGACGACCCATGTAGAAGTTTCCTGTAATGTCTTTTCTTTCACTTCCTCCATTAGAGCTCACAGAACAATTCCAAGCAAAGAGCTTTTTCTTTTTGAAAACTGTCTATCCTTAAATAGTAAACTTTCCAAAGAGGGATAAAGAATATTGTTTGTTATTGTTGCAATCATCAAATACGTCTTTTTGTTCCTAAAAAACACAGAGACGAAGGTGAAAGGAGCCGATCGGCGAGTATGCGTAGCTTAAAAAGTTCAAACTTCAAAGTTATGACTTTGAAACCATAACATATGATCTTTTCTAAAAAAGATGCAGTGTGTGAGTCTACAATTCGGGTTCTCCTTGGCTGCCGGTTCGATTCAATTAGGGTGTGAGTCTCTGAGGTGATGGCAGCTGCTTTTTGTGTTGGTGAGAGATTCTTTTAGCTAACGGAAAAGTTGTAAGCCCGTATCGCCAAAAGAATTGAGGGCTTATTTCGGTTGTGGTGTTCTCACGACAAAATTGTTATTTATTGGAGTCCTCCTCCTCCAACGTGCATGTGATCCTTTATTGTTTAGCTCTTGTTTTGTGAACTTTTTTTATATTGTTGTTTGTAATAGTTTTCAATCTTCTATATTCTCTTCGTTGTATCTCCGTATTATGTAAAAACCTATAAAAATTCAAATTTTACCAATAAAAAAAACATGCAGTCTGTACTGTTATGTATTTATGTGAGTTTTCTTTTTTTTTTCTTTGTTTCATCGACGTTTTATTCACAGTGAAATGTTTACGTATAAGTTTTCCTCCTGCATGTAATTTTTTTCTTACATTCCATTTTTTTTATGGACTAGCAACCAAAAATCAGTGGATAGACACGTTGGATTCTGAGTTAAAGACTATTTTTGGGGACTAGTGAACAAGCATGGGACGTTTTCTGTTGTTTTAGTGAGATTTTTAATGGTCAAAAGTTGAAAACATCGAAATGAGTGGTCGGGAGATTATAGGTGAGACTTGAAACTAGGTTTCCTAATCAAAGAAAGAAAGGCTCTTATCCTAACAAAATGCTCTCTTTCATTCGATCGCATCATAATTTACAGAAAATTTTCTTGAAAATGTTATATACTATTTATTAAAAATAATTAATTTAGGAAAACTCAGGAAATTTTCGTTTGGAACAATCCAGATCATAAGCAATTTTATAAAGTTTATAACTATTATTAAAATTAACAATAAATCTGTATCAGTTTTATACAAAATTCGTTTAGCCTGGTGTTAAATTATTTGGTCAATCTAGGGCTCTTGAGTATGTATAAGTGCAAGTGTGTGTAGCAAGTAGAAGTAGATAGTATGAGTATGTGTGTGAGGTGTTATAAGAAAGTATCTAATTCATTATCAATGTAGAAGATTAAAGTATTCTCTCTTCTTGATAACTATACATTTTATCACTTTATCATAGTTGTAAATATCCATTTTATTGTGTTTTATTAGCTTTTTCTTTGTGTTTTGATGCATTTAGTGTCTAACTATGTATTTTTGCATTTTAGAATTTCTTTTGTGTTTTTGTTTGTATTTGGTGTGTGTTTTGTGTGTTTTGAATGTTTTCAGGTTGTAATAATGGGAGATGCACTTTTAGATGGAAAAGGAGAAAACAATGATGCAGAATTGGCCCCAAGTATCTCCAAGATCAACTCAGATGAACGTTTTTCACTGGGATTTAGCTTCAACTCTCTTCATGAAAAAGATGGGAATTTGAGTTGGCTTTCCAATGGAAGTAGTTTCAGAGCATTTGGATACGTGGTTCAAAAGTTATGGCCGATTTAGTGATGACATATCAAAAATCGACCCAATGTCGATTTCCGTGACCGAGCGGCGATTTGGCTGAAGAACACACCTAGAGCAAAAATCGACCCACGGTCGAATTCTATGTCCGAATTCGGTCGTGAAATTCGGTCATAGACCGATTTTTGGAGGAATTTTGACTTTTTCCTCTGTTTTCTCCACTTGCGAACCCACTCACCTATAAAAGCCTCAAATCATGCAACCACTAGGGAGGACGACTTTTTCTGCAACCTGAGTCTTCTCCTTCATTTTCTCTCTAGTTTTCATATTTTTATATGATATATCATGGTTTTTACCTGTTTTAGACCATGATATAAGTCCTTTTTATCGAGTCTTTCTATTGTTTTGGAATCTTTTAGAGTCTTTCAGGTTTTAGCATGTTTGGAGCTTAATTGGAGTTTTTAAGAGCATTCTGGAGCTTTGTGACATTCGTTGAAGACGTTTCCACCGATGGATTGAGCTCAAATTTGGACACGAGATAGATCAATGGATTAGCTTTCATTTGAAAGTGGTTTGAAGCCATTCCAACGGTGCGATCAAAAGTTATGCCAGTTTTTGTGAAGACAGTCCAGTCTGGCAAACACCAAAGAAATGTCCTGGTATCGACCGATACCAGCTGGTATCGATCGATGCCGACTCCAGGAAAGGAAAACGCGACTTTCTACGACTTAGAAGAATCTGTTTTTCCCAGAAGACTTATTATTTTACAAGAAAGCCCAGAACGTGTTTTAAAACTTATAAATAGGGTTTTCAGCCACCTGTTTAGGCTACGCTTTATTTCTATGCTTGATTTTACTTTAATTCTAGTTTTTGCTTTTGAGGGAGACAAGTCTGAAACTCTGTTCGGGAGTGAAGATTTCGAACCCTTTTGTTATTTCTACTTTGATGATCTATTCAATCATGTTGTTTGCTTCATTCTGCATGTTTGAGTAGATCCCTTTTAGGTTTAGGGTTTTCTCATTAAGGATTTCATGGCTTGTTAGATAGATTGATCTGTTAGGGTTCATAATCAATTGAGTTCTTCACCATAGGTTGTTCTCAAAGCTAGTTCTAGGTTGACGAATCTGGAATCTAGATTTTAGGATTGTTGATTATTCACAGAAGTGAGATTGATAACCTGACAGAACCTAGGGTGAGCAAAATAATTATCTGCAAAGGAATTTGGTTTAATTATTTTGTGAACATATCAAACTTGAACATATTTTGTGAACATATCAAACTTAGATCTTTAGGATTTGCAAAGGAATTTGGAATTCTAGGATTTAGACTTAGATATTTTCGCAACGACAGTTGGTTAATTATATCTTGGTGATTTGAGTTCGAGAACAATGCTTAACCTGAACCCTGTTGATTGATTTGTCTGCATTCCTTGATTTCCTGAGAAATACCTAGGCCTATATCCTCTCCATTGATTTTACATCTTTTAATAGCGTAATTTGATTCTTGAAATCTATTGTGTGATTCTCTGAGTCTTGTGGTTCGACCCCTAAAATACTATAGCGACTGCTTAGATACTTTTAGGGTATTAATTTTGAGCATATCAAAATTTGGCGCCGTTGCCGGGGACTCAAATTCACCATTAGATTATAGATAAGATTTCGACTAAGTGTCTTGGTATCGATCGATACTCTTTTTTTACTTCTGATACTTACGTTTTGGTTTTTCGTTTTTTGTGTTTCAGGTGTATGCCTAGACGTGAAACGAAGCCAGAACACGCAGCTAGTAAACCCGTCCAACGAAGAACTAGCTGAATTAGAGCGCACACTTCGGAAACAGAGCAGACAAGCTAAGATGAACAATCCAGTGGTATTGATTCGTGATGAAGGCTGGAACTCTGAGAGACCAAGAGGGTCATTTGTGTAATGAGAGGGGACAGCGTCTTGATGCAGAGGGGAACGTCATTGCCCCTGCTCCTGTTCCCGACCAGATCATCCCACCCGTTGTTGCTGGACACGCTGGGAATGATGTGGTCGAACGTGGTAGAACTATTGGAGAATACAACAGGCCTGACCTGTTCTATGCAAATCAATCTGCGATTCGCATCCCGACTTTCCAGAGGAATGACTTTGAGCTGAAGCCTGCTTACTTCACACTCGTGGATCAGCATCCATTTCACGGTCTTCCTCATGAGCACCCCATGGACCACATTGAGAGGTTTGAGGACTTGGTCACTAGCATCAAGTATAATGGACTGTCATATGATTACCTTCTCTGAAAAGCTCTTCCCATACTCTCTCGGGGGAGAGGCATCTTACTGGCTTAAGAATCTGCCGCCTGGTTCCTCACCACTTGGAGGAAACTAAGAACGCGTTTCTTAACAATTTCTATGATGATGCGAGATCTGAGGAGCTCAGAAACAAGATCTCCCAATTCTCATCAGGAGTAACAGAGGCTTTCAAAGCCACTTGGATCAGATTCAGGTCGTATCAGAGAGACTGTCCGCATCATGGGTCACTCAGGTTCAGTTGTTGGGTATCTTCTTCAGAGGGATTGACTGGAGGTATCAGATGGCCCTAGATGCTGCAAGCACGGGATTTCAACACGAGATATCCCGAGGATGCTTATGAGCTGATTGAGAACTTGGCGTCTAGCAATAGCACCAAGAATGCCGATTTAGAGCGGAAGACGCAGAACGGGAACATTCCCGAAGTGCAGATTGCTGAGGTGTACGCAAAGCTGGATTCGGTGCACAATCTCTTGACGGGTAAGCAACAGAAGGCTGCCCATGTTGCTGATGAGGATGAAGTGAGAGGGGTTAACTACGTTGGAGGTGCTGGTTTTCAGGGACAGAGATTTCAGTGCCAGCAGGACAACAGACCAGCCAGTTTTGGTAACTACAATCGCACCTACGGGAATTCATCTTACCAGACTCCCTCCACCTAAGGCACAAGACAATAAGATTGAAGCCATGCTCGAACAGATTCTCGAGGACAACAGAAGATGACAGTGGACTTCAATGGGAAGATGGATGCTATGTATACAGACCTGAATGGAAAGATTGAGAATCTTAGCATCCATCACAAGATGCTAAGAAACCCAGATAAGCTCAGACTTCAGCAACTGTAAAGGGAAAGACGGCTCAAAGCGCACGTTAATGCAAAAACCCTCAGAGGTGATTCTGAGCCAGATACGTTAGTATCGATCGATACCACCCAGGTATCGATCGATACCATCCTGCAGAGCCGACGCAAAACCAGAGCATCGATCGATACACACCTGGTATCGATCGATACCCTCACCGACTGAGCAAAGACTGTGATAAAACCTAAGATTGTCGAGGAGAGAGTCCACAGGCCCAAGCCACCTTTCCCTCGACCTTAAAGAAAGTCTAAGCAGGAGATGGAAGAAGCCAGATGTATGGCAGTACTGGACAAAATCTGATTGAACTCCCTGTGCCTGATGGAGTCCAGCTCTCACAACCGCTGAGGAGGTATGTGAAAAGGATGGTTACCAACGGTGTGAGCCCTGAGGAAGCAGTTTTGCTCACAAAAGGACATCAGTGCAATCCTCCTAAAAAAAGACAGTCTCGAGAAAAGAGAGGAAGGTGAAAACCTCTGAACATGTCAGTGCCATAATTCAGAGTAGGATTCCAGAGAAGCTACCAGATCCAGGAAGCTTTGTGCTAGACTGTCTATCTCAACTGGAGGGTTCCCCCAATCTCTCTGTGATCTCGGCTCTGCATTAACCCTGATGCCTCTCTCTGTTGCTGAACGCCTAGGGATGTCTACCTTCGTCCCAGCAAAGATGCCTCTCATTTTAGCTGATCAATCCAAAAAGAATTCCAGAAGGTGTCTTAGAGGATGTTCCACTAATGATCGAAGGCTGTATGATTCCCATAAGACTCGTGGTTTTGAACTATGTTGAGGAACCTCACGATCCTCTAATTTTGGGAAAATCATTCTTGGCAACAGCTTGGTGCCATCATTGATGTGAGAAAAAGACAAGTAGAGCTTGATTGGGTGGTGCAGTCATGAAATTTGACATGGACAAGCTGAGGAGGAGATCTACCCCATCGAAGGTCAGACCTATTCTGTAGAGATCTCCTTGGATGAGGGACCAACCACAGAGGTTTCAGATGAGGGTACTGCTGGATATGCTCCCAAAACTCGACCAGAGCCAAGGAGCATCGTCGATACAACTGAGGGTATCGATCGACAACCGTCTGTACCTTGCACCTCCTGATGAGCAGTTTGTTGTTGCATCTAAGCGAGCTGATTCGCTTGGTGATTGGAGTGAGGACTGTCTTTTCAATCCTAGGTTCGTGGAGGAGTTTTCCAATAAAGGCCAGCCTACTGGAGACTGATGCCTTTACATTAGAGGCAAGGATTTCAGAGCTTCACTGCAGACACAGCAGTGGAGTATTCAAGTTTTGGACCTACGCCGGTCAGCGTAGCACTATGTCCACCAGCTAAATTCAAGCCACGACATCCACCTCTCACACGCCAGACCACCTCGGAGGAAGCAAAGGTACGCACCTTCTGTCCTCAAACTCAAAACCACAGGATGTTATCAATCATATACCTCCATCTCCCATGTTTAAACAAGCCGCGAGACTCTCGTCGAGCGCTTGTTGCTTCTTTTGACAACTGTGCAGGAAAACGAAGTCTCCCACCCAATCTTTCAACCCGCCCTGCTGCTATTTCTCATTTCCTTAGTAGACACACACAGTTCATGTTACACACCGCTTGGATGAGACGTTGTGTCACAGAGACACTCACCATTGATAACTATACATTTTATCACTTTAATCATAGTTGTAAATATCCATTTTATGTGTGTTTTATTAGCTTTTTCTTTGTGTTTTGATGCATTTAGTGTCTAACATTATATTTTTGCATTTTAGAAGTTCTTTTGTGTTTTTTGTGTGTGATTTGGGTGTGTTTTTGTGTGTTTTGATGTTTTCAGGTTGTAATAATGGGAGATGCCACTTTTAGATGGAAAAGGAGAAAACAATGATGCGATGGCCCCAAGTATCTCCAAGATCAACTCAGATGAACGTTTTCCACTGGGATTTAGCTTGAATCTTCATAAAAGTCATAGTAAAAATTGAGTTCTTTTAATGGAGTGGTTTCAGAGCATTTGGATACGTGGTTCAAAAAGTTATGGCCGATTTAGTGAGACATTCAAAAATCGACCCAAGTGTCGATTTCCGTGACCGAGCGGCGATTTGGCTGAAGAAACACACTAGAGCAAAAAATCGACCCAGCGGTCGATTTTATGCCAATCGGTCGTGGAATTCGGCCCACAGACCGTTTTTTGGCAAAAAAAATTCGACCCCCATGCGATTTTCACAGTTTCCGTTTAAGACTTTTTCTCTTCTCTTCTCCACTTGCGATATCACATCACTTAAAAAGACCAAAACACTCACCCAACAGGAAAGGGGGACGACCACTTTTTGCTTGGCAACATTAGATTTCTTCCCATTTTTCTCTTAGTTTTCTTATGTTTTTATGCTTTTAAAAACTTGATTCTCTATATGTATTGAAAGATTTCTCATTTTATTTATAAAATCTGATTATGTCTCTATTTCTTGCATTTTCTATGTTTATTTTCTTGGAATTTGAGCATGTGTGAGTAGATCTCCTTTTGGTGGTTTGGTTTTGGTAGATTTAGGATGTTTGAATGCTTGATTTGATGATGTTGTGTTTGATTATTGTTTTCATCTTCACATATAGATTGTTCTATTAAGCTAGAAAATGAGCTTCGAAAGAGAGTTTTCTAGATTTGTGATTGATTCTCACCCGGAAGGTGTTGAGAATCAATCCGTCCTATCTATATGTGCGTATCTATTCCTTAACCAACGGGAGGTTGAGTTTCTAAGGAGGATTTGATGCTAATATGAGTTTTGTGTTCATTGTTTATGAATTGATTTTGAGCATTCGGAAGTCTAGCTTCTTAATCGATTTATAAAAGGATTAGTACCACGGGAGTGGACTAATCTAGTTAAGTGATTCATGCCAATAAGTTAGCATAATCATTTGTTGAATTTGTCATTTCAGTGAAGCATCATTTCATTCTTTATCGTTTGCCATTCCAACCGTCCATTCTTTTACCATTGAAATCAACCGCTTAAGTTGTTAGTTTGCCTTGCATTGTTTAGCTTATTTCAGTTTACTTGGTTTTATGTTTTTGATTTTCGTTTAATGTTTTCTAATTTTCTTAAGTCTGATTTACTTTTTAAGTTTGCATTTAGTTTTTTATTTAGTTCATTTTACATTTACAACATAAAAACCAAAAACCAAAAACATCTATCGATTTAGCTGATTAGTTTCTGTATTCTTAGTGTGTTATCTTTCCTTCCCTGTGGATTCGATAACCTTAAGTGCTACATACGACATACTTTAGGAATTGAGGTATTATAGCACAATAGGTTTAATTGTGCACAAGAGCCCGAAAACTCTTGCAATCAATTTGGCGCCGTTGCCGGGGAAGGCAATATAATAGCCATTAGGATTTGGATTCTACCGAGTCTAAATTTTTAATTTTCGTATATGTAACTATGTTTTGTTTTGTTTCTCTTTCTTGAAGGTGCATGAATCTAAGAAGCCAATGCCATGGAACATAATGATTGGTCACAAGAAGAAGAGGATGAGCCATATGTGGAGCCACCATTTGATGAAAGTGTTCTCACACCGGAACAAAAAGTGAAGTTGGATGAGCTTTACAAGGAAAATCCTAACATATCAAGGAGTGATATAGCGATTGTGATCCGGTTGAACCTCTTATCATTGCGGGCATCATGTGAAGGAAGGGAACTCACTAGCTATGAGATACATGAAGCTCACGCGCTTGACAAGGTAATATATTGGGTTCCACCAAGCCAAATAGAAGGTACATACTTTTCACCCCTTGAAATTCATGATGTTGAGGATATTCATATGTCATGCATTGAAAATGTGACCTCTAGTTTGCAAACTCCCATCATCATTGCTGAATGCTATGATTTAATAAGTGAGACTCAACGACTAGATAATTTGAGAGCAGCAAAACTTGTTAGAGATTACCATCTCGCATATATTCCATTTTTTTCATTTTTAATAGTTAAATGTTACATTCGAAACTTGTCCACTGTAGAAGGTGTCTTCTACAGCATGTGTTTTCTTTTTATACTCGTTTTACAGCAATTCACGCGGGTTTTGTTATTGTAATAGTTAAACATTATATTCCATCTTACCGTCACCATTATTACTTCCAATTTTTCTTAAATTTTTCAAACCCCTTATTTACCACTTTCATCTTAATGCCATTAATAAATTTTTCCTACCACACTGACAATATTAAATGAGTTGGGTAGTTCATTCGCTTCCCTCCTCTATATATCTATATTCTCCGATAAACAAAACAACAAATTTCTTGACAATGTCCTCTTTTTCACCTAAAACAACAAATTTCTTGATATCCCACAACATCTACTTCTTTCCATCATCACTCGTGTTGGAAGATCATGTGTTCGTCATTTAGGTCCACTATTAGCGTCATCTAAATATGCGTTGACACTTATATTCAATGATGTGGTGTTAAAGGATGCTTCCCTCATCCTTCTTGAGACCGATCCTGCAACTATCAACCTGTCTTCAAAATGGCGTCCCTTCTTTGTTCGTTGTGTTAAAGCCGGGAATCCAAGTGCTTGTTATCTCGAGAGCCTTAGATTAGTTGTCCAGGAAGGCTTATATGGTGATGCTATTAACTTGATTTTCAACACGCCATACCACACCCCCAAAATGATTTTCGTATTTGCATTATTTCTTATACGTGCAGGTCACTACAAAGAGGGGGTAGCCACTATGGTTGTGTTTAAAAGGACAGTCGGGTCGGTTACCGCGTCTGACTATTGGGCCGATCAAGCTTTCTTCTACATGGAAGCTATCGGACTGCGTAGCCTGACGCCATTTAACAATACACATATCTACTTAGCCCACAACGCTTGTTTTTCATGCCACATCTCCAACTTATGTGAAGGTTGCTTCATTTACTAGCGTCAGTGGAAGTTTGTTAACATGTTTTGAAAAGTAAGTTTCGTAACGGCACCTCCTTTCCCCTCATACAAAATGTTTTTACATGTTCCATGCCCATCTTTTCCATCGACATTAAGTTGTCCATATCCACCTCAATCATAAACTTGTCCGTCTTGTCCATCGACATTTAATAGAAACTTGTCCACCATTATCATAATTCTATCGACCTTATATAGAAACTTGTCCACCATTTAAACTAAAATTTTCCATTAGACGACATATTGATGTGTTCATATTGATGTGTTCATCAACATGTTAATAAGTCCATCGACAATATACAGAAACTTGTCCACCATAATCACAAACCATATAAGCCCATCAACATAAACCAGATAAGTCCATCAACATAGTAATAATTTCCATAAGTCCATCGACCTTATCTACAAACTTGTCCACCATAACCTAAAATTGTCCATTAAACGACCAAAACCAAACTATTCCACCAACGGACATATTTATTTGTTCATCAACATATTAATAAGTCTATCGACAATATACAGAAACCTGTACACCATATCACAAACCATATAAGTCCATCAACATAATTACCATAATGAGTCCACCGTAATAAGTTCACCATAATAATAGGTCCAGCAGAATAATTAATCCAAAATAAGTCCATCATAATACCAAATATGTCCACCATAATAAGTACATCGAAATTATACAGCAACTTGTCGTCCATAATTACCAAAAAATAAGGCGAGTTTGTTATGCTTAATATTACAACCCAAAATCAGCCAAATAACTTTACATTAATTCCCCCACTATATTGGATTTTTGCACGTCCCTCGATTGTGCCCGACTTCGGAGCACGTCCCACATTTGTTTGGTTTACCTTTCTTTCCTCCTTCAACCTGTAAAAAATTACCACAGTTATAACCTCCCCACGGTGGACGCATTTTATCTGTTTTGATTACTTACTAGATGCTCTCCTTGGGACGGTATCCTTGTTTTCCGAAGTCTCACTGACCCCCTTTTAGTTTGTGGTGGCTGTAAGCTATCATCTTCCAAAGTCACCGGCAAATCCGTGTCCTTCTCGTTAGCCGGCGGCAGAATAGGTTTTGTCCATAAACATTCCCAAATTTCCACAGAATAACATTTACCTACAAGAGAGTAATAGTCCAAGTTCCTAATTCCAACAGCAGCTAAAGCGTGGCAACATGGAACTAAAAGAACGTCAAATACTCTACATGTGCATGTTTTTTGTCCAAGATCAACTGTGAACACACATCCTTGTCCATCGTTCACTTGATATATCCATTCGCTTGCCGATATAACAGCACAATCAGTTGCATCGCGAAGATGGTCCAATAACATTTCTTCAATCTCTGGTGTACATCTACTTACAGTCTTCTTTGCCCTCTCCCTTCGTTTGTTGAACCATTCCATCATTTTCGTTCTTATGAACTCTATCATTGTCACTATTGGATAATCCACTGCCTTTTGTAGACAAGAGTTCAAAGACTCCGATATGTTGCTACTCATTATGTTGTACCGCATTCCCCCAAAATAAGCAAGCGTCCAATGTGGCAGTCCGATTCCGAGGAGATAATTAGCACATTTTGGGTTTCTCTTTTGTATCTCTTCAAACCAATACCTAAAATCTCCAACAGTGTAGGCTCGCGCTGCCTTTGAAACTACCCCTGCAAGTCCTTCGCACTTAAATTGGTGCTTCACGTTTCTAAACAAATGAACTGAACAAGCTCCATGTTTTGCAAGTGGATATACCTTTTTCAAGCCTGCATATATAGCCACATGCCAATCTGACACAAATACAAGGTCTTCCTCGTCTCGTACAAATTGTTGCAAATTTTTTAAAAAACCATATCCACGCAGCTGTAATCTCTCCGTCCACTATGTCGAATGCTAATGGGAAAATCTGATAGTTCCCATCTTGTCCACTGGTTGCAACCAAACAACTTTTGTATTTCTCTTTTGTCCTTGTTCCATCTATTACTATAACCTTTCTTATGTACTGATACCCAGAAATTGATGCCCCAAAAGCAAAAAACAAATACTTGAACAATGTCTTCCCACCTATGTCATCCGTTGTGTGGACGTTAGTTAAAGTCCCTGGGTTTGTTTCCTTAAGAAGGTCCAAGTAAGTAGACATAAATTTATAGCTTTCCTCCTCTGTCCCTCTAGCTCTTTGCATAGCAATCTCCCTCGCATTCCAAGCTTTCATATATGATATTGTAACATTGAGCTCAACCAACACCATCTCTGGCAGTTCACAAGCTCTTGGTCCCTTTTTCTCATGCTCATACTTCGCCTTTAACAGATCTCCAAGTATTGTTGCTGTCGCTTTTTTCCCGTATTGTGATCTTGACGACACATCACAACTATGCCTTAGTGTTGCTGTCCGTATTTCAACGTTTTCTGATCCTTTATGTGTTGTTGCATATATCCTCCAATGGCAATTCTTGTCCACGCACATGGCTATTACTCTCCTCTTGTCTGAAGCAGTTATTTTAAAGTTGAACATCCTTTTGATTGCGTAAACGGCCAATGTTCTTTGAAGATCTCCTTTGTCTCAGAAAACCCTCCCCAAGAATATTGCATCCCCTCCCTTTCTCAAATTCATATTGGCGACATCCGGACTCACCATTATAGCATTATCTCGAAACGGTGGTGCATCAGAGAAAATACTTCCTTCATCCCCTTTAATGTTTGCGCAATCATTTACTGCTTCTTCGTCATGTCTTTCACTACCTATGACTTCCATTTCATCGTTCCTTTCCTCGCTCCAAACCATCGTATCTTTGTCAACCCCTAGGCTAAACCCTATAGGTGTGAGTTGCCTATGTTCACATACCAGCACACTATCGTTTTCACCTTCCAAACCTGAAACCAATCTACGATCTTCAACATCTATTCCTGGATTGACTATTATTGCAGTTCTGGTTGGTTCACCAATATGTCCACAACAATTAATATCCCCAGTTCGTCCTAATATTTTTCCACCTATTGTATCCTCTCCAAGCTGTGGACTAGTATTTTTTCCACCATTTTCATCCTCACCATGTCCGTATACGCCAATTTCTCCACCGTCGACATTGTCCGGTATTTGCCCAACCAAATTACTTTGTTGTTCACCGATAATAGTATCGTCTTGTCTCCCATTAAGACGCTCCCCCATATCTTCACTCGAACCTATTAGCAGTCCACAATACGCTTTGTTGATCTCTTTGCAACCGTGGACCTGATCTCCTCCACCATCCCCCTTCTCCTCGCTTGGTCCTCCTATTTTGAACCTCTGAGTTTCCAGCCGGACAACGGAATATGGATCCCAATCTATGGGATACTCAGTATCTATCAAATTTCTCATATTATCAAAATCGTACTCATCAGAATCATATCCCGTTTCACTCGCTGCATTATTGTACACCATATATTCTTCATCACTATGTCCTCTATCTTTCCAATTTTCAATTTTGTCCCTCGCCTGAATATTGTTGCCTATGCAATGCTCTGTTCCAATTCTATCAACTTCTTTTAGAAAATCATCTCTTTCAAAAGTCAGTTGCTTCTCTGCATACTCCTGCTCGTTTTCACTCATACCGCTTTTATCACCCTCCTCAAAGGACATGATTTTCTCCCGATGACTGGCTTCAGCACGTGCTACGGCCTCTATCACCACATCGTCCCTCACCGGATCTATTACTTTTCTTCCATCGTCCATATCTACCACCTTTTCTTTACTTTTTTTATTACCGTTAAAAACATGTTCAATCCTTTATTGCATTTGTTCGTCTTTCGGAATTTTGCTAACCCACTATCGCTCCCTATCTCCACAGGAGGCATCTTAGCTTGACTCAACATTGTTTCGTCCCCTTTGTACCAAAAACTCAGCAACATATTGTATTCTGACGTATTTACCTTGAAAGCCTCCGCCATTTTATCCCTGAAATCATTGTAATTCTCGTTTTCAGATACGTCTACACATCTAGCAAATACGTCTTGTGATACACGCAACCTCCAATTTCCTGATTCCAGACAATGCCACTCTCCCACAATTACCATCACCGCTTGACCCATTATTCTTCTTCTCTACAAGCTGGTCCACCAAATCAAAATATGTTAGGACAAGATTATTTATAATTTCATAGACATTTTCGTAGACAACATATCTCTTTCTGTAATCAATACGATTCCTACAAAAAAAAATTAATATCGCCAAAACCGTTACCTATGGAAATGTCTACACCGTTTGCAACTTTTTTCGGAGAGACACAAAAATTATGTATTCTTTGTCCTCGATTATCCATACTCTATGGACATCTTCCTTTTGTCCTCCGTGTATTACCTTTTAAAATTTTGTACGCTTTACTTGCCAGCAACTCCAATCACCTGCCGCCGTTCTCTCTCACTACCACAGGGGTAAAACAGTTCTGATTCCCTCAAACTACCACAACATTGTGGTAGATTACGAAACCTTTACCATCTGTGGTAGATTTGCTAAGGCCCAAACAATTAAGTGGTAGAAACAATAAAAAGCCCTTTTTTTTTACTACAGTCTCATAATAATAAATTAAAATAAATTTTTCAAAAATAAAATGAAAAGATGTTTTACTAATAGAATGAAGTTGAAGCTATGATGATGTTTTTTTAAGAAAAGTGTTTTGTTTGTTGAGAAAATATGAGACTACTGATTTGTTTATATATAATTAAATATTTCACGTTATATTTTTCTTTAGTATTAGAAATTTTTTTATTATGGAAGTTTATTCGTTTTAAGAATTAATAATTTGTATAATTTCTTTACACAATTTCTATTTTTTGAATAATGGTAGTTAATTATCTTTTCGTATAATTTCTTTATAATATAATCTTTGACATTTTTTATATTTTTGACATGTGTCGAAATCTTGAATCAATTTTTATGATACGTGTCGCGATCTCGTAAGTTACTAACTTTTAAAACCATACTTTATATAATAAGATTTCTTTATTTCTATTTAAATAAGATTGTTTTATTTATTTGCTCATTTCTTTTGGATGATACTTATTTCTGAAAAGAAGAAGAAAAACCAACCGAAAGTAGAGAAAACTTTTATTATCATAAAAATATATAAATAATTTTTTTTACTACAGCCTCATAATAATAAATTAAAATAACTTTTTAAAAAATAAAATGAAGAGATGTTTTACTAATAGAATGAAGTTGAAGCTATGATGATGTTTTTTTAAGAAAACCGTTTTGTTGATTGAAAAAATATGAGACTACTGATTTGTTTATATATAATTAAATATTTAAAATTATTTTTCCTTTAGGATTAGAAATTTTTATAATTGTGAAAAAATTTTCATTTTAAAAATTAAATATTTATATAATTTCCTTATAGAATTTCTATTTTTTGAATAATGGTAGTTAATTATCTTTTTGTACAATTTCTTTATAATATAATCTTTGACATTTTTTTCATATTTGACATGTGTCAAAATCTTGAATCAACTTTTATGACACGTGTCGCGATCTCGTGAGTTAATAACTTTAAAAACAATATTTTATATAATAAGATTTCATACTAAAAACAACAACAAACTTCAAAAATACTTTTAGCTCAATAAAGGTTAATTTATGAAATGTATTTCAAAAATAATTATATAGATTGAAATATGAGATATTATCTTTTACAGAAATACGATAATAAATAATTTTAAATATGAAGAAACCCAACAAATTTGATGAAAAATGATTAAAAAGTCTCAACTTTCCAAAAATTTGGAAAAGAGCTCCAACTTTTCTTGGGGTGAAACAATTCGCTAACTTTTATTGGCTTTCTTAAAAATTTTCAAACTTTTGTTGACTTTGCCAGAAAAGACACGCTGCTAAATAGATGATCGGAGAAAATTGACGGAGTTAACTCTCCGTTTCATGTGTAAATTGAATAGAAACAACGTCGTTTCGATTTTATGATAAAAAATCAAAATCATATTTAAGTAATGAAGGGGATTTGAACCCCTAGCCTTTGTGTCTAATCCAAGATACGTAACCAACTGAATTAAGCTATTTTATCAGTAAAGCTTACATGCAAATAGTTATAAATTTGTTTTAAATTATCCAAAACTTTTAATTGATTTTAAAACATGAAAATTGTAAATGCTATTTAAAATTTTAAAATTTTGAACCAAAATCAACTAAATTGTAGTATATTGAAAAATGTAAAAGAAAAAATGAAACCAAATTTACCCCAAATATATAGAAAATTAAACAATCTTCACTCCAAATATTTACTTCATAAATATTGATATATGTGCATTAAATACATAATTGTTATATACTCCAAATATAATAATTCTTTTTTATTAAGTATATTTGGAATGAAAATTGTTTGATTTAAGTTAGACCAAGACTCGTGTGATGTTGGCGGCAATGGTTTTAACGACGACAGGACCACGGCCGTGCTTAAGGTCATGTTTATGGAGTTTACAGAGAGGCGAATTGAAGAGAAGAAGAAGGTGTACGTTAATCATCGTTGTCACCTTGAAGTATTAAACCCTAAAACCTGGAGAAAAGAAATATTATCAAATCTGTTTTGTTTTCTTTTCTGCTGGCAATATTGGCCTTCCAGGATCTACTATGTGGTGAGTAAATACAAACAAAGATGCAAAAAGTTTCTTACTTCTCAGGCTTTGCAATTTTTTCGTACAAATTAGGGCGGTATGTTTCGAACGCAGCAGATTGAGGCACTAGAGCTTACGGGTACACATTTATGTAATGACTTGATCATTAGTTGCAATGATGTGGGAATGATGGTGAAATTCAAGTGAATGTTTTCACGTAAAATACTTTGGTAAGGTGAAATATTTTCTCCACAGGTTGTTCGAGGACCAAAAGTGATTTTTCTTACACAACAAAAATATGCTCTCCATATTATAGTAGAGGTGGATTTGCTCATATGTAAGATGATAAATCCTGTAGGAAATACACATATTAAAACTGATTTTCATAGTGTAGGAGATGCAGTTCAAAGTCGAGTTATCACCACACAACATGTTTGGACATCAGAGCAATTGGCATATATGTATTAACGTACGAAAGCATTGAAAAGTTTGAGTTTGTAATACTTGTATTCCAAGTTGGGATTTTGTAAATTGCATGCACCAACTCGAGAGAGAGAGTACATAGGCTTTAGAGGGTTTAAAACCTTCTATTGTATATTGTTTATGGGATTGATAAAACAACAAGTTCTCAGACTCTTACTCTTACTTTAAAATACCGTTTAATGCAGAGGATACTCTTTGCCAGCAAGTTAAAGACAATTCTCGGAAAACATAGTTTTGATTCACAAGTTAAAGATGTAGAGAACTTATCTAGATTAATGTATAACAAGTGAATCAGTTTTTCTTTTCACTGTTTTGTAAATATATTTTTTGGAAAGTGGAACTAACAGAAGTATGTATATAAAGCCGGCTCACATTTTTGTAATAGAAAATCTTGCTTAAAAATATATACTTAGAAAAAAACGAATCAAGTGATTACAAAAAAATACCGTAGAGTTTTCGCCATTCAGTTTCTATAATCCCATGAAATCTCCACTGTATTTTCTTTTCTTCAAAATATAAATTATCTACGTATTATTTTATTTAGATATCTTTAAAAAGTTAAAAGAAAAAAACTAGAGTTTTTTGCTTTGCTTCACTGAATATGACAAGTTGTTTGTTTCTTCGATTCCGCAACATCATCATTCGCTTCAGAATTCTAAAAATTCTTACTCTTCTTCTCAGCCTATTTATCGTTATCATATGAAATTCCCAGAAATACATTATAACTTCCCCCCTACGGAATCTGTCCAGGGCTTGATCTGCTTTCAAGAATCAGCGATGCCGATAGTTAGTAACCCTAGCAACAGACAATTCTTAACTTAACCCAAACCTAGAGTGAGCTGGGAGAATCTAACAGTTTTGTTAGGATACGATCCAGTCGAAGGTAAACACAAAGTAATGTGCATGCCTTATAGAAGAAGTTCTGATGTGTGTCGGGTGTTAACATTAGAATCATCTCAAAAGTCGAGGTTTTTCTTCTTTTTTATTGGGAAGGGGGGGGGGGGGGNGGGGGGGGGGGGGGGGGGGGGGGGGGGGGGGGGGGGGGGGGGGGGGGGGGGGGGGGGGGGGGGGGGGGGGGTGGGGGGGGGGGGGGGGGGGGGGGTGCTAAACGTCTGAAAATGGAGTAATTTTGGCAATTTTCTTCTCAAAAGTTCAAACAATGCATGGTTCAAAATATTGGCCCTACTGTAAGTCAGACATTTAGAAGAATGGTTGCCTACAAGGATACAATCTATACCTAAAGAGATTGGTAGTTCAAATCTAAGCTCTTCCATAAAATTTATACCATTAATTAAGGTTTTAGGATAGTGAATCACATCGCCTTAACAAGTATACATGAAAACTTTTATCTGGGAATATTTAAATCTGTTATACAACCAATGAAAATTCTCAACAACAGAAATACATATCACCTCCTCAAGCCCCTAGCTAGTAGATTAATCTTACATGAATTTACACATTGTTAAGGAACCGTTATTGAAGCAAACATATAAAGTCCAACATTATGAGATAAACAAGTCCGAGAATTAAAGTCCATGTAACTAGGTTTCTAACAAGTGATTCATATATATATGAGTGCATTGAACATTGATGAAATTATCTAGGGTTGCCAAGAGTGCAACTTCTATTTCTCCTAAATTCATAATTTTAAGGAAACATTTGGTTTTTTTTTTGGTGATTGAAAACAATTTTTGTTTTTACTATTTTTCTTACTAAATAGCTCATTGGAGCTAAAATCACTTGTTTAGAAATCTCTTCAACCGTGACTTAAGTAGAAGCTTAGACAAAAGTAGCTAAGAAGTTAAAAAGGAAAAAAATGATGATTGAATCAATAATAAGTAAAAGAGCCCTACAGCATATGATGTATATATATATACAAATAATAAAAAGGTCAAAAGCAACGCAGCCTGTTGGATAAACTTCAATATTAGCCTAAAGCCTAAGATGCCTGTCCAAGTGGGATTAGGATAAGATAGGCTTAAAGATTCCTATTCGGATTAGGAGTTATCTAATCCTAAGTATAATAGGAATAGGATTAAGGTTTTTAATCCTATAAATATGATTGTCGAGTTGTGGCAAATATATCAAGAACATTAAGAGTTAATGTATGTTTAGTTTTGAGTGATTTTCTAAACAATAATAAAGAGAGTGATTTTTTATTCATAACTAAGTTTGTTCTAAAAAACTATCATTTGGTATCAGAGGTAGAGTTAATAGATCCTTATAACCCGAGACATGGGTGATATTGCAGAGAATCCATCAACAACAAAGAAGGAGACAACACCATCGTCAATTCTCTGCCCTATGCTGAATTCATCGAACTACACCGTGTGGTCGATGAGGATGAAAGTGAACTTACGTGTTCACAAGGTATGGGAGGTGATAGAACCAGGATCAACCGACGATGATAAAAACAACATAGCAGTTGCTTTGTTGTTCCAGTCCATACCCGAGAGCCTCATACTACAAGTTGGCGAACAAGATTCACCTAAGAGTATATGAGACGCAATCAAAGCAAGAAACCTCGGAGCAGATCGAGTTCGAGAGGCCAGACTCCAAACCTTAATGTCCGAATTCGAGAAAATGAAGATGAAAGATTCAGACAAAATCGATACCTTCGCAGGGAAGTTATCAGAATTAGCCTCAAAATTTGCCTCATTAGGTCAAGCTGTTAAGAATCCAAGCTAGTCAAGAATTTTCTTAACAGCTTACCTCGCAAAAAATATATACAGATCATCGCATCACTTGAGCAAGTACTAGATCTCAATCAAACAGGTTTTGAGGACATAGTTGGACGGCTCAAAGCATACAAAGAACGTATACAAGGTGAAGATGATCAAAGTGAAACACAGAGAAATTTGATGTTCTCAAATTCAGAATCATACAGCAACCAAGGCAACTTCGAAAGCTCAAAAGGACAAGGAAGAGGACGAGGTCGAGGAAGAGGATCTCGAGGAAGGGGTCGTGGCAGATCTAATTCTCAAGACAAACGCAAAGAAAAGATAGACAAATCTCAGGTGGTGTGTTATCGATGCGATAAAACATGGCATTATGCCTCCGAATGCCCTGAAAGAAAACAAAAACTACAAGAATCAAACAAAATCGAAACAGAAGAAGCAAACCCAGCTCTCTATATGCACGAGATTGTCTTTCTCAATGAAGAGAACCTGATTCTGAAAAAATACGAGAAAGAAAAAAGAGAAGATGGAATTTGGTACTTAGATAATGGCGCGAGTAATCATATGACCGGAGTAAGATCTTTCTTCTCAGAGTTGAAAGAAAACATTAAAGGTAAAGTCAAGTTTGGAGATGATTCGTGTGTAGACATTGGTGGAAAAGGATCGGTTCTGTTTCAAGGAAAAACAAGGGAACAGAAACTTCTAACCGACATCTACTATATTCATGAATTAAAGAGCAATATTCTAAGTCTAGGACAAGCCACCGAGCACGGTTGTGATGTTAGGATGAGAGAAGATTATCTAACACTACATGATCCAAATGGTTGGCTCTTGATAAAGGTGACAGGATCACCTAATCGACTTTACAAGATCAATCTCAAAATCGGAAAACCAATTTGTTTACATTCAAAAATCGATGAAGATACATGGAGATGGCATGCGAGACTTGGTCATATCAGCTTCAAGACAATAAAGACAATGGCAACACAAGAGTTGGTTCGTGGTCTACCTAGAATCGAGTACGAGAAGGAGCTGTGCGAGTCATGCCTAGTTGGAAAGCAAATGCGTCAAGCTTTCTCAGGGGCAACACAATATAGAGCTTCTCGTCCATTAGAACTTCTTCACGCTGATTTGTGCGGGCCAATCTCTCTAGCCTCGCTAGCAGATAATAGATATATCTTTGTAACCATTGATGACTACACATGATATATGTGGACAATTCTTCTAAAGGAAAAGAGTGAAGCGTTTGAGAAATTCAAGACTTTTAAAGCTCTAGTTGAGAAAGACCTAGCAAAGATGATCGTGACATTGCGTACAGATAGAGGTGGGGAGTTCACGTCAAGAGAGTTCCAAGATTTCTGCAACATGAACGGGATCATACGTCACTTGACAGCTCCTTATACGCCGCAACAAAACGGAGTAGTAGAAAGAAGAAACCGTACGTTAATTGAGATGACAAGGAGTATTCTCAATGCAATGAGGGTTCCAAATTTCTTATGGGGAGAAGCAATTCGTCACACGACATTTCTCATAAACAGAGTTCCCACAAGAGCTTTAAAAAATCAAACACCCTACGAATGCTTGAGAAACAAGAAACCGAACATTGATCATCCTAGAGTTTTTGGTTGTCTAGCTTACGCAAAGATCGAGTCAAATCACCTAAAGAAACTTGATGATCGTTCTCAAGCATTGGTTCACCTCGGAATAGAACTAGGATCTAAAGCATAAAGACTATACAACCCAACAACTAGAAGAATCATTGTAAGTCGAGATGTGATTTTCAAAGAAAAAGCAAGTTGGAATTGGAAGGGAGTTGATGTTGTGGCTAATCATGAACCAGGAATGTTTCGCATGACTTGGGGAGATGTAGTTGATGTCGGACAAGGACCATTCGTAGTAGGCGAAACTCAAACCGGCACACAACAAGCCAACGAAACAGAACCGAATGAAGAATCGCATGAAGGCACTAACGATCAAGAGACTCAAACCGAAACCACTCAAGAAGAAGTTAATCAACCTCAACTAAGAAGAACAACTCGACAGGTAAACCGTCCAAGCTACCTTGATGATTATGTTCTCCTAGCCGACATAGAATGCGAGAAGCTTCTATTGTCCCTTAATGACGAACCAGTTAATTATCAAGAAGCAAAAGATTCTGATGAATGGACAAAGGCGTGTCTCGATGAGATCGATTCGATCAACAAAAATAAGACATGATCACTCATTGATAAACCAACTGGAGTTAAGATCATTGGTCTTAAGTGGGTATTCAAGATCAAAAGAAACGCGGATGGCTCGATAAACAAATTCAAAGCTAGACTTGTTGCAAAAGGATATGTACAAAAGTCGGGGATTGACTTTGACGAAGTTTTTGCACCTGTGGCTCGACTTGAAACAATTAGATTACTTGCTGCCCTAGCTGCATCTCATGGATGGGAGATACATCATCTCGACGTCAAGACTGCGTTTCTACACAATGAACTAAATGAAGACGTGTACGTATCTCAACCTGAAGGATTTGAAAAGAAGGGAGAAGAGCACAAGGTTTTCAAACTCTCTAAAGCCTTGTACGGCTTGAGACAAGCTCCACAAGCATGGAATACGAAACTTGACCAGATCTTAAAAGGCATGAAATTCAAAAAATGTTCGAAAGAAAGCTCCGTGTATTGCAAAGAAGAAGAAGGGAATCTTCTTGTCATTGCCGTGTATGTCGATGATCTCTTTGTCACAGGAAACACATTAGTGATCATCAAAGAATTCAAAACTGGAATTTCATCTAAATTCGAGATGTCAGACCTTGGGAAGCTCACTTATTACCTTGGTATAGAAGTTAATCAAACTAAAGACGGGATCGAGCTCAAGCAAGAAGCTTATGCACGTCGGATTCTTAAGGAAGCTGGATTAGATACTTGTAACCCTTCTCACATTCCAATGGAGTTTGGGCTGAAATTATCTAAAGCAAAAGAAGAAGAACCCGAGATCGATGCTAAAATGTACCGAAGAAGAATTGGTTGCTTACGATACCTTCTACACACGAGACCCGATCTTGCTTTCTCAGTTGGAGTAATAAGTAGGTATATGCAAGACCCAAGAGACTCACATGCTACTGCCTTGAAACAAATCTTAAGATATCTACAAGGAACGTTAACTTACGGACTAACATTTAAGAGAGGAGGATCTAAGAAGATTTGTTGATATAGTGATAGTAGTCATAATACGGATCTTGACGATGGGAGAAGTACGACAGGCCATGTATTTTATTTTGGCGAGTCACCAATAACATGGTGTTCGCAAAAACAAAATACGGTTGCATTATCTTCATGCGAAGCCGAGTTTATGGCTGCAATGAAAGCGGCGAAGCAAGCAGTATGGCTTCAAGACTTGTTAAGTGAAATAATGGACATCAAAGCGAGAGAACGATGATTCGTATTGATAACAAATCCGCCATTGCACTCACTAAAAATCCCGTGTTTCATGGCCGAAGCAAACATATTCACAAACGTTACCATTTCATTCGAGAATGTGTCGAGAATGAACAAATAGAGGTGGTACATGTATCCGGAGAGGAGCAGCGTGCGGACATACTAACAAAAGCACTAGCCAGAACCAAGTTAAAGAGATGAGAAGCTTGATAGGAGTTCAAGACCTCTCAAAGACTAATTTCTAATTTTTTTAATATGCATCGTCTTTTTTTCTGAGACACAAAAAGATATTGTACTTCTATGTGTTGGTTTACATAATTTTTTCGAAGATTTTGTCGAACAGATAATTTTCTAGAAGAAAACGAAGTGGAGAAGAAATTCTTCAAGAAGTTAATGACAACCAGTGGAGAAAAACAATAGCATGAAATATGTGAAGAGATTCAATTGAAATGTCATAGACGAAGACGTGACATATTATTTCTTATTTTTATATGCTATATTTTTTGTTTTATCATAAATATTATTTAAATGTTTGATTTTGAAATCCTTTTTGTATGATTTTCAAAATCTAGATTATTTGATTTTCAAAATCTAGATTATTTGATTTTCAAATATAATCCACTTGTTTGATTTTAAAATCACTGAATTATGTATGTATTTACAAATCTTAAGAAGGATTTCAAATCCATGAACCAATAGTCCCCCTTAACTTAAGAAGTTGGAGCTTTTTTAGGCTTTAGAAAGTAGAGCTACGGTGTGGATAGTGTTGATAAAATGAATTTTTCGGGGGGCTCAAATATTTGAAAACTATTTGTAAATTTCCAAAAGATCTTGTAAGGAAACTACAATCTCGATTTTTTAGTTTGTAAAGATAATTTTTTATCTATTTGTTGCATTCTCAGTTATACTAGACAAAGTTTTTAACTATTAAACAACATCACCAAAAGTTTAATCTTATTAAAACTACACCAACTTTTTTAAAAAAAATCTAAAATACTACGCTTCCAATTGAACCGATCAATAAACATGTAGCCACTCAACACGATTCGACTTAATCTAATATGAACTTAACCAAATTCAGTCTGATTTTGATCCGAATCTTCTTCTTCTTCACCCGATTCAAAGTCTTAGCCAAAAACCGTTTAAGGTTTACTCGCATATTTGGTGAAAGAGTTCCGAAGAGAAAAATATTTCTGAGGGAGATGGGGTGGGCTGCCCCGGCCCAATACAATTGGAGGCCTTAGGGAAAAGTTTTTTTTGGATTTATTATTTAAGAAAAAAAGAATGTTATAAATTTTAGACATATTTTAAAAAAATTTGGGCCTATTTTAGAAAAAAGATTGAATGTTTTATATATATGGGTCTAATTTAAGATTTTTTAAAGGTTTTCTTTATAAATAATTTAAAAGATACAAAAATTTTGGCTTTTTTACAACTGAAATTTTTTAGAATTGGTTACGGGTCTATGGGCCGTCGCACTTCTGCCCTACCCATTTCTTAGAATTGGTTACGGGCCTATGTCCCTGGGTAGGAGGGAGTTGGAGCTCTCCATCGGCCGGTTCAGACCATTAAGGATCTAAATTAAGGTGAAGAATGTTAATTGTAGGATTAAGGTACGCACTACTGATATACTCAAAAAATCAAATACCCTAAAAGTACTAAAGCAGTAGCTGTAGTATATTAGGGGTCGAACCACAAAGACTGAAGAAATCACTCAATAGAATATAGAATTCGAAATTAAGCTAAGCGAACAAAGTAATGCAGGAAATAAACGGCAGAATATAAAAGTTGTGAAATTCAATGAGGAAAAAAGCTAAACCTAGGGAAATTCTCCGGTAAATCAGAATTGCAGATCAAATAGAATGTCAAGAGGATATTAAGCATTGTTCTTGAACTTTAAACACAAATGTAAAACCAATCAACCGTCGCTGCGAAGATTATCTATGTCTAAACCTAGAATTCCAAATTTATTTGCAAAAACTATGAATTCAAACAAGCATTAATGATTAGGTTCAATTGTTCACAAAATCCTAAACCAAATTTCTTTGCAAATAGAAATTTTACTTATCTAACACTAGTCCAGGCAATCAATCACACTTTCGTGCCAATCAAACAACCTAAGATCAGATTCTAGGTCATGAAGCTAGAATAAGCATTAATCACAAGTCTAGATGAAGAATTCTATTGAATTTCTCTTATCAATTCAGATCAACCTAACAATTCATCAAACACCTTTGAATAACCCTAAACCTAACAAGGAATCTACTCAGACATGGTGAATAAAGCAAACATCATGAATAAAATAGATTGCATAAAAGAGTAGAGTAAAGAGTAACAAGGGTTCGAAATCTTCTCTCTCAGGAACAGAGTTTCTGACTTCTCTCCCTCTCTCAAAACCCGAATAATGAATAAAATCAAGTCCCCTCTCTAAAAGTGGCTAAAAACCCTAAATATAATGCTAAAACACGTTCTGAGCTTAATTGTAAATAATAGAATCTTCTGGGCCAAGTTGCAGAATCTTCAAAATTGTAAAATCACGTGTTTTCTTTTCCTGCAGTCGGTGTTGATCGATACTGGGTTGGTGTCGGTCGACACCAGGACTCTGTGCTCGCCAGACTGGACTGTCTTCACGAAAACTGGTATAACTTTTGATCGCATCGTTAGAATGGCCTCAAACAACTTCCAAATGAAAGCTAATCCATTGATCTGTCTTGTATCCAAATTTGAGCTAAATCCAACGGTGGGAAATTCTTCAACGAACGCCAAAAGGCTCCAGAATGCTCCAATATCTCCAATTATGCTCCAAACGTGCCAAAACTTGAAAAGACTCAAAAAGAATACAAAAACACTAGAAAGACTCTGAAAACAAGACCTATATCATGGCTAAAAACGGGTAAAAACCATGATATATCAACGACTTTTTAAAAGAATGGGCATATGGGTGGAGCCATGGAGGTCTTGCACTCTGGTGGAAGACCAAGACACATGTTCGTGAGGTAGCCTTGTCCTGGGACTCGTTCCGGAAAGACTCATCTTTTTCCCTTGTCAGAATTTAGGTTTACTTGTCGAAATGTGAGTAGGATGTTTCTCTCTTGATTTGTCTCATCTCCCGACCTTCCTTCTTTTGTCTAGTGGAGCTCTTTATAGATTTTGTTTTGGGTTTTGTTCTAGGCCGGGTCAAATTCTGCTTATATATAACTCACCAAGTTTTGTTAAATCACCACTATTGTGCCTCAGGGAGGAACGAACCATGTATTCGTCTGACGTTAGTTGGTATAGTTGGTAGTGGCGTGGTGCGGCTAATCTTTAAGTGCTATAAAGAAAATGGTTATATGAAGTTGGTATAAGCACTTTCTAGATGACTCAGAAAGCATTTATACCATAAATTGAGTGACGAAATGACCGAATACCCCCATCTCACAATTAAAAGTTCTATTGGAAATTAGAGAGAACGATAATTGCATAAGGAGTTCCATCGCCGATATTTGCCAGGCTAACACCGGAATCGTCTCCAGAGGTTGTCCCACCGGAACTGTTGTTGGCGATCCCCTTGCCGGAATCGTTGCTAGAGACGACAATCTCATTGCTCATTGGTCAAGACAATCATGATTCATATCTTTGATGTCATTGGTCAAAACAAAACCATCTCGTGTCTTGTGTTGGTTGGAGAAGTGTGTGATATCTTTGATGTGTTTCATTGTAATGTGGGGTTTTTTCTTACATGTTGATTTGAGGAAAAAAAAAGAATCAATATGGGGTTTTTCTTACGTATTGATTCCAACGAAGAAACAATAATTGATTATGAGCAACAGGTTCCAAGTTGAAAGATCTGACCCACAACTCCATCGATGCTAACAATCATTTAGGAAGGAGTTCTTGAAATTTAAATGATGTGTGATACTTTTTAAAGATTATGTGAATGTTTTGGGAAAGAGTGTACCTTTTGTTTATCTGAGATACCTACTTTAATAATCATTTAGAAAGGCGTTCTTGAATTTTAGGAAAGTTTTCTCAAAAGACATTATTACCTTAAAACAAAAAAAAAGAAGCAAAAAACGGGGTGTACACATCCACCAGGATTTGAACCCACAGACTTTAAAACAAATAAAAACATAAATAAAGAGATAAAAACATATTTCTTTAAATTTTGGAAAGATTCCATAATGTTTAGGAAGATCTTCTTTAATTTTAAGAAGGTCCTCCTATATTTATAGTTTTAGGATTTGAGACCGAGAACTTGTGTCTAACCAATATTCTAAGCCTTTAATATGAATATACGTTGAGATAATATCATAAAAACAGTGATATAGCTATGTGGCAGATGTCGTCTCAAATTTCATTATCTATACTCACAACCACATTTATTGCAAAAAGCACTTGTGTATTTTGTCATTGGTAAGACATTTCTTCTCTTCATAGATCCCATGAAACTCTATAAACAATGTATGACATTTCTTCACAAAATCAATCAGATTGTATTTGTTAACCTGAAATCAAAAAAGAGAATCAACATTGATTCAACACAAAGAGAAGCACAGAGTTAAAGCAAGTTCAGGAAGCAATCCTTGAATATTGGGAAGGGTAAACACGTAGTTAGAAAAGCCTTCCTATAAAATGCTTGTCTGGTTAATAAAAAGCTGATTTAATCATCCACTGTGTATCAAGACTTGCAATGTGATGTGTTGATGATTAAAATGCCGAATTGGTATTCAAAAAACACCTTCCTAGAGAATTTAGGGAAAGCACAAAACAACTTAAACATGTTCTCTTATGTTCCCTTATCATGTCCTCAACATATTTAATTTGCTACTAAGTCTCAGAATCAGTTAAGTGAGAATGATCACACCAGCCATGAGAAACAGATGGAGATAACAAATCTTCAAAATTCTCAACAACAAGCAAACACCACATCCCTTAGTTATACTATCATTTAACTTACAAATTTCAACCTTCTCTGTAAACATTACTAAACCAAAAGAGTGAAAATGCAGATCATATGATCAAATCCACAAGATTCCACTTTCAAGTTGACCTTTAACAATTTTAAGTTTTGACAATTGTAGAAAGAAAAAAATACAGATCAAGTCCAGGAAGCAATCCTTGAAAATTGGGAAGGCTAAACACAAATTAAAGCTAGGAAACCCTTCCTAATAATGTGGTCAGTTAGATAATTAGAGAAATAAGAAGCCTGCATCATCTTAAGCAACAACCAGTTTGCAGATGCCACGCGTTTAACTTGGGATTGGAAAAGTAATCCTTTAGGTTTCTAGGAACTTCAAACCATCGCTTGTGAATTACTTCTAAGCGTTGTAAAAATATTCATCATTGCCAACAATCAAACATACGCCATGAATGTCATGAATTTCATCATTTGTCATGAATTTCATCATTTGTTCACTTGAACTAAGAAGACATCAAGAGCAAGAACGTGGATGTAACCTTGGGAGATTGCCTAGTAGAAAGGGTTAGCTGATGTTGCTAAAGCATTTACAACTAAAAATCCAATCGTTGCTTGCATCCCGAGAAATGTTGCCCCCATTCCCTAAAGATATACCACAACCAACTTAAGAACTTAAATATGATCAAAGTTTCAACATTTACTACTAAATATGATGAATTTATAAAGACACGATTTAGATCTTTATTTTTATGGAAAGTCTTAACTAAAGATTACCTCTGTCTCTCCAAGAATGGTATAGGTGTTGAACCATACCCACCGTGTGACCTCGAAAGGTCATCAGGGTTAAGGCCACCATTTTCACGAGCAACCTTAGCTACACGAGCCTTCCATGCTGGAAAAGATTCAAAGCTTGGAACTAGTTGGTCTTTATTCTGTTTATATGATCCATCAGAGGTTTAAATTGTACATGCAGTTTATTTCTAGTAGTTCATCGCATAAACGAAAAAACAAACCATGCAAAACTAATCACTGAAAGTCTGAAAACAACATCAAGATACAACACAACATCACAGAGACAAAACTCATTATTTAGAAGTTAATATAAGATGATGTTGAAAGTGAGCCGATAAATTAGCATGACTAAAGTGTAGATCTCTATTCTTAAACCAATAAAAAATTACGCATGAATCAAAGGAAAATAATATAAGCCATGTTGCGAAAGCAAAAACTAACATTGTATTATTAGAAGTATACATCATATAAACCACTAAGGATACATGTTAATACGGCTACGCAAGTACTCTTTTCTTTTTCTTTTTGCAATCTCAAATTCTAGATAACTGTTAAGATATTCAAGGATGGTTGCCAAATACCCAATTACAAACTTTTTTTTTTGTGCGAAGCATGTGAAACTCATTAATTAGATACGGTTACAGTAGGTGAGAATAGAAAACCTGACTTAGCTAACTCATCTGCTTTGCAATTTTCATTTCGCTGAACATACGAAAGACTAAACTCATCAAAAGATAAAGATAAAGATAGGATATCGTGAAGAATCCCGTGAAGCTCCTTCGATTGAAGCTCCTCATTCACTGCTTTGATTAGCTGTTGCGAATCTGAAGCAAAAGAAATTTTCTTGAAAACAAGACGTATGGCTTGATGCATCGCTAGTGATAGGGCTATAGCTTCCGCCATTAGAGGGGAGCTAACATTTGAGTCTGTCGATCTGCCATGAATCTCAGACTTCAATAGATGGTCAATGAAGATCCAACCGAAACCCGCCGTACGTGACTCCTCTATCCACGCTGCATCTGAGAAGCACTTAATCGTGTCGAATCCGATCTCTAGGATCTGCTTGATTCCAGTCCGGGTCTGGGAAGGGGAAACATGGATCTGAGCCGCAAACCACTCTTTGGCGTTGATCAGCGCTTGGGAAATCACATCTGCAGGTTGGGTCTTCTTTTGTTCAAAAATTAACTTGTTCCTGCAATTCCATAGAGACCAGATAATCCATGGGAGGAGAGGGCCATTACCCAAGCCGGTCGGTGGTAAACAAATAAGAAGCTTTGAAGCTTCGATTCCTTTTCTAAAGCTACAAATCTGATTTGAGGTGAGTGGGAATTTGAATGGCGCTTGCTCCCAGACTTGCTATGCAAAGTTACATTGAAAAAATAGATGTATTAATGATTCCTCTTGGTCACAATGGGGGCATAAGGCTGCAATATTGATTCCCCTAATCTTGAGAGCTTCTCCCACTGGTAATGCCCCTTTCATAGCTTTCCAGAGTAGAAAGTTATTCTTGGGGGAAGTTTTGGTATTCCAGATCTCGCCAAACCAGTTGAAATCTTTGAGATTGGATCTTTGGTGATCTAGAACTAAGTTTTCCTGACTAGTTGAATGATACCCCGTTTTTACACTGTAATCCCCAGACTTGGTGAGGAGCCATACATGTCTATCTAGTGCTCCGAGTTTACTTGGTCTGAGCGACAAAATGTCATTCTCTTAGCCTGGGAGGATTTGCCTAATTTTCTCTCTGTTCCAAGTGTGGGTTGATGGACAGAGGAGGGAGGATACTTTCATCCCTTGAGACTGCTCTGTAGGAGGTCCTATTGGGGCTACTGGTTTAGATAAAGAAATCCATGGTTCAGACCAAACTGATGTAATAGAACCAGACCCTATAGCTTTCCCCAAGTAAGGTTTTATAAGGTATCTACCTAGGCAGATTCCCCTCCAACCATGAGAAGCTGTATTCGGGACTGAGCAGTCTAGGAAAGAAGATTCCTTGCAGTACTTGCCCAACATGACCTTCGCTAGGAGGCAGGATGGTCTGGTAAGAATTCTCCAGCTCACTTTTGCTAGCATGGCATCATTGAATTTTTGTATGTCTCTGAAACCTAAACCCCCATCTCTTTTTGAAGGTATTAATTTATTCAAGGAAATCCAACACATTTTCTTCTTCTCCGCAGAGGAATCCCACCAGAATCTTGTGAGGGCTGAATGTATGCGTTTACACAGGGATCCTGGGAGCTTGAAGCAGGAAATTGTGTAGGTTGGCATGGCTGTTAAGACAGATTTTAGCATAGTCGTCTTTCCAGCCGTTGACAAGAATCTTGATGACCAGCTTAGAGCTCTCTGCCTAATCCTGACGATTATGAGGTTAAAAAGGTCCCTCTTTCTTCTTCCAAAAGATTCAGGTAGCCCTAAATATTTGCCTAATCCTCCACTATTTTGTATTTCTAGGAACTGCCTTGCCTTTTCTCTTATATCCTCCTTCGTCTTAGCTGAGAAGGTAATTGCAGATTTAGACTTATTAATCATTTGTCCTGAAGCAGATTCATATTTTTGGAGAATTTTCATCAATTCCTTACAGCTTTGCAAATCTGACCTGCAAAAAAACATTGTATCATCCGCAAATAGCAAATGGTTTACTCTAGGGCTTCCTTTTACCACTATGATACCAAGGAGTTTGCCATCTTGTTGAGCTTTATTGCAGAGACCAGAGAGCACCTCGCTGCATAGGATGAATAAGTATGGGGACAAAGGGTCTCCTTAACTAATGCCCCTTTGAGGTATGACTTCTCCTTGTGCAGAGCCATTTAATAGGAAGGAATAGGATACAGTAGTTATGCATTGCATGATCCATACTATCCAATTTTGATGAAAGCCCATCATAATCATAACATGTTTGATAAAGTCCAATTCAATACGATCATAAGCTTTACTCATATCCGTTTTAACCGCCATAAAACATCTTTCCTTAGCTCCTGATGATTTGAGATAATGTAAAACTTCATGTGTGATGAGGACATTATCAGTAAAAACCCTCCTTGGAACAAAAACTAATTGGTTTTCTGAAACTATCTCTTGCAGGACCGGTTGTAGTCTTTTTGAGAGCAGTTTGGATATGATCTTATAAAAGACGGTACACAGGGCAATAGGTCTGTAATCAACCATCTTCTGAGGGCTATGGACTTTTGGGATTAGTCTAACATGGGTGAGGTTGATGTTCCTAGGCATTACTCCTGAGCAGAAGAAAGCTTGGATTTCCATTGTGATCTGAGGACCTACAACTTCCCAATTGGTTTGAAAGAAGCTGGCTGAGAAACCATCTGGCCCAGGAGCCTTATCAGCATGTATTGAGAAGCATGCGTCTTTTATTTCCTCTTGCGTTGGTAACTCTATTAACCTCTGATTAGTTTCTGGTGAAATGCATGGTTTAATTGCCTCTTGAACGATGGATTTTCTATCACTTTCTTGGGATTTGAATAAAGTTTGGAAATAATCAGATATCACCTTTAGGATCTCCTCCTCTTCATAGGAGGGAACACCTTCATTATTCTCAATAACACAGAACTTGTTAACAACCTTCCTTTCTCTAGTAATCGCGTGGAAATATCATGTATTCTTGTCTCCTAGGGCCAACCACATTTGTCTGCTTCTTTGCTTCCAGAACTCTTCTTCAGCTTTATAAGCTAGTAATAGCTTAGTATTAATAGCTGAGATTTGGCTTTTGTTTGGTTCCCGGCTGGACATCGCTTCTTCCAGTTTNTGGACATCGCTTCTTCCAGTTTTCGGCGATATTCTTCTATCATATTTTGACTGTTTTGGTGCTTTTGTCTTGTCCAGGAAATGATTGCTCGGCGACACATGTTGATTATATCATCTACAATGTCTTGGTCATCAGCATACCATACCTCTTGAATTAATTGCAATACCTCCTCGTTTTCTTTGAGTCTTCTGTCATATCTAAACAGTCCTTTTTTCTTTTTCTTTGTAAGATCAAAGTGAGTGAGAAGAGGTATGTGGTCTGAACCTTCAAAAAGAAGGTATTCGCATCTCCCCGATGGATAAGCCTCCGCCCACAGCCCATTACCCATGGCTCTATCAAGTCTACATAAAACCAGGTGATCATGTCTTTTACCCCTCCAAGACAGAAAATTTCATGAGTATCGTAGGTCATATAAATCACATTATGCCATGAATGATATAATGTCCACAAAAGTACCTTCGTGTCTTGTAGGCCCGCCTAGTTTCTCTGTAGAGTCAATAATGTCATTAAAATCTCCTGATAGGAACCAAGGTTATTCGCGGTTTATGCCTAGTAAGGTTAGCTGCTCCCAAATGTCTTTTCTCTTACTTCTTTCTGATTCACCATATATGAATGTTGCATAAAAGGCCTTTCCTGCTGCTTTAATTCATGTGTCTATGAAATTTTGACAGGTAGTCAGCACTGAAATCTCCAATTCCTGCCTCCAAAGCAGAGCTAAACCTCCTCACCCAGGACTGTGTGGAGACACAAGATGAGTAGATGAATAATTCATCCAACTTAGAGATTTCAAGACCGTATCATCTGGATTTTTGGTCTCCATGAGGAATATTATTTCAGGTGAGATATTTGAATGAATCTCACGAAGCAGCCAAACTGTTATGGGATTCCCCAAACCACAACAGTTCCAGCTGAGTACTTTTAAGGAAGAGGATTTGGTGGATCTTGAAAATCCACCTTCTTCCTCACAATGGCAGGTATAATGGATACTCTTGGGCCTGTCTTCTTTGTTATAAGAATAAGATCCTTATTCTGAGAGGCTGATTGTAGTTTTGATTGTGCTTTCCTTGTGGTTGAAAAGTTATCCTCATTTCGAGGGAGTTTGCTGTCAGATGTAGACCTTCTTTTAGGTGAGTTCTGCACTAAACATATGTTTCTTTTGCTTGACTTTGCTCTGATCAGCCTAAGAGGGCTTTTCTGCTGAGGTTTGCTCAGAGCTAGTCGACCTCTTTTCTTTCTAGTAGTTATTTGAGAAGTTCCTGTCTCACTAGGAGGTAAGATTGAATATTCTTGTGGCAGGGTACTCTGAAATGGTTGATGTTCATCCACTGCTCCAAGATAATTTTGATTTGCAATAGTTGCAGCTTCTACCATTTGGGCAGAAGTCTCAGCAATTAACCCCCTTGATTCTCCTTAAATCACTCTCCTTTTTCTTGCAGCACTTTCTGTTGGGTCGGCACAACTTGTGTATTGGATTGTGACCTCTCTTAATTCACCCATTATCTCTTCATTTGTAGGAGTTGGAATTGGAGGAGGGGGAGTTACCTCAGTTGCTAGGCTCCTTTCCAAGTTTGGCCTTCTAAAGCTAGAGGATACAGAAAAATTATGTCTATTGCTGTCCCTTGAGGGGGATTTTTCTCTCCATTGAAGGTTTTGCCTAGAGGTACTCTGAGTTTGTCTGAGGGTAGGTCTATGGTACTCCCCTCGGGAGTAAGTGTAAGATCGATTTGGTGACCTCCTACTGTTGATAGATCTCTGGTCTAGTTGTCTTTCTTTCGAGAATGAGTGAAAATTGTGTTTCGATTCCTCAAATTTCCTTTTAGTTGAGGATCGATCTTCTTGAGAAATGGAATAGGTTAGATCTCTCTGTCTGTGATCAGCATATTCTCTCTTGTTTTCTCTGAAATTATGACTTGAATTTTTATATTGTAGCTTTCTTCCTCTGTGGGATGATGGTTCCTTCCTCTGAGGAGATCTTTTGGTGGTTTGTAGTCCAGGGCAGTCCTTCTCCTCATGTGAAAGTCTAAAACAGTGATTGCAATGACTCTTGAGGCCTTTGTAGTCTAAGGTAACTATAGCCTCACTTCCATCTGAGAACTCCACAATAGTTTCCTTAGTTAGAGGTTGTAATCCATCAATGAAGACTTTCATTTTTGATGCAGCCTGTGTAATTTCGTGATCAAGGAGTTCTCAAACTTCCTCTCCTATTGAAGAGATCATCTTTGGTTTCCAGTAATGTTTTGGGAGACCTTGAATTTCGATCCAGAAGGGGATCTTTGAAGGGAAGGTTGTAGAGATAATTGGTTCCCAACACTGGAGAATCACCATCCACTGGTCAAAATGATAAGGTCTGTTGTCCAGGACTTTATGTAGATCCTCTTCGTAGTCAAATCGAAATTGGAAACAACCTTTTCATAGATCCGCTCAGATAGCTTTTCCTCTCAGGTTCCAGCGGTTTGACAGGAAGGGAATCAGGGACCAGAGCGTTTGTCTTATAGGGTTTGTAAGTCTTCCCATTAGGGTTAGGGAGTTCTCTCTAATGAGGTCTTCATTATCTAGTTCTAGAGCTTTAATCCTTTTGAGTGGGGGTGAAGAGTAGTCCTCTTCCTTCTCTTTTCCTTTCAGGTGGTAAGGGATTCTTCTATCCATGCTACCAGAAGTTAGGAAGTAGGAGCACAAGACTTTTCCTTTGAAGAGCTTAGTAGAGAGAAATAGTTCTTCGCACAAGTGTGAGATGGTTCTTACCCAATTACAAACTAAACATTGTTATTTGTTTGTATAAGAAAACACTTTTGCTTCAATTTATAACAAGATCCAAGATTTCATAATAGGAGCATTCATCGCTACTCCTAAGTAGATTTCATGTATTCTAGTAGCCAAGAACCACCATGGATTACGTTACATTAATTGGGAACTTGTTAAGATCTTGGGGTTTAACACAAGAATCGAAAGTATCCCATTCAGAACATATCAACATAACCATGGAGGAAAATTAGAAAAAAAACTCTAACCTTGGGAGGAAGATTTAGAATGTCATGGCAAATTCGGCGATTATTATCGATGTTCGGGTGATAAATCGTTGTAGCAAAGGCCACAATTGGTGGCTGAAATGGATATCTGATAGATCCAGATTCTCATCGGATCCAAAAGGAACCACCATAACCAAAATCATTGTCACCAAAATTATGGAAACGAAGAGAGATGTGGAAATGAAGCACCGTGAGTGATAAAATTTGAGCTTGATTGAGGCAAGATCAGAGTTGTACGGAATCGCTGGAAATGCGTTGGAGCATGACAACGGAGATCATGTAGACGATGAAGATGATGAAGATTTCGGAGATGATAACGATTGAGATAACGATGATGATGATGAAGAAGACAATGTATCAAGATCTAATTTGGTGTTTATAACACAAGGGCACAATGGTCTTTTTGTTCATTAATGAATGTTATTTGTGGAACTTTAGGAGTGTGTGGTAGTTTAGGAACATTTACTAGTTTTGATGCTATTCTAGGGTATTCCTCTTTATAAAATGTATTTTAAAAATAGTAATATAGATTGAAATATTATTTGGGCAATTCTCATAAATAGCACTACATTAGGTTTTAGTTCCAAAATTAGCACAAGGTTTAGAAAGTTTCATTTCTACCATAAATTGAGTGACAAAATGACCAAATACCCCCATCTCACAATTAGGGGTTCTATCGGGAAACTAGAGAGAACTATAATTCCATAAAGAGTTCCATCGCCAATATTTGCCAGAAGAACAACAGAATCGTTGCCGGAGGTTGTCTCACCGGAATTGTTGTTGGAGATCCCCTTGCCAGAATCGTTGCTAGAGACGTCAATCTCATTGCTCATTGGTCAAGACAATCTTGATTCGTATGTTAGATTATGTGTCCGGCGATTTTCCTCTCAATCTACTTCTCGCCTCTGGAACCTTAATCTCCTTCGTCGGTGACAGAACCTTAGGCAATTGTGCAAAGCGGCGACCGATTCAAGGAGGAATCTGAGTTTCTTGTTTGGGAGAGAGCGTACATATTAGGATGGCTAACAGTACAAATTAGGTGAACCTTAGGCAATTTTTTTTTTGCTTTTTTACCAATATGGAAGTAGACCTAAATTTTGAGTTTGATCTTGTTTCATCTGGTCGTCAGGCCTCTAGCTAAGCTCACAAATAGATGCATAATATTGCCTATGTTGATGGAACTACTTTTGTTGATTAGATTATTGCCTTTCTTTCATTGTGACATTCATGATAAGCGATGGTCGGTGTTGAAAGAAATTAAGAGTTTATGGGGTTTGGGACAGAGTATTCTTTGATTTGTAGCCTTTTGAATACCGTGTTTCTTTTCCTGATTATGTTACTCGTTCATTGCTCATCGAAATTGTGAAACATTTTTTATTGTATTCTCACAGCATCACTCACGTTGAAAGCTTAATTTTTTTTGGAATAAGGAGCCTTTTGATAGCTTAGTTAGGTTCATTGTCTAGCAAACTAATTTGAATCTTATTGACCTTACTGAGTGTCAGCAGTATCCTGCAGATTTATGGTCTTTTTGTCTGGTGCCTGTTAGAATAGTCTTGTAGCTATTGTTAGTTTTAAGAGTAGTCTGAGAATGGAAGATGTGTTTGCAGGTAGTTCTAGACTTGAATGAGACGTTAGTGTGTGTGTATGAGGCATCGAGTCTACCTGCTGACACTCAATAATTGGAATAAGGAGCCTTTTGATTGCTTAGTTAGGTTCATAGTCTAGCAAACTAATTTGAATCTTATTGACCTTACTAAGTGTCAGTAGTATCCTGTAGATTTATGGTCTTTTTGTTTGGTGCCTGTTAGAATAGTCTTGTAGCTATTGGTAGTTTTAAGAGTAGTCTGAGAATGGAAGATGTGTTTGCATGTAGTTCTAGACTTGGATGAGACGTTAGTGTGTACGTATGAGACATCGAGTCTACCTGCTGTTTTACACAATCAAGCAATTGAAGCCTGATTAAAGTGGTTTGAGCTGGAGTGCTTATCAACAGACAAGGTTTTTCTGACAAAGTGAGTTAATTCTGAATTGGGTTGCTCTATTTTCTCTATTAAGAAACTAGTTTGTGGTAAGGTTACTGAGATTCATTGTGTGTGGTTCCTAATTAGGTAATACCAAGATCACGTGAAGGCTCTATTAAGCACATCAAAGAATATGTGGACAGTAATTGTTGAACTTTTATGAAAGGATTCGTAAATTTTAGGAAGACTTTCCTAAAACGGATTTATGAAGTATTTTGTGATATGTTTGTAAATAATCAGTGTTGTGTCGGTGATATCGTTGACGTGTTTTTTAACAAAACAAAACCATCTCGTGTCTTGTGTTGGTTGGAGAAGTGTGTGATATCTTTGATGTGTTTCATTGTAATGTGGGGTTTTTTTCTTACATGTTGATTTGAGGCAAAAAAGAATAATCAATATGGGGTTTTTCTTACGTATTGATTCCAACGAAGAAACAATAATTGATTATGACCAACAGGTTCCAAGTTGGAGGACCACCCACAACTCCATCGATGCTAACAATCATTTAAGAAGGAGTTTTTGAAATTTAAATGATGTGTGATACTTTTTTAAAGATTATGTGAGTGTTTTGGGAAAGAGTGTACCTTTTGTTTATGTGAGATACCTACTTTAATAATCAATTAGGAAGGTGTTCTTGAATTTTAGGAAGGTTTTCTCAAAAGACATTATTACCTTAACACAAAAAAATAGCAAAAAAAAGAGGTGAACACATCCACTAGGATTTGAACCCACAAACTTTAAAACAAAAAGAAACATAAATAAAGAGATATAAAAACATATTTTTTTAAATTTTGGAAGGGTTCCATAATGTTTAGGAAGATCTTCTTTAATTTTAAGAGGATCCTCCTATATTTATAGTTTTAGGATGTGAGCCCGATAACTTGTGTCTAACCAATAATCTAAGCCTTTAATATAAATATACGTTGAGATATCATAAAAACAGTGATATAGCTATGTGGTAGATGTCGTCTCAGATTTCAGTATCTATACTCACAACCACAATTATTGCAAAAAGCACTTGTGTATCTTGTCATTGGTAAGACATTTCTTCTCAAATTAGGAAAGCCTTCCTAATAATATTGGTCAGTTAGATAATTAGAGAAATAAGAAGTTTGCATCATCTTAAGCAACAACCAGTTTGTAGATGCCACCTGTTGAACTTGGGATTAGAAAAGTAATCTTTCAGGTTCCTAGGAACTTCAAACCATAGCCTGTGAATTACTTCTAAGCCTTGTAACAATCTTCATCATTGTCAACAATCATACATAAGCCATGAATGTCATGAATTTCATCATTTGTTCACTTGAATTAAGAAGACATCAAGAGCAAGAACATGGATGTAACCTTGGGAGACTCCCTGGTAGAAAGGTTAGTTGATGTTGTTAAAGCATTTACAACTAAAAATCCAACCATTGCTTGCATCCCGAGAAGTGTTGCCCCCACTCCCAAAAGATATACCACAACTAGCTTAAGAACTTAATCAAAGTTTCAACAACTACTACTAAATATGATGAATTTATAAAGACACGATTTAGATATTTATTATTTTGGAAAGTCTTAACTAACAATTACCTCTGTCTCTCCAAGAATGGCATAGGTGTTGAACCATACCCACCGTGTGACCTCGAAAGTTCATCAGAGTTAAGGCCACCATTTTCACGAGCAACCTTAGCTACACGAGCCTTCCATACTAGAAAAGATTCAAAGCTTGGAACTGGTTGGTATTTATTCTGTTTATATGATCCATTAGAGGTTTAAATTGAACGTGCAGTTTATTTGTGAAAAATTTAGAAGTGTGTGATAGTTTATTTTGACTGAAAAATACGATAGTAAATTATTATTTTAAAATATGGAGAAACCCAACAAATTCGAGGGAGCTATTTCATTCAAGTTAGTTATGAGTACGAGGACATATTTACCTTTAGTTTAATATAACCATATTTCACATGTTATAATATATAGAAATATTTTACCTGCGCTAAAAAATTTGAATTTATGAATGAGATAACATGCAGTATATTATACAAAACATTTTCTAAATATGGCACGCACTCATGGGTGGACCCAAGTGGTAGTAAGGGGGATCATCTGAACCCTATTAAATTAAATTATTAATAAGTATTGGTATATTTTCATTAAAATTTAGTAAAATAATTAGCAAATATTAATTTTTATCCCCCTAAAATTTTAGAATTTATCCTATAGATCAATTAATTGTAAAAATTATATTATGATTTAGGTAATATTAGTTTTGGGTCCGTCACTGCACACACTTTAATATATACTATTGATATGCTCAAATCTAATACCCTAAAGTATCTAAGCAGACGCTATAGTATTCTAGGGGTCAATCCACAAGGACTCAAGATAACACTCAATAGAATAGATTCTAGAATATGAATTAAGCTAAGCCAAATAGATGAAATTAAGAACAGCAAAACAATTAAAAACAGGTAGTAATTCAGTGGAGGAAAACGCTAGGCTTAGGGAAACTTGCAGGCAAATCAGAATTATCAAATCAAATCATTGTCAGGAATAAATTAAGCTCCGCTCTCAAACTTGAAACACAGATGTAAAGTATACAAATTATCGTTGCGAAAAACTATCTATGCCTAAACCTAATATTCCAAATTTCTTTGCAATTCTATGAATTTAAACAAGCATTAACGATCAAGTTCAATTGTTCACAAAATCCCTAACCAAATTTCTTTTCGAATAGGGCTTTTTGCTTACCAAACACTAGATCAGGCAATCAATCACACTTTCGTGCTTCAACCAGTAAGCTGCTCTCCACTAAGAGAGTATGGAAGAAGAGTTACAGAAGAGGAAGTCATTGGACACTCCATTGTATTTGATACTGGTGACCAAGTCCTCGAACCTCTCGATATGATCCATGGGATGCTCATGAGAAAGACCGTGAAAAGGGTGCTGGCCTACAAGAGTGTATATGCAGGCTTCAGCTCAAAGTCATTTCTCTGGAAGGTTGGAAAACGAATCGCAGATCGGTTTCGCATAGAACTGGTCTGGTCTGTTGTATTCCCCAAGCGTTCTAGCACGATTGCCCTGAGCATTCCCAAACATTCCACGCACAGATGGTGGGATAACCGATTAGCAACCGGTGCAGGGGCAACAATGTTTCCTTCTGCATCATTCTCTGTCCTGCCCGTCACACAGGTGACCTTCCTGATCTCTCAAGACCCCAGCCTCATCACGAGCAAGCACAATGGGATGATTTCATCTCAGCTTATTTCTTTTGCCTTCTGATTGTACGCACTAATTCAGCTAGCTCTTCATTAGATAGGTTGATCAACTGCTTGTTCTTGCTTCTCTGGTCTCTCGATGCTGCATACACCTGAAAGACAGAAGTTAAAACGCATAAGTGACGGAAGTAACAACGAGTATCGATCGATACTAAGAGGGTATCGATCGATGCTCAACACTTAGTCGAAATTCTTAAACCGTAATTAATGGTGAAATTAGAGTCCCCGACAACGGCGCCAAAATTTGATATGCTCAAATCTAATACCCTAAAGTATCTAAGCAGACGCTGTAGATTCTAGGGTCAATCCACAAGGACTTCAAGATAAACACTCAATAGATTCTAGAATATGAATTGGCTAAGCCAAATAGAAGAAATTAAGAATAGTGATATGCTCAAAACTAATACCCTAAAAGTACCTAAGCAGTCGCTATAGTAATTTAGGGGTCGAACCACAAAGACTCAAGATGACACTCAATAGATCAAGAAATATGAACTAAGCTAAGCAAAATAGATGGAATTAAAAATGACAAAAGCAAGTAAATCAAGGATATAAAATCAATGGTGGAAAAGCTAGGCTTAGGGAAACTTGCAGGCAAATCAAGAATTATCAAATCGAATCAATTGTCAGGAATAAATTAAGCTCCGCTTTCAAACTTGAAACACAGATGTAAAGTAAACAACAGTCGTTGCGAAAACTATCTATGTCTAAACCTAGAATTCCAAATTCCTTTGCAAATTCATAGAATTTAAACAAGCATTAAAGTTCAAGTTCAATTGTTCACAAAATCCTAACCAAATTCCTTTGCGAATAGGGCTTTTGCTCACAAACACTAGGTCAGGCAAATCAAATCACACTTCCGTGCCAATTAAACAACCTAAAGTCAGATTTTAGTTCGCGAGGCTAAAATCAGCATTAAACTCAAGTCTAGGGTGAAAAGCTCTATAGATTATTCCCTAACAATCAATTCAGATCTAACAATTCATCAAAACCTTTAAGTAACCGCTAATCCTACAAGGGATCTACTCAGACATGGTGAATGCAACAAACACAATGAATAGAATAGATATCATAATATAAAAATCGAATAGAGTAGAAATACAAAGAGGTTCAAGAATTCTTCTCTAAAACTCAGTTGCAGAAGAACTCCTCTCCAGAAATCACCAAGTACCCCTAATGAGCTCTCAAAACCTAATTATAATGTTCTAAAACGTTTTGGAATCTCTCTCGAAAAATAAGGAAAGCTTCTGAATGAATCTCGGGTTTGTTTTGTGTTCTGGTCACGGGCATCGATCGATACTATAAGTGGGTATCGATCGATGCTTGGTCTTCTGGTCGTGGAATTCTCAAACGAAGGGTGTCGATCGATGCTTCTTAGTGTCGATCGATGCTGAGCTTGTTCCCTGAACGGCTTCAACTCCAGATTGCCTCAAAAGCTTCTCAAATTCTCCAATTAGCTCCATAACGCCTATATCTTGAAAGAACCTGAAAGACTCTAAAACTAGAGAAAGACTCAACAAAAAGGACTTATATCATGGCTAAAACGGTAAAAACCATGATATATCAACTCCCCCAGACTTAGTCTTTGCTTGCCCTCAAGCAAACAGAAAACCAAACAGAGAAAGAGGTTTGAAAACATGGAGACTCACCTTTTTCTTGGACAAAGTAATGACCATTTTCCAAGCTCCCAGTTGTCACCTAAACAGTTTCAGATCGGACCACCCATGTACTTCTCCTTAGGCTGTTACAATTCCCCATTATCCACCATTATCTCACAGCATCAATCATACTAAATCCTTCATTGCCGTTTCATCATTGATGTTGATATTCAAGAACCTTCTAGATTCTTCCTCATGCGATATCATGACTAAGAGAACCACTCAGATTTAACTTTTTGGTATTGATTTCCTCTCCCCAGACTTATCTCTTATTATGCTTCTGATTTCAAATTAGGCTTCGCATACACAAAATCAAGGTTCGAGACGCGAGAATTGATGGTGATAGCCACCTAATCCCCGGTTCTCCTCTCTCAAAGTGTCAAAAGTCTTAGGCGAATAATGGGGTCTCGGGAAATGTTCCTACCCCTTGCTTCAGACTTTTGTGTGATCAATCCTTATCCAAGCAGAAATAATGGGATCACAGGGAATGTCCCTAGCCCTCTACTCGGCGGAAATCATCTCATCTTTTATGCACCATTATGTATTAGGGGAGAGGTCTACCATTTTTATTAAACGCATGAGTTCCTTTGCCAGATATGCATGATGAAATAAGCTCAAAATGGGTACCAAACCTCAGGAATGAAGTGCAAAATTTGGCTCAGGATTCAGAAGAAATTTGCTGGAGACATGGGTGTTTCCTGGTTAATTGGTTAGCCTTTGGATTTTTCATTAGTCGATCTTAAGGTTGGATCTGTGACAATGGTTACTTAAAAGCAAAGTTAGGACAATTCATCAAAGCAAAGGTTTCATAATTTCCGCAAAGTTTGACTCAATAAAACAAAAATTTGAACTCAAAAAGACTGCAAAACTGGACTGACTCTAAGAAAAAACAAACACCATGTCAGTAATCACCTCCCCCAAACTTAAACAACACTGTCCCCAGTGTTATCTAGCCTAGAGGAAGCAAAATGAAGAACAAGAACAAAATGCGTGTGGGTAATGTCGACAATACCGTGGGAAGGTGATGGGCATCGATCGATACTGAGGAGTATCGATCGATGCTGAAGGTCTGTGTCGAATTCTGAAACGCAAGAGAGTGTCTACTGAAGCCAAAAGTTAGCTGAAGTAACTGTCAGATCAGAGAACACAGTTAGAAGGCACAGGATAACATATAGCCATAAGTTCTAACAAGGTCTGACAATGAGATTAGACAAGTTCCTAAAAGAAAACAAAACAAAGGAAAAGAAAAGAAAAGAAAAGGGGAATATGAAACAAAGGAACATAACTAGTCTGAATCTTCATCAGAATCTGACTCGGAGACGAGGTAGCGCGTCGAAGGGCCAGCAGGCAGATGGGGTCGGCGTCTGTGGAGACATGCAGCGACAGCAGAGAAACAGCAGACCATATGCTCTGAAGACTCCTCCACCACGTACCTCTTGAAAGGTAGCTGTGTCCATGGGTAGCTCTGGTGGTGGAGGAAAAGAAGGAAGCAGGAGCAGATGTCTGGGCGGCGCTGTGAACGGCGAGGCTGACTCCCAGCAGAGTCAGCGGCTGTGTCTCGGTGGCAGAGACAGGAGCGGATTGAAGCTGACGAGGTGCGCGGACACGAACAGAAGGAGCGACCGAAAGCAGACTCGGGTCTGGATCGAAGTGCAGTCTAGAGGGGTGAGTGCCAATGGTGTAAGAGCGCGGTTGGGGAGCTGCACAAAGAGCTGTCCATCTGTAGTAGGCAGCACCAGCGGCGAGTGCCTTCAACCAACGCATATGCTGCATATGCTGCTCATCCATGAGGGAACGAGTAGTCACTACCGAGCATGCTGCAAGTGGAGATGCCAAAGTGCTCGAAGATAGGGTGAGAAAGGCTGCCACCGGTANATAGTGCAAGCACCAACGCGAGTGGCCTCAAACCAACGCATATGCTGCATATGCTGCTCATCCATGAGGGAACGAGTAGTCACTACCGAGCATGCTGCAGTGGAGATGCCAAAAGTGCTCGAAGATAGGGGGTGAGAAGGCTGCCAACTGACTCTGATTTACGCGCTTGGCGTAGTTGCGGCCAGTTGAGGCTTTGGTTCTTCAGAGAGACCAAGTGGTGAGCAAAGAGAGCGGCCAATGTTGCCGCGAGGTTCATCTCGGGCCACTGCAAACCTATCCTCAGGAATGATCGTCTCCAACTGCCTTGAACAACAAGCATCAGCTCTGAGATCCTCAGCATTGTTCGGCTCCATCTTGCCAGAATAGGTGGAGCTGAGAATCCTGGCAATACAGCGCAGAGTCGGATGGCGATGTCAATCTGAGTAGAGTCTTGGAGCTGTAGGCACCAAGGGACCAATGTGTCGCCAAGAAGGTCTGCAGATTCCTGGAAACTGGAAGGCGGAGAGCAATCTTGCTGAGGAGAAGGTCGAAAACCCGTAGATACCGCAAAGGTCAGAAATTAGGCAGTCTGTAACGAACTCTCTGTCAAAAATGTTCAGCGTGCCCTCTGAAGCAGAGCGATGGACCTCATGCTCGTAATACAGCCCAGCTGTGGGAGAAACTGGCGCACACGGTCTGCGGTAGAGTCATACTAGCCTGGAGTGAAGAGTGCCCAACCCAATCTTCTTCCAGCCATGGCAGCAAGGTTCCCACATCGAATGCCCAACCGACGCATGGTGTGTGGGATCGATGAAACGAGTGTAGGATGACGACGCGAAGCCACTCGTTGTAGAACAGAGTGTCATACTCGTCCCACTCCTCAGCTATAGGCCTGTAAATGCAGCCATCTCCTCTCTGTCTCATCCTTGGGGAGACCTCCCCAATTACGATCGTGGGATGATCCAGCTTCCCCTCGAGCTTAGGCAAGGATACCTTAGAATCAGGTACTGCGAGGCAGAAGGAGGCGTGAACGTCGTTGGCACAAGGCGCCTCAGGCTCAGCCTGATGTGAGCGTCGATGATGCTATGACGGCCCGTGTCCTCTGTAAACCCAACCGGAGGACTCCCAGTACGATCGCCGAGTAGAACTGCAATGTAACGACTCCAGGGTGCACTCTGATTTCTGGAAGGCCTTCCACCTCGTCCTGGAGATCATAACTGCTGCCATGGAGGGTTGGAACTAGAGCGTCGTTCCTGTCGGATCTCTTGCGAGGAGCCATCTTCAAAATTTGAAAAACGAAATCAGAATTAGAGCATTCGACGTTCTGTGGATGCAGCATCGATCGATACTAAGGGTGTCGATCGATGCTGTGAGTATAAGTGCACAAGCTCCAAATAGGTCGGGCATCGATCGATACAAAGAGGCATCGATCGATGCTCAAGCATGGTCGCATGATTCGAAAACCCAGATCACTCAAAATTTCCAATCTAACAACTTTAAATCCAGATTCTAAGTCATTCCATCCCTATTCTATCCATTCTCATCCATATGGCAGCGATTACATTCACCTAAGCTAATGGAGCAATAACTAGGTGAAGCGTTTCAATCACGAAAACCCCCCAAAGAATAATTTTTGCCAAATCACCATAAAGAGTGAAATCAAGCCATTACCTGGTAGATCGAAGGAAGGAGTGGGAGAATGAGAATAAGAACAAGAATCTGATGAAAATAGAATGATGAACGGCAAGAAGATGTGAAGAATTGAAAAAGATGGAAATGGGTGAGAGAAGAAGGAAGAGACGGCGTCGAGCGATGAAAAAGAAATATGAGGAATTGATAGCAAAATCCCGAGGGTTTATCGACGAACTTACCTGGGTGCTGGCAAATCGATCGACACTATAAGTTGGTATTCGATCGATGCTCAGCGTATAGCACAACTCACTATTAAGCCAATGACATCGATCGATAGCTGAGGGTATCGATCGCATGCTCGACGGTCTGCGACCTGGTTCCACGTGAAAAACACAACCACCAAAAACCAAAACAAAGTGAAACAAAGCAGATGGAAAGAAACTATGTACAGACTCACCAGTGGTTGCCTCCCACAAGCGCTTGTTTAATGTCATTAGCTTGACATGGAGATCAGTCAGGGGTGGGGTTGTTCAAGCGCAGAGGCACAATGTGTCCAACTGGATGGCGGCTTTCGCCCCACATAGTGTTTTCACCCCTTTTGTTCCATTGCACCCAGTGAACTCCCTCCTTCACGGCAGTCAGCAACCACCACAGCCCATGAGGGGCGGGCACCTCCTTGATCGTGAAAGGGACCTGACCAACGAGAACGCAATTCCAGGAAACAATTGCAAACGAGAGTTGTACAGAAGTACCTGGTCGATTGGTTCAAAAGTGTCTGGAAAGGATCTTCTTGTCATGATAGCTTGTCCTCATCCTTGTACAGCTTAGATTCTCATAGGCGGGGAGTGTCTGATCTCATCCACTCATTCAGCTGAACCAATCGCTTTTCTGCAGCAGACTTAATGTCGAAATTCAACAACCTTTGTAGCCCAGGCTTGCCTTATTGCTCTATCTCAACAGGAAGATGGCATGCTTTCCATACAGACAAATGGAACGGTGTGTACCCGAGTGGCGTTTTGAACGCTTCTTAAGCCCAAAGAGCGTCGTCTTAGTTTCAGCGCCCAATCCCTTCCGTTTGTGTAGCACCAACTGTTTTCTCTAAGATCTCTTTGATCTGACGGTTGGAGACTTCTACCTGTCCACTAGTCTGAGGATGATATGGTGTGGCAAACGCGGTGATGTACAACCATATTTTACCTCAGCGCTTCTCCAAAGATTGCTTGTTGATGAAGTGAGTACCTCCATCACTGATGACAACTCTAGGTACTCCAAACGTGGAAAGATGCATCGCTTAAACAGCTAAAGGACCCAACCGCAGAATCGTTGTAGACAGCAATTGCCTTCTACCCACCTTAGAGACATAGTCAACTGCGACCAAGATAACAGGTTTTGTCGCCGGATGGAGGGAATGGCCCATGAAATCAATACCCAGCAATCAAAGACATTCAACCTCCAGATGAAAAATTCTGTGGCATCTCATGGCGTTTGCTAATCTTACCCCGTTCTCTGAACATGCATCGCAAGAAGAGATGGAAAGAGTGAGCATCCTTGACAACAATCGTGGGGCCACCAGAAACCGGCTTGCAACACTTGGAGACCGTCTTGAATGTAGCGAAGTGCCCAGCATATTTCAGAACCATGGCCAGTGAAAAGGATCTACTGGCACTTCACACGTCAGCTACACACCTTCTGTAAACCCCATCAGAACAATGTTTGTACAAATAAGCTACATCCCAGAAGTAGCGTCTGACATCTCTCATGAATTTCTTCTTCACCATACTTCTTGGAGATTGTTTTTGGTTCTAGATCAATCAGCCAAGGTAGTTGGCGATGTCGGTACCACGGTTCAGCAGGAGAAAGTGATTGCTAAAGATTCCCTCAAATTCAGAGTGCATCGGTAGAAGGAATCGATGATGGGAAGTCTCCTCGTATCGATCGATACAGTGTGGTATCGATCGATGCTCGAAGCTTTAACTGAAGTAAACAATACATTGAAGGGTATCGATCGGACACTCCCTTTGGTATCGATCGATGCTTCCTTGTCGCCTTCATCGACAGAAGTGAAACCGAACCAGTCTCGACGAGGACTACATCGTTCTCTTCAGGCAAGGGAAATCATCAATGGACCCCAAAACACACCATCCGCACTGATCCTCATGCGTGAGAGATGGTCTGCAACGCCGTTCTCTACTCCTCTCTTATGCTGCTGATTTCTATGTCAAAACCTTGGTAGCAAAACCCATCGGGCACAGATCGAGTTTCATATCCTTATTCATGCAGCAGATAACGAAGCAGCAGCCATTGATCAGTATGCACAATCACCTTGCTTCCTAATCAGATAGGACCGAAATTTCTCAAAGAGAACACAACAGCAAGGCATTCGTTCTCAGTGGTGCTGTAGTTCCTTTGGGCGTCATCCAGCGTTCTGCTGGCATAATAGATCACATGCAAGCTTCTTATATGATACGCTGTACCAAAAAAGATCCAACTGCATAGTCACTTGCATCGCACATGACCTCGAAAAGTAGACTCCAATCTGGTGGTTGCACAATAGGGGCTGAAACCAATGTCTTCTTGATCATCTCAAATGCAGCAAGGCAACTCTGCGTTAAATCAAATGCAACAACTTTGCATAGGCAGAACAGTAAGTGGGCGTGCTAGGTCTTGGGAGAAACCGTGATGAACCTGCGGATAGAAAAACCAGCATGGCAAAAGAAAACTCGAATGTCTTTTCACTGATGTAGCGGCAGGAGGCTTGTCAATAACCTGAATCTTCGCCTTATCGACCTCAATCCCAGCTTTAGAGACCTTGTCTTCCCAGAACAATGCATCCTGAACCATAAGTGGCACTTTCTCCCAATTCAGAACCAGCATGCTCTTCCCACAGCGCGAATACCTGCACAAAATTATCCAGACAAACCCTTAAATGAGGGTCCATAGACAGAAAAGCTCATCCATAAATACCTCATGAACTCCTCGATCATATCTGAGAAGATGGACATCATGCAATCTCTGAAAAAGTAGCAGGAGCATGCATAACCCAAATGGCATCACTCCCTATAGCAAATGTGCCATAGTACAATGAAAGTCGTCTTCTCCTGCGTCATCCGTGTAATCGGGATCTGAAAGAAGCCTGATGTAAGCCATCCAAAAAGCAATAAGTAAGGGATGACTAGCCCAGTCTTTCCAAGCATCGATCAATGAAAGGTAACGGGAAGTGATCTTTCCTGTTGCCGCAGTTCAGCTTACCTGTAGTCAATGCACACATGCGATGCCCAGTGATCGTTCTCGTCGGAATCAGACTCATCATGTCTCATCTTAACCACTGTGAGGCCTCCCATTCTAGGGACAACGTAACCGGACTGACCCAACTGCTGGTCAGAAATGGACATAGATAACTCCTTGCTTTCCAGCCAGTTTCAAGATTCTCTTTCTTAACCACTTCCTTCAGATTCGGTTTAGTACGCCCTGATGCTCTATTGAAAGCCTTCGACTCGTCCTCAAGAGAATTCGATGCATGCAAAGATCAGGTGAGAGACCTGAAAATATCATCAAGAGAATAGCGAGACTTTGCATACTTCGCGCAGCTTGCTCAGCAGTAAAGCGACCTCTGCGTTGTTCAAAGAAAAGAATTAACAATGACAGCGGGTAAGGTAGAGTTAGGGCCAGAAAATACCTACCTTAGGCTAGCTGGGGAGTGCTTTAAGGTCAAAGCTAGGAAGCTTTAGCTTCGCTCCAATCAGACTGAGATTCGATTTGGGGCGATAGGAGACTAGCCACTCTTCTTGGTCGGAGGGTTGGCATCGTCGATACCTCCTGTGGTATCGATCGATGCTTCAGCTGGCAGTCAAGGAATTTGCGCATTAGGCAGCAGCACCTCGGTGGGACTGTCTCCGTCTCAACCGAACAAACCAAAGCTCTCTCCAAAGGGTTCTCAGGGCAAATCTCTGGAAAATACGCATCTGATAAGTCATTAAATAAATCAACGAAGAAAGTCTGACCATCGATGGTTGGTTTCGTCATCAAACTACTCCATGTTAAATGTTCCATTACCAAATCAACCTATGTTGAGAGATAATTGTGCCCTTCTTGCAAAATCTGATAAGGGCTCCAGACTGTAGCTAAGAATGGTCTGCCTAGTATTCAAAGATCCCTTGGCTCAAGCATCGTACTCAAGAACGATGAAGTCAGTTGGAAACTAAACAGCCCCAATTGTGATCGGACATTCCTCAAGTAAAACTTCGGGGAACCGAACTGATCGATCAGCGAGGTCAAGGATATCCTTGCGTGTGAAGTCTGTCATCCCATCCTCTAGCCACAGAATATCATAAGATTCACCACTTGAACCAAGATCGCAAAGAGAACGTTCAAACCTTCTCTGTGAAGATTTTGCAGTCTAGGACAAAACTTACCAGGGTCTGGCAATATTCTCTTGGATCTGTGAGAAGAATCGCACTGCACTCATTGAGTGACTCTCAACACTCCTTCCTCAAGATTCACGTTACTCGAAACCATCTCTTGGATATTACCGTCGGAAAGCTGTGCAGTCTTTAGAGCATCGACGAACGGGCAGTTCGACCACTAATCTTCTCTAGCATCGCTCTTGCATCTAGCATCGGTCTGTTTCTTTCTTTGACTTAGCAGAGGAGTCGAGGGAAAGGGACCCTTCAGGTACCTACACTCTGCCGACAATGACCTGTTGACTGCTTCTGGTTTTGGTCGATTGTTGGGAGGAGTATCGATTGAATTACTGAAGTAGTATCGATCGATGCTCGCAGTTTTTCAAACCGTTTCTGTGGAATTCTGAACAGCTAGTGTGTTGTCGAGGAGGAGCATCGATCATACGGAGGTAGTATCGATCGATGCTTGGCAAATTTCCAGCAACTGATACATCTTCACGTCGCTCAGCCGTAAGATCGACGAAGGTTTCTGAGGCGAATAGGAATGTGTTCTGCCTTTGGAGCAACCTCTCACCACTTCTCAACGTGATAGCATGAACAGTTCCCTCGGATCACTGTCTTACCAGGTAGGAAACCATTCCTGTCTCGTTCACAGTTCTGCCGTCTGAGCAACTTGGGTTTCCAGCTTTTTCTGATGGATGTTCAGAGCCTCAATCTTCCCATTCAGCGTCATGTAATAAGGCGTCCATCTTACCATTGAAGTCAACGGTCATCTTCTGCTTGCCCTTGCTAGAATCTGTTCAAGCATAGTCTCGGACTTTGCTCTCAGGAGTCTTGGGAGCGTGGTGTCTGATTAGGACGAAATTTCCATAAGTCTTGGGTGTACGAGTGTATCCACTGCTCTGAAAATGCTTCTGAGATCCGAAATTCGCAGGTTTGAAGTCAATTGTGAATCCACCTCTCTGGGCGTTGTTGTGAAGCTACGTTTGTATGAAATTATGATACCACTACCACCTATGTAGTATAACATTCTTCAGCTTCACCTTTTCTTCCCATGATGTTTTCAAACGTCTTCAGCAAAGTGAACTGCCTTCTGCTGCTTACCCAATTAGCATAAACTGTGAACTTGAATCCAACTGCCTTGCCACATCAGCCTATCTGTAACCATCAACACTACCATTTCTGCTTCTTCCTCTGAAAATCAGCATTCTTAGTACTGTGCTAGAAGCCAGATTATCAATCAGCACATAAGCGTCCTCGGGATTACCTTGTGTTAAATTTCCATGGCTGGCCGCGTCAAAGCCATCTGATACCTCCAATTCGATCCCTCTGAAGAAGATACCCAACAATTGACCTGCGAGAACCCATGGTGAGGGCATTCCCTCTGAATAAGAGCGAAAATCGACCCAGGCGCGCCTTGAACTGCCTCAGTTGCTCCCTGAGAAAACTGGGAAGATCTTGTTCCTGAGATTCCTCTATCTCGCATCATTCATAGAAGTTAGTTCAGGGGAAAGCGTCTTGGTTTCCTCCCAAGTGGTCAGAGAACTGGAAGGCCAACTGCTTCATTCAGTAAGCTGGATCTCCACTAAGAGAGTAGGAAAGAGCTTACAGAAAAGGAAAGTCATTTGGACATCCATTGTATTTGATAAAGCTGCGTACCAAGGTCCTCGAACCTCTCGATATGATCCATGGATGCTCATGAGAAGACCATGAACGGATGCGACCTACAAGTGTGTAGTAGGCAGCTTCAGCTCAGAAGTCATTCCTACTGTTGTTACTCCCCCCCCCCCCCAATAGCGTTCTGGCGCGATTTACCCTGAACATTCCAACATTCCCACGCCAACAGCTGATGGGAATAGCAGCTTAGCAACCGGTGCAGGGCAATAATGTTACCTTCTGCCATCAATCCTCTGCCCTTGCGCGTCACACAGTGACCCTCCTGATCTCTCAAAACCCCAGCTTCATCACGCAGCAAGCAACAATTGGATGATTCATCTCAGCTGTTTCTTTGCTTTTCTGATTGTACGCTTCTAAAATCAGCTAAGTTTCTTCGTTAGACAGGTTGATCAACTGTTGTTCTTGCTTCCTCTGGTCTCTCGATGCTGCCATACACCTGAAAGACAAAGGAAAAACGCGTAAGTTAGTCCGAAATAACCAACGAGTATCGACGAGTACCAAGGAGTATCGATCGATGCTCAAAACACGTTAGTCGAAGTTCCAATTCGAAAATCTAATGGTGAAATTAGATCCCCGGCCAACGGCGCCAAAATTTGATAGCTCAAAACTAATAAACCCCCACACTAAAGTATCTAAGCAGTCGCTATGGTAATTTAGGTGGATCGAACCACAAAGACTCAAGATTACACTCAATAGATCAGAGATGAGAACTAAGCTTAAGCAGAATACGATGGAATTAAAGAATAACAAAAGCAAGTAAGTCAAGGATGTAAATCATGGAGAGAAGCTAGGCTTAGGAAACTTGCACGTAAATCAGGATTATCAATCAAATCATGTCAGAATAGATTAAGCGCTCCGCTTTCAAACTCGAAACACAGATTAAGAAACAACTGTCGTTTGCGAAAAACTATCTATGTCTATAGTCTAGGAAGTTGCCAAATTGTCTTGCATGCAAAATTGGATAATTCAAAGAAGACAGTTCGATGAGAGGTTCAATTGTTCACAAAATCCTATAGACGCCAATTCTTTTGCGAATAGGGTCTTTTGCTCATAAACACTAGGATTCAGCAATCAATCACCACTTTCCGTGCAATTTCAACAACCTAAGTGCAATTCTAGGTGCTTGATACTAAAGTATCAGCAGGATTAAACCCAATCTAGGATGATAGAACTCTATTGAATATTCTCCTCATCAATTCAGATCACCTAACACAATCCTATGCAATACCCTTTAGTAACACCCTAATCCTATCAAAAGGATCTACTCAACATGCGTGATGAACAAACATCATGAATGTAATAGATAATCATATTATAAGAAATAAGAATAAACAAAAAGGTTCCAAGAAATTCTTCTCCAAAAATTACTCGATTGTTCGAAGAACTCTCCTCCAGAAATTCACAAGTAAAAACTCAATACAATCCGCCAGATACCTCTACTGAGGTTCAAAGCCTAATTATATTGTTTCTAAAACGTTTTGATTCTCTATCGAAAGATAAGGAAAGCTTCTAAATAAATCTCGGGCTTGTCACACGTTCTGGCACCCGGGCATCGACCGATGCCATAAATGCCGTATCGGATCGTGCTTGGTCTTCTTGGTTTTTCATGGAACTCGTCAAACGAAGGGTGTCGACGATGCTTCGCAAGTGCTTCGATCGATGCTGAGCTTGTCACCGAACGGCTCAACTCCAAGATGCCTTCAAAAGCTTCTCAAATTCTCCAATAGCCTCCATTAGCGGCCTATATTTGAAAAAGAACCTGAAAGAAACTCTAAAAACTAGAGAAAAGAACTCAAACAAAAGGACTTATATCATGGCCTAAAAACAGTAAAAACCATATATATCCACCGCTACTGAAAACTGGTTCTGTAACAAATGGACACTCAGAAGCAAGTCAACGCAGTAATTTCAAACACAAGATCATAATCTTCCAGGACAATTTTGACTCAATAAAACAATGTTGACACAAAAAAAAAACCAACTGACTTCTAAGAAAAAACAAAACAAACGTGTTAGCCCAACTACCTCCCCAGACTTAAACAACACTGTCCCAGTGTTATCTAGTCTAGCGTTGGTAAAAGAAATCAGAAGAACCAAGTGGAGACATGAGAAGCAAAGAAGAATACCTGTGCGCGGATGGTATCGACCGTACCATTGCTAGGTCGATCGGATACTGGATCATGAGTAATTGCATTTTCTGCTCGTCCTGGTGTCGATCGATACTAGTGTGGTATCGATAGATGCTGCTCTCTGGAACCCTGCTCCACGTGAAGACACAAAAAAAAAAATGAAAATAAAAACTTAAAATAGAGACTTACCAATGGTTTGGCCTTCCCACAAAGCGTTTGTTTAAATTGTCATTAGCTTGACGGTGTCTGGGCTCAAGTGTCGGGTGGTTTCCGAAGAGATGAGTGAGTGTTTCTGTGACAAACCTCTCATCCAAGGCGTGTGTTGAAGCATGAACTGTGTGTGGTCTACCAAGGAAATGCAGGATAGCAGCAGGGCGGAAGAGGGTGGGACACTTATTTTCCCGCACAGTTGTCAAAAAGAAGCCAACAAGCGCTCGACGGAGTCTCGCGCTTGCTTAAGCGTGAAGGAGATTTGGAGGTATATTGATTGATAACATCCTGTGGTTTTGGAGTTTAAGATAGAAATACGTAACCTTTGCTTCCTCCGAGGTTGATCTGGCGTGTGAGAGGTTGGATGTCGTGGCTGGATTCAGCTTGATGGACATAGTGCTTACGCTGACCGGCGTAGGGTCCAAAACTTGAATCTCCACTGCTTGTCTGCAGTGAAGCTCTGAAATCCTTGCCTCTAATTGTAAAGGCATCAGTCTCCAGTAGGTTGGCCTTTATTGGAAAACTGTCCTCCACGAAACCTAGGATTGAAAAGACAGTCCTCACTCCCAATCACCAAGCGAATTCAGTCTCGCTTAGATGCAACAAAAATGCTCATCAGGAGGTGCAGGTGGCAGTCGGTTTTTTGTCGATTGATACCCTCAGTGGTATCGACAATGCTCCTTGGCTTCTTCATATTTTTTTTTTTTGGTGCCCTCCTTTTATGGTCGAGCATCCGAGCAAATGGCAGCAAATTTGTCGTCTGAAACCTCTGTGGTTGGCCCTCAATCAAGGAAATCTCACAGAATAGGCGACCCTCGATGGTAGATCTCCTCCTCAGCTTGTCCATGTCAAAGTTCATGCACTTCACCACCCAAATTCAAGCTTCTACCTGTCTTTTTCTCACATCAATGATGGCACCAGCTGTTGCCAAGAATGATCTTCCCAAAATAAGAAGGATTCCTGAGTTCCTCAACATAATCCAAAACACGCAAGTCTGTGAATCAACAACCTTTGATCATTAGTGGAACATCTTCCAAAATACCTTCTGGAACTCTCTGGACTTTTAGCTAAGTATGAAACATCTTTGCTTGCGGACGAAGTTAGGCATGTACCAAGTTTGAGAAACAGAGAGAGGCATCAGGTTAATACCGAACCGAGATCAAGAGAGAATGGGGGGACCCTCCAGTTGCAGATAGAACAGTCTAGCACAAAGACTTCCTGGATCTGTAGCTTCTCTAGAATCCTACTATGAATTATGGCACTGACATGTTCAGAGGTTTTCACCTTCCTCTCTTTCCTCGAGACTGTCTTTTTTAGAAGGATTGCACTGATGTCCTTGTGAGCCAAAGCTGCTTCCTCAGGGCTCACACCGGTTGGTAACCATCTTTTCAATACCTCCTCAGGTTATGAGAGCTCGACTCCATCAGGCACAGGAGTTCAATCAGGATTTTGGCCAGTACTACACTACATCTGGCTTCTTCTAACTCCTGCTTGAGACTTCCATGGGGGGTCTAGGAAAGGTGGCTTGGGCCTGTGGACTCTCTCCTCGAAGTCTCAGATGCCATCACAGTTTCGGTTCATTCAAGGGGTGCGATCGATAACAGTATGGATCGGATCGCATGCTCTGGGTTTGTGTCGGCTCTGCAGGATGGTATTCGATCGATACTGGGGTGGATCGATCGATACTAACGTTATCATGGCTCAGAATCACCTCTGAGGTGATTGCTTAACGTGCGCTTGAACCGTCTTTCCCTTTACAGCGGCTGAAGTCTGAGCTATCTGGTTTCCAGCATCTTAGGATGGATCTAGATCTCAATCTTTCATTTAGGTCGTATTACAAGCATCCATTCTTTCCATTGAAGTCCACTGTCATCTTCTGTTGTCCCTCGAGAATCTGTTCTAGCAGGCTCCATCTACTGTCTGAGGTTTGGCGGCGGGTTCTGGTAAGAACGAGTTCCCGTAGGTGCGATTGTAGTCACCAAAACCAGCTTGTCTGTGTTCTGCGTGGTATTGAAATCTCTGACTCTGAAAACAGCGTACCACCACATAGTTAACATATCTCGCCTCATTCTCATCAACGAGTGTATAGTTTTCTTCTCCGATTACCCATCAACTATTATGCACCGGAATCCAAGCTTCGCGTGCAGCCTCAGCAATCGTGTGCCTCAGCAATGTTCCCGTTCTGGCCTCTTTCGCCAATCAGCCATTATTTGTGCTATTGCTAGACGCCAAAGTTCTCCTATTAAGCTCATAAGCATCATCGGGATACCTGGTTATTGAGTTACCAATTGCTCGCAGCATCTAGAGCCATCTAGATACCTCCAGTCCAATCCCTCTGAAGGAAAGATACCCAACGAACTGAACCTTGAGTGAACCCATGATGCGGACCAGTTTCTCTGATACGACCTAAATCTGATCCAAGCGGCTTTGAAAGCCTCCTGTTCCTCCCTGAGAGAATTGGGAGATCTTGTTTCTGAGTCCTCGGGATCTCGCATAATCATAGAAATTGTTTAAAGAAACGCGTTCTTAGTTTCCTCCCAAGTGGTTGAAGGCAACCAGGCAGCAATTCTTAAGCAGTAGATGCCTCTCCCCGAGAGGAGTATGGGAAAATCTTGGCTATAGAAGGAATCATAGGAACACTCCATTATACTTGATGCTAGTTGACCCAAGTCCTCAAACCTCTCTACGTTGATCCATGGGGTGCTCATTGAGAAGACCGTGAAAACAGATGCTGTACGAGTGAGAAGTATGCAGGCTTCAGCTCAAAGTCATCCTCTGGAAAGTGCGGGATGCGAATAGCTGATCATTAGCATAAGAACAGGTCAGCCTTGCTATCTGCTCCAATGTTGCTACATGCATTACCCACATCCTCTAGTCGCAAACCTACAGTTCGACCACAGCTTCCCGAACTGGAAGGATCCCCAGCAACAACAGGGATGTCTGGTACGGGAACAGGAGCAGCGGCAATGACGTTCCCCTCTGCATCCAAGACGCGTCCCCTCTCATTACATAAATGACCCTCTGGTCTCGCAGAAGCTCCAGCTTTCATCACGAGTCGAATACCACTGGATTGTTTATCTTAGCTAGTTTGCTCTGTTTCCAAGTGTGCGCTCTAATCAGCAAGTCTTCGTTGGATGTAATACTAGCTGCGCGTTCGTCTTCTAGTTTCACGTCTAGGGCATACACCTTGAAACACAAAAAACGAAAAACCAAAACGTTAAGTATCAGAAATAACGAAAAGATATCGATCGATACCAAGGTGTATCGATCGATACCAAGGTACTTAGTCGAAATTCTATGCTATTATCTAATAGGGTGAATTTGAGTCTTCGGCAACGGCGCCAAATTTTGATATGCTTCAAAATATACCCTAAGATACTAAAGCAATGGCGCGTCAGAGTAGGGGTCGAACCACAAAGACTCAGAGAATCACACAATTAATTTCCAAGAATCAATTACGCTAAAGCCCAAATCAATCAAGCGAGAAATAAATTGCAGAATTAAAATATGTAAAATCAATGGAGAGATATAGCCTAGCGGTATTTCTCAGGAAATCAAGGAATGCAGATAAATCAATCAACAGGGTTCAGGTTAAGCACTGTTCTCGAAACTCAAATCACTAAGATATAATTAACCAACTTTCGTTGCGAAAAACATATCTAAGTCTAAATCCTAGAATTCCAAATTTTCTTTGCAAATCCTAAGATCTAAACCAGCTTTAATGTCCAAGTTTGATATTTCACAAAATAATTAAACCAAATTTTCTTTGCAGATAATTATTTGCTCACCCTAGGTCTATCAGGTTATCAATCTCACTTTCGTGACTAATCAAACAATCCTAAAAATCTAGATTCCAGATTCGTCAACCTAGAACTAGTCTTTGAGAACAAACCTATTGGTGAAGAACTCAATTTGATTATGAACCCTAACAGATCAATCTATCTAACAAACCATGAAATCCTTAATGAGAAAACCCTAAAACCTAAAAGGGATTCTACTCAGACATGGAGATTAATGAAAACAACATGACTGAATAAATCATCAAAGAAGAAAATATCTAAAGGTTCGAAATCTTCTCTCCCGAACAGAGTTTCAGACTTGTCTCCCTAAAGAACCAAAGTAAAATAATGCCTAGAATAAAAGCTTAGCCTAAAAACAGGTGGCTGAAAAACCCTATTTATAAGTCTAAAACACGTTCTTGGGCTTTCTTGTAAATAATAAATCTACTGGGCCAAAGTTGCAGACTCTTAAAACTTGTAAAAAAAGCGCGTGTTTTCCCTTCTTGCAGTCGGTACGATCGATACCAGGGACATTTTCTGGTTTTTGCCAGACTAGACTGTCTTCACGAAAACTGGCAAACTTTTGATCGCACCTTGGAATGGCTTCAAACCACTTCCAAATGAAAGCTAATCCATTGATCTATCTTGTATCCAAATTTGAGCTCAGTCCAACGGTGGGAAATTCTTCAACGAATGCCAAAAGTCTACAGAATGCTCCAATATCTCCAATTATGCTCCAAACGTGCCAAAACCTGAAAATACTCAAAAAGACTACAAAAACACTAGAAGGACTCTGAAATCAAGACATATATCATGGCTAAAAACGGGTAAAAACCATGATATATCAGTGAATTAATTCTCATAATGGTGGTCTTCTCTTCTTTAAGGCTTATGTTGAAAACCAACTAAAGAAAACTATGAAAATAGTTATATGTGATAAAAGAGACAAGTTTAATGTGAATAAATGCGGTCTTTAGAGAAATGACATTATTCATATATATATATAGTCTTTATTCATTTGAATCTAATGAAGTTACGGAACAAAATTCTGCATTTTTAGGGAGATAAAGAATAGAAAAATGCATAATTCTGAGTTATCTCAAGAAATGTGGGGGGAAGCGATGCTTACCACATAAAGTCATTGGCAAGGCCACATGAACTTTGAGGAGGTAAAGTACACTTGTAGAAATACCCGAAAGTGTGGAGAGTGCATAGAAAAAATTTGTTTTATGTACTAAGTTGCCACACGAGTAATCTAACTTGTAAATATTGGAAAGCTATAACTAGAGTATTGAATTACGCGCAATATACTTAAAGTTATGGGCTACATTAAAAAATCGATCTCAAATGGAGTAATCTTCATAGATTATATCCATTCAAATCACAACCTCGGATCCATTATTAAAGGTTGTCATAAGATTAATTTGTAAAATCATCAAGAGGAATGGGTTTAAAGCCTATGACTTAAGAGGAGGTTTGATGGTAACCTCACCTACATGACTGGAGATCCTAAGATGTAGGTTCAGAGGGAAAACTAAATCAAGTTGAATCTGCTAAGAGCACTGAGAGATTCTAATCTCTTCTCAGTTCCTAGGATGGTGAACAGTGCTTCCTGTATGTGTATAGGAAAAGCGTAAGCTTTTAATGATTTGAATCCAAAGCTTTGAGATATAAGTGGAGTATTACAAGATATTTCTTAAAACAAAGCTAATGGCAAATCACCTTGTGAGTGTGAAATGGGGCCGTTTCTAGGAGAATTAAGGTCATGATATATTCTCTAAGTTCACTCATGATTAACCAGGCATGTTCAAGGCCAAAATGAACACAACAAAGAACCTAATTCTGTGAGAAAATGAAGCTGTGCTATATCTGTTGTTTAGGCTTACATTAAAACCTGGGTGGTTCAAGACATCATGTTCACTACCTGGCCGAGTAAATCAGACAGATATTAAAATGATTGGTTCAAAGCTGAAATGCTACCATCTCAAATGTAGTGAATTTTTTGCATGTATTCTCAAAAGTTCTTCTGCCGTGTCACTCAGTCGAGTTAGTCGAGTCGAGTCGTCATATGTTTAGAGTCATTTCTATTCATGTGGGGGAAAGGTTGGAACTTATTTTAATAAGTTGCATCGAACTACTTTTTTGATCAACTTTTTAAATTAAAGTTCATTTGAATGAAAAATGAACATCCAAAAATTTGTTGCTTATATAGCACAAATTGGACAAATGAGAAATAGTCTCATATTAGAAACATGGAGAAAATCCTCTAATATATAAGGGAGGATGTTTGTGTCTAGGCTCAAAGCCTTGAGACCAAAGTATGTTGTAAAGGAGAGAAAACATATCCAAACAAAATCGGGCTAGGCTTGGGTTTGAGTTTGTGATATGCTCAAATATAATACCCTAAAAATACTAAAGCAGTAGCTACATTATATAGGGGTCGAACCACAAAGACTCAAGAAATCACTCAATAGATTATAGAATATGAATTAAGCTAAGCAAAATCAATGTAATTGAAAATAGCAGACGATTAAAAGTAGTTGTAAAATCAACGGAGGAAAAGCGCTAAGCCTAGGGAAATTCTCTGGTAAATCAGAATTGCAGATCAAATAGAATGTCAGGAGGATATTAAGCACTGTTCTTGAACTTGAAACACAAATGTAAAATCAACCAACCGTCGCTGCGAAGATTATCTATGTCTAAACCTAGAATTCCAAATTTCTTTGCAACTCCTATGAATTCAAACAAGCATTCATGATCAGGTTCAATTGTTCACAAAATCCTAAACCAAATTTCTTTGCGAATAGGTCTTTTGCTCATCTAACACTAGTTCAGGCAATCAATCACACTTTCGTGCCAATCAAACAACCTAAGATCAAATTCTAGGTGATGAAGCTAGAATAAGCAGTATTCACAACTCTAGATGAAGAACTCTATTGAATTTCTCCTATCAATTCAGATCAACCTAACAATTCATCAAACACCTTTGAATAACCCTAAACCTAAAAAGGAATCTACTCAGACATGGTGAATGAAGCAAACATCATGAATTAAAAATAGATTGCATCCAAGAGTAGAGTAAAGAGTAATAAGGGTTCGAAATCTTCTCTCTCAGGAACAGAGTTTATGACTTCTCCCCCTCTCTCAAAACCGGAACAATGAATAAAATCCAGTCTCTTCTAAGTATTCAGAATAATGATAAAAGCTCTCTCTCAAAGTGGCTGAAAACCTTAATTATAATGCTAAAACAGGTTATGGGCTTAATTATAAATAATAGGATCTTCTGGGCCAAGTTTCGAAATCTTCAAACATGTAAAATCGCGTGTTTTCTTTTTCTACAGTCGGTGTCGATCGATACTGGGTTGGTGTCGGTCGACACCAGGACTCTGTGCTTGTTAGACTGGACCGTCTTCACGAAAACAAACATAACTTTGGATCGCACCGTTAGAATGGCCTCAACCCAATTCCAAATGAAAGTTAATCCATTGATTTGTCTTGTATCCAAAGGACGCCTAATGAAAGCTCAATCCAACGGTGGGAAATTATTCAACGAACGCCAAAAAGTTCCAGAATACTCCAAAAGCTCTAATTAAGCTCCAAACGTGCTAAAACATGAAAAGACTCAAAAAGACTACAAAAACACTAGAAGGACTCTGAATACAAGACCTATATCATGGCTAAAAACGGGTAAAAACCATGATATATCGGTTTGGGTAAATGAGATAGAGGCTTAATAGCTCATATTTTTAGCTCATATTTTTTTTGATATTTGTGTTTGATATAGTCAACATGAGAAACAAATATCTATTCCTTTCAACATTGCGAATTAATTGCCATAAATCCGGCATTGAATTTACGTCTCCATGAAAGCTCATATTAATGGAGCGGTTTTGCTTTTGCAAATAAAAGGGAGAAGAAATAGTTTCTTCACTTGAGACAACAAGAAAGACAACAATGATTAATCTCATTCATTCACAACAAGAAAATCCCCTTCATGTCTCTTCTATCTGTTTTTTTCTGAGTCTTGAGAATACACACAACTCTAGCGTTCGTTAGACTTCTGATTTTGAGTGGTGCAAATCCGAAGATGGTGAGGTTGTATCCTGGGATTCTGATTGCGTCAAACTGTCACACTACGGGCAATTAAAGAATTAAGGAAAGAGTGTCTCGCCTCCGCACAAATCGTTCTTGGTTCATAAGATATTGGTATCGAGTATTATAATTTTCAATTATATATATTATCATTATGTATAACAATTTTTCAGTTTGCTATATCGTAGAAATTGTGGTCCTACATAATCATCTGATGTTAGCTCTCTAGGTCGCGAAGTAACGTCCTCAATGTCTGAAGTTTATGCCCCAATCTCACTCAACTTCTCTTGCAAGTTTTGCTCATAAGTTTGAGCAATTATCTCCGCCTTCCGATCGACATAAGTGCCATCTGGCTTTGTGTGCGTCTTAATGAATAGCTCACCAAGACTAACTTGTCTTCCTAGTGTCTCTTCTTGCAACGTTACCAAAGAACAAGCATTATGTGATAGAATTGAAATGAAAGATTCAATGGTGTAAGAAAAGAAATAATATATTTAAATCTACTAACCATTTCTTGTTGGATTTGTTGATACGACTTCAGGTCTGATAAGTGGACGTGAGGACCCAGACCTTTACGGTCAGACAAACGAGCATTGAATAAGTGATACTCCTTTGCTGTGCAATATCAGTGTCCTAGTACTCGCATATTATTTTCCACAGGTTTGTTCTTGATCCATTTAGGTTGCTCTCGACTACTCCTCACTTTGCTAACCATGCCTTTCATTCAGCGTTGACATATATCCTCAAAATATTGATGAACTGTCCCTGTTATCATGGGATCCCAGGTGTGGGTTTTCTACAATACATAAAATGATGTTAGTGGTAGTTACAACACAAGCAAACCTATATGTGAAGACAGGGACAGAAAATTGTACCGCAAACTCGAGGAAGTATCTTTCCTGTCTATCCTGAGGCACACATGTCGAGCAATAGTAGGGCTCATCAAATTTGTTTGTAAAATTTTTAGTAATTGACCGAACCAGTTTTGATCCTTTGTCGTGAGTAAACCTGCAAAGACATGAATGCAAAGTAGTGAAAGTTCCAGCAACTGTTATCATATATATTCTTATCAATGATCAAAACAAGGAAACAATCTCTACTCTTAAGTCTTACTTACAATCAGATAAGAAACAATCTATACTCTGTTAGATGCTAAAATAAAAACAAAAGTGCTATCATGTAATCTGTTTGATGCTTAAACAAAACCAATCAAGGTCTGAAGCCGTTTCTTAGACTCAAACAAACAAAAAACATAAGAAGCAATCAAAACACACAAACTCTTAGACTTAATCTCAGAACCAAACTCTACTCTTTATACTTAAGCAAAATCAATCACAAACACTACTCTAATCATCTTCCAAGTCTCAATCATAAAAACTTTGATAAACAGACAATGTATCATTCGTATCTTAGTCTTACTTAAAATCATTTTTGTAAACAAATAACAATAACAATCGATAGTATGACTAAGGAAAAATAGTCACATAACAAACAATCAAAACCAATCAAAAACACAAACTCTTAGACTTAATCTCAGAAAAAAAACTCTACTCTTTATACTTAAGCAAAATCAATCACAAACACTACTTTAATCATCTTCTAAGTCTCAATAATAAAAACTTTGATAAACAGACAATGTATCATTCGTATCTTAGTCTTACTTAAAATCATTTTTGTGAACAAACAACAATAACAATCGACTGTATGACTAAGGCAAAACAGTCACATACCAAACAATCAAAACCAATCAAAAACACAAACTCTTAGACTTAATGTCAGAACCAAACTCTACTCTTTATACTTAATCAAAACCAATCACAAACACTACTCTTATCATCTTCTAAGTCTCTATCAAAACCAATCACAATCACATAAGCAACAATCTCTACTTTGTTTGATGATTAAATAAAAACCAAGTGCTATCATCGAATATGTTTGATGCTTGAACAAAACCAATCAAGGTCTTAAACTGTTTCTTAGACTCAAACAAACACAATAACATAAGAAGCAATCAAAACACACAAACTCTTAGACTTAATCTCAGAACAAAACTCTACTCTTTATACTTAAGCAAAATCAATCACAAACACTACTTTAATCATCTTCTAAGTCTCAATAATAAAAACTTTGATAAACAGACAATGTATCATTCGTATCTTAGTCTTAATTAAAATCATTTTTGTAAACAAACAACAATAACAATCGATTGTATGACTAAGGCAAAACAATCACATAACAAACAATCAAAACCAATCAAAAACACAAACTCTTAGACTTAATCTCAGAACCAAACTCTACTCTTTATACTTAATCAAAACCAATAACAAACACTACTCTTATCATCTTCTAAGTCTCTATCAAAATGATATGCTCAAATATAATACCCTAAAAGTACATAAGCAGTAGCTACAGTATATTAGGGGTCGAACCACAAAGACTCAATAAATCACTCAATAGAATATAGAATTCGAATTAAGCTAATCAAAATCAATGTAATTGAAAATAGCAGACGATTAAGTGTAGTTGTAAAATCAATGGAGGAAAAGCGCTAAGCTTAGGGAAATTCTCCGGTAAATCAGAATTGCAGATCAAATAGAATGTCAGGAGGATATTAAGCATTGTTCTTGAACTTGAAAAACAAATGTAAAATCAACCAACCGTCGCTGTGAAGATTATCTATGTCTAAACCTAGAATTCCAAAGTTCTTTGCAAATCCTATGAATTCAAACAAGCATTAATGATCAGGTTTAATTGTTCACAAAATCCTAAACCAAATTTCTTTGCGAATAGGTCTTTTGTTCATCTAACACTAGTTCAGGCAATCAATCACACTTTCGTGCCAATGAAACAACCTAAGATCAGATTTTAGGTCATGAAGCTAGAATAAGCAGTAATCACAAGTCTAGATGAAGAACTCTATTGAAATTCTCCTATCAATTCATATCAACCTAATAATTCATCAAACACCTTTAAATGACCCTAAACATAACAAGGAATCTACTCAGACATGGTGAATGAAGCAAACATTATGAATAAAATAGATTGCATAAAAGAGTAGAGTAAAGAGTAACAAGGGTTCGAAATCTTCTCTCTCAGGAACATAGTTTCCGACTTCTCTCCCTCACTCAAAACCCGAATAATGAATAAAATCCAGTCCCCCTCAAAGTATTCAGAACAATGATAAAAGTTGCTTCTCAAAGTGGCTAAAACCCCTAAATATAATGGTAAAACACGTTCTGGGCTTAATTGTAAATAATAGAATCTTCTAGGCCAAGTTGCGGAATCTTCAAACTTGTAAAATCGCGTGTTTTCTTTTCCTGCAGTCGGTGTCGATCGATACTGGGTTGGTGTCGGTCGACACCAGGATTCTGTGCTCCCCATATTAGACTGTCTTCACGAAAACTGGCATAACTTTTGCCCGCAATGTTAGAATGGCTTCACACCACTTCCAAATGAAAGCTAATCCATTGATCTATCTTGTATCCAAATTTGAGCTCAATCCAACGGTAGGAAATTATTCAACGGGTGACAAAAAGCTGCAGAATGCTCTAATATCTCCAATTATGCTCCAAACGTGCCAAAACCTGAAAAGACTCAAAAAGACTACAAAAACACTAGAAGGACTCTAAAAACATGACCTATATCATGGCGAAAAACGGGTAAAAACCATGATATATCAACTCCCCAAGACTTAGCCTTTGCTTGCCCTCAAGCAAACAGAAAGCTAAACTAGAGAAAGAGGTTTGAAAATACGGAGACTCACCTGTTCTTGAAACATTGCAATGACTATTTTTCCAAGCTTTTCAGATATCACCTAACCAGCTCCAAATCTAACCACCATGTACTTCTCCGCAGACATTCGCAGCTTCCCAGACTCCACACATTATCTCACAGCATCATCCAACCAAACCCTCATCGCCAGTTTCATCACTACAGCCAATTGTTCAAGAATCTTTTAGACTCTTCCTCATACGATATCATGACAAAAGAACCATCCAAATTACACACTTTTGGTATTGTTTTCCTCTCCCCCAGACATATCTCTTTTTATGTTCACTTTATTTTTTTTTAGTTTCGCATATACAAATCAAGGTTTGATACGTGAGTATTGATGGTGTTTGCCACCGAATCCCCGGTTCTCCCCTCTCAATGTATCAAAGGCTTTAGACGAAAAATGGGGTCCCGAGAAATGTTCCTACCCCTCGCTTCCAACCTTTGTGTGATCATTCCTTATCCAAGTAGAATAATGGGATCACTGGAAGTTTTCCTAGCCCTTTACTCGGCGGAAATCATCTCATCTTTTATGCATCTTATTTACCAACGTGTGTCAAGGGAGAGGTATACCATTATTTTCAAACACATGGGTTCCTTTGTCAAATATGAATGAAGAATCAAGCTATATAAACACTAACCACAACGATGAAGTGCAATAATTTGGCTCAGGCTTTGGAAGGACTCGGCTGGAGACATGGGTGTCTTCTAGTCAACTGGTCAGTCTTTGAATTTTTGATTAGTCAATCTAGAACTGATTCTGTAACACTGGTCACTCAAAAGCAAGGTCAGAACAATAGATTCAAGAAAAAGATCATAATCTCCAACAGGTTTTGACTCAATAAAACAATTTTGACTCAAAAACGACTGACTCTAAGAAGAACAAACAAGTTGTCAACAACTAGGATATGCTCAAATATAATACCCTAAAGTATCTAAGCAGTAGCTGTAGTATTCTAGGGGTCGAACCACAAAGACTCAAGATTTTCACTCAATAAATTCCAAGTTGTGAATTAAGCTAAGCAAAATAAATGTAATCAAAAATAACAAAATAATTAAAATCAAGTAGTAAGATCAGTGAGGAAAATGCTAGGCCTAGGGAAATTCGCAAGTAAATCAGAATTGTCAATCAAATAAAATGTCAGGAATAAAATAAACACCGTTCTTAAACTTGAAACACAGATGTAAAATCAACCAACTGTCGTTGCGAAATCTATCTATGCCTAAACCTAGAATTCCAAATTTCTTTGCAAATTCTATGAATTCAAACAAGCATTAACGATCAGGTTCAATTGTTCACAAAATCCTAAATCAAATTTCTTTGCGAATAGGTCTTTTGCTCACTAAACACTAGTTCAGGAAACTAATCAAATTTGTTTGTCAACTAATCAACCTAATATCAAATTCTAGTTTGCGAGGCTAGAATAAGCATTAATCTCAAGTCTAGGTGAAGAACTCTATAGATTTTCCTAACAATTAAATCTAATTTAACAAGTCATCAAATACCTTTGAATAACCCTAAACCTAACAAGGAATCTACTCAGACATGGTGAATGAAACAATCATCATGAATAAAATAGATGTTATAAAGTAAAATATAGTAAGAATACAAAGAGGGTTCAAGGTTCTTCTCCCAAAACTCTATTGCAAAATCACTCTATCTCCAAGAATCAATTGTTTGCCTCCAAGAGGGTGAAAAACCTAATTTTATAACCCAAACACGCTTTGGAGTTCATTGCAAAAATAAGTAAATCTTCTGTTTCTTTTTGGGTCTTCTGAAGAATGTGCGTTCTGACTAACGGTATCGACCGACACCATAAATGGTATCAATCGATACTAGGATCTTTAGTCGTGTTTCTTCCGGATGATGGTGTCGATCGACACTGCATGGGTGTCGATCAATACTGAGCTCCAGTCTCCAAATTGCATCAGCTCGAAACTGCTTCAGAAGCTTCGATAAATCCAATTTAGCTCCAATTGCGCCTAATTCCTGAAAAGACTCTGAAAGACTCTAAAAGTACTCAAAAGACTCAATAAAAGGACTTATATCATAGTTAAAAACGGGTAAAAACCATGATATATCAAACTACTTCCCCCAGACTTAGTCTTTGCTTGCCTTCAAGCAAATAGAAAACAAAACTAGAGAAAGAGATTTGAAAACACGGAGACTCACATGTTCTTGAAACATTGTAATGACCCCTTTTCCAAGCTCCCAGATGTCAACTAATCAGTTTCGGATCTAACCACCATGTACTTCTCCGTAGACATTCGCAACTTCCCAGATTCCACACATTATCTCCCAACATCAACATACTAAATCCTTCATTGCCATTTCATAACTGTTCCTGATGCTCAAGAGCCTTCTAGATTCTTCCTCATGCGATATCATGACCAAAGAATCACCCAAGTTTCATACTTTGGTATTGTTTTCCTCTCCCCCAGACTTATCTCTTTTTATGCTCTTGAATTTGGATTAAGCTTCGCATATTCAAATCAAGGTTTGAGACGTGAGTATTGATGGTAATTGCCACCTAATCTTCGGTTCTCCCCTCTCAAAGTATCAAAGGTCTTAGGCGAACAACGGGGTCTCAGGAAATGTTCCTAGCCCTCGCTTCAAACCTTTGTGTGATCATTCCTTATCCAAGTAGAACAATGGGATCACAGGAACTATTCCTAGCCCTCTACTCGGCGGAAATCATCTCATCTTTCATGCATTTTATGTATCATCGTGTGTCAAGGGAGAGGTATACCATAAATTTCAAACACATGGGTTCCTTTGTCAGATATGAATTATGAATCAAGTTCTGTAAACATCAACCTCAGAAATGAAGTGCATAATTTGGCTCAGGATTTAGAAGAAATCTGCTGGAGACATGGGTGTTTTCTAGTCAACTGGTCAGTCTTTGGATTTTTCATTAGTCGATCTTAAAACTGATTCTGTAACACTGGTTACTTAAAAAGAAAGTCAGAGCAATGGATTCAAGCAAAAGTTCATCATCTCCAATAGGTTTTGACTCAAGAAAACAAAATTTGACTCAAAGATAACTGACTCTAAGAAAAACAAACACAATGTCAGTAACTACCTCCCCCAGACTTAAACAACATTGTCCCCAGTATTATCTAGCCTAGAGAAGGCAAAAGAAAGCAAAGGAACAAAATGGCTGTAGGATTTCACAAAGGTACCGTGTGTGATTTTGGGTATCGATCGATGTTTTAACTGGTATCGACCGATGCTTGCTGAGTATCGACCTATACCAGTAGTGTTTTGATCGATACTAAGATTCTTTTTCGTGAAACTGATGCCCAAAATCGTGTCCAGATAGCCAAATGTTAGATGAAGCACTGTTAGATCACTAGAACACAAGTTAGAAGCAACAAAATCACAAGATAGCCTCAAGTTCAACACAAATAGAGTACTGACAATGAGATTTAAAAGTTCAAATTGAAAGACAAAGAAAAAAAAAGAACATGGAAAGGGAAAACGTGAAACCAAGGAAACAAAGTCTAGTCATCTGAATCATCAGTGTCGGAGATAGTGTAGTGGGATGAAGGGTCGGGTGTGAAAGAGTGGGCGTCTGTAGATGACATGCAGCGGCAACAAGACACAGCAGCCCAAATGCTCTGTAAGCTCTCCACGACGTACCTCTGCAAGGAGGCAGTCTCAATCGGCAAATCTGGACGTGGAGGGAAGGAAGGTGCAGAAGCAGGTGTTTGGTGGCGCTGTGAACGGCGGGGCTGACTTCCAGCAAAGTCAGCTGCAGGTGTGGCATCAGCATCAGTCGGAGTAGAAGGGAGGCGTGGCGGAGCACGTACACGTGTAGCCGGAGCAACCGAAAGCAAGCTGGGATCTGGATCGAATCGCAGCTTGGAAGCATCGCCTTCAATGGTGGTCAGAGCTCGGTTGGGGCGATACATAAAGAGCTTGCCGTCGATTGTGGGAAGACACCAACGTCGAGTTGGCTTCAACAAACTCATGTGCTGCATATGCTGCTCATCCATGAGAGAGCGAGCTGTGACAATCGAGCTCTCTGAGGTGGAGATACCAAAATGCTCGAAGATGGGAATGAGGAGGCTGCCGACCGACTTGCTCTTCCGCACAGTGGTGTAGTTGCGTCCGGAGAAAGGCTTGGTCTTCAGAGAGACCAGGTGGTGCGCAAAGACGGCACCCATGTTGACCGCAAGGTTCAACTCGGGCCACTCATATCGATCCTCAGGAATGAGGTCGCCGACAGCCTTGTAGAGGAGGATCAGCTCAGAAATCCGCAACTTTTTGGTTCCATCTTGCAAAGGAGAGTGGTGCTCAGAATGCGGACGATGCAACGAAGTTTGGGGTGACGGACATCTATCTGCGTCGTAGTCTTGGAGTGGTAGGTTCCAAGACCGATGTGTCTCCAGAAAAATCTGCACATCATGAAACTGAGTAGGCAGACCTACCTGCCTGAGATCGCGGTCGAAACTGTAGATGTCGCAGAGGTCAGGGATTGACAGCCTGTAACGGATGCCTCGGATCAGGAAGGTAAGAGTGCCCTCCAAAGCGTTGCGGTGGACCTTGTCTCTGTAGTTAACGCGTGCAGTCGCAAGGAACTAGCGGACAAGGTCGGGATAGAGGTCGTACTCCCGCGAGTACAATGTCCCCAAACCGATCTTATCGAGCATGGCGGAGAGCTCCACGTCGATACCTAGACGGCGCATGGTGTGAGGGTCGATGAAACGCGTAGGGAACACAACAACACGCAACCACTCGTTGTAGATCTAGAGAGTTAATGGTAGGATGACAATGGAGACAAAAATCCGAGTGGAATGGGGTTTAAAATCGAGCAAAACGGTTAAAAAATAAAGAAATGGTGAGAGAAAATCGGAGTGAGCGGCGGCGTCGATCGATGGAGGAGTGAAGAAATGAAGAAGAAATCCAAGGGTTTTATAGAAAAACTTACCTGGCTGATGGGTATCGATCAATACCGTAAGTGGTATCGATCGATGCTCGCGTCTTGATAGCACAATTTTTCTTTGGTCTTGGTATCGATCGATACTACTTGGGTGTCGATCGATACTACTTGGGTGTCGATCGATGCTTGTCATCTGAACCTGGTTCACGTGAAGACACAAGACAAAAAAAAATGAAAATGAAGGGAAAAACATATGTACAGACTCACCAGTGGGTTGCCTCCCACCAAGCGCTTGTTTAATGTCGTTAGCTTGACATTGGGATCATTCAGGCAGCTGGTGGTTCAGCCAGAGGAATTATGTGGCCATCTGAAATAGCGGCTTTCGCCCAATAGTGTTTCACTCACTGTCCATTGACAGTGAACTCTTTTACCTCAGCATTCATCAACACGACCGCGCCGTGTGGCCGGACTTCCTTGATTGTGAAGGGATCTGACCAACGAGAACGCAATTTCTCAGGAAATAACTGTAAACGAGAGTTATACAGAATTACCTGGTCATTCGTTTCAAAGTGGCGAGAAAAGATCTTCTTGTCGTGATAGGCCTTAGGCCTTTCCTTGTACAGCTTGGAGTTTTCATAGGCAAGGTGTCTGATCTCATCCAGCTCATTGAGTTGAACCAATCGCCTTTGAGCAGCAGACTTGATGTCGTAATTCATCAACTTGGTAGCCCATGCTGCTTTGTGCTCGATCTCAAATGGAAGATGACACGCCTTCCTGTACAGCAAATGGAATGGTGTGGTGCCGAGTGGTGTCTTGAAAGCGGTCCGGTAAGCCCAAAGTGCATCATCTAGCTTCATGCCTAGTCTTTCCGTGTCGCCAACCGTCTTCTCCAGAATCTCTTTGATCTGTCTGTTAGAGACCTCAACCTGTCCGCTTGTCTGAGGATGATAAGGTGTGGCTACTCGTTGATTCACTCCGTATTTCCTCATCAGCTTTTTGAAGATCTTTTTGATAAAGTGAGTGCCACCATCACTTATAACAACTCGAGGTACTCCAAATCGAGGGAAGATAATGGTCTTGAACAGTTTCAGAACTACAGAAGAGTCGTTGGCAGGACTAGCAATCGCTTCTACCCATTTGGAGACGTAATTGACATCGACCAAGATGTACTTGTTCTGTTGCGATGGAGGGAACGGTCCCATAAAATCGATACCCCAGCAATCAAAAACTTTCACTTCAAGGATGAAGTTCTGTGGCATCTCATGTCGCTTACTGATCTTCCCTCTTCTCTGACACACATCGCAATGTGAGATAAAAGCATGAGCATCCTTGAACAGTGTAGGCCACCAAAAACCAGCTTGATGAACCTTGGAAACTGTCTTGAATGTGGCGAAGTGCCCAGCATACTCAGATCCATAGCAGTGATATAGAACTTTCGGCACCTCAGTCTCAGCGATACATATTCTGTAAATCCCATCAGAACAGTGCTTGTACAAGTACGGTTCATCCCAAAAGAAACGTCTGACATCTCGCATAAACTTCTTTTTAGCATATTTCTTGAGATGCTTTGGTTCGTATTCTGCAGCAAGATAATTAGCTATGTCAACAAACCAAGGCTCAGTAGGAGTAGTGACAGCCAAAGATTCCTCAGCAGAAAAGTGATCTGCAGTCGAAACAGCACTGGCAGATAGCTGGTATCGACCGACACTGGATGAGTGTCGATCGATGCTGATGTTTTGGACACGAGGAGATTGCAAGATCTCGTGAGGGTGTCGATCGATACTACTTGGGTGTCGATCGATGCTTGCGTTTTGCACTGGCAGAGTCGTAGCAGAGTTGTGTCGAATCCTAGTTTCGATGAAATATATCCTCTCTTCAGGTTAAGAATCATCAATAGGCACGGTTTCATCGATCCTCATTCGTGAGAGATGGTCTGCAACTCCATTCTCTACTCCTTTCTTATCCTTAATCTCGATGTCAAAACCTTGGAGCAGTAGAACCCAACGGCAGAGGCGAGGCTTCAGATCCTTGTTCTGCAACAGATACTTGAGAGCAGCATGGTCGGTATGAACGGTCACCTTACTCCCAATCAAATAAGAACGAAATTTCTCAAAAGAAAACACAACGACAAGTAACTCTTTCTCTGTAGTGCTGTAATTCTTTGGAGCATCATCAAACGTCCTGCTGGCGTAGTATATGACATGAAGCTTCTTGTCCTTCCTCTGTCCCAGAACTGACCCAACTGTGAAATCACTCTCATCGGACATGATCTCAAAGGGGAGGTTCCAATCTGGTGGCTGAACAACAGGACCAGTAACCAAGGGTTTAACCTATTCTTATTTTTATTTTCGTAATAGTTACAATAAGTTATTTTAGCTCAATTGGCAATGTATTGTTAGGCATGGGCATTCAAGCATTCAAGCATTCGGGTCGAGTTCAGTTAGAGGAGTTTAGGAACCAATAGGGTAAGTATAAAAAATCGGTTCGGTTTCGGTTCAGGTCGGGTCATGTTTAGATTTTTAGAACTTGTAAATACCTGATACCTAAACGGGTACCCGAATACTCGAAGAAAAAGATGCTATCTATTCCATTATGCGGCAATACCGCCGCGAGATATTTATATGATTTTTGGGTATTTGAAAAAATATTAGTGTATTTTTGCTAAATTTTGGGTATAATCGTATATAAAATATCTGGAAAATGTTCAAATATTTCAGGTATTTAGTTACCCGTTCGGGTATCAGGTAATGTCCGGACCCAGCCCGCTACCCACGGGTAGACATGTACAGAACCCAATAGGATAGTTTGGTTTACCCATAACCGACCCAACCAACTTTTTGGTTCGATTCCAGTATTGGTTAAAGTTTTAGATAACATGTTTGAGTCTTTGAGATTGTGAAAAGAAACATTTTTCATTTTTTAAAAAGTTTTGAAACTTAAAACAACATAGTTTGCGTATTAATCTTACAAGACGCTGTCATGTTGGCCGTTTAGTCAGCCGAATTGACAGTGACTAACTTTCGTTTAAGTCAATATTGATTTAGATATAAGAATTGAAGTTCATACATGTTATTTGAATTTTGCAATAATTTAGTTTAGTTCAATCACGGTTACTTTGTTCTGATATGAAAAGGTAAAATGCAAATTGTTTGATTGGAAAATAGACTATTTTCCCTAAATTAATATCCCATAATAGCAAATTTGTGATAATTTTTGAAGAAAGTAGTGTTTTACTTATTTCTGACTGATTTACCCTTTACAAGAGAATATTTTCTTCCTTAAATAAACCGTTAGCTAATTGAAATGTTAGAAAGTATAAAATGTTGTTTTGACCAATACTAACTAATTTTATAAAGGTAATAAAATCAAATAAAATAATAATTTTGCAGAAATATATAAAATGACTAATAAATAAATCCTTGAAATATCTTATTTACGCCAATAGCGAGAGGATAAAAAAAAATTTCCGGCCAGTCAGATAAAGCACCAACATTTAATTTCACTACATGAAAATCTTATCTTACTACTAAGAGAAATATTAGGAAGTTTCTTTTTTTAAGAAAATATAATATAAAAAAAAATTCTGAGTATTTAGATATATTTACATTGATTCCCAAAAAAGGAATATATATAAGAAATTTTGAGTATCAACTCTTAATTTCAGTACTTGAATCTTATCTTACTCCTAAAACAAATAGAAAGAAGTTTTATTTTCTTGTTAAGAAAATTTATATATATAAAAAGGAGAGTTCATCTGCTATTTCCATATTCGTGGGATCCACACTAGCTTGCAAAACTAAATTGATCGACCATTTTTTCTCTTCTTTCTTCTCTCTTCTCACGAAAAATCGATCCATCTTCTCCATGAATTATGTGTATATGCTTAAATATTCATTATACACTTTGTTCCTTTTTCAGTGTCCAATCTGTGTCTCCAATCACTCTTGATCATTAATGGCCTCACGTTTCTGTAATCAACACCGTTGTCTCTGTTGGACTCTCCCGCATTGGATGATAACTCCACACCTCTTATCTTCTTTGTCTTCTTTTTTCTTACATTCGTTCTCTTCCTCTGAGCGGTCGCTCTCTGAATCGCCCAGAGCACGTCTGATCCACTAATCTTCTTCGGAATCTTTTCACTATGGTATTGTGATGTTAGGTATTGGGAAAACTCAAGAAAACAGTGGTAGCAGATCTCATAAGTCCATGAAGAGTTCAAAGGTGACTTGAGATTTGGTTACCCTTTTGACTCTTGTGTGAGTTGTTAGTCTTACTGAGTTAATTGTAAATGTTTCTAGTATTGAGAAAGCTGTGAAGCTTATCAATGGAGTCATAGCAGAGGTTGTTAAGTTGTCTTAACTCTGGAATTAAGTTCCTAATCACATAGTTTTGTAATCGAAACTTCAAGTCTTAAACAAAAGCTCTATCACTTGCTAATAAATGTTTACTTCAGGGTTAAGAGAGAGTTGACAAAGAAGAGCAGCAACTTTTGAACTATTCCAAACTGATAAAAAAAAAGCGTCGGTGTTGAAGGAAAACTCCCAATCTCTGTCCAGTACTCGCCACACGATTTCGTCCTCTCAATCCAACAGCCTAGATCTATCATAAGAGAAAGACGATGGAGGTTTTAGACTATAATTATGTTTTTTTTCGTGATAAATACAATATGGTACTTCAGCTCAATTGGCAATGTATTGGTTAGGAATTGGCATTCGGGTCGGGTTTGGGTAAATCCCGATCGAGTTCTCGTCTTTCAGGTAAAACACGGTTGTGTTTGGATCTTTCGGGTACAGAAGTTTAGGACCCAATAAGGTAAGTATAATAAATCGGTTTGGTTTCAGTTCAGGTCCTATCAGGTTTGGGTTAGGTTTAGATTTTATAACCAGTAAATACCCGATACCCAAACCGGTACCTGAACACCCAAACGGATACCCAAATACCCAAAATATTTGTGTATTTTCTAGGATTTTGAATAAAGTTTTAGTTATTTTTGCAATATTTTGTGCATAATCGAATACAAAATATCTGGAAAAATGTTTAAATATTTTGGGTATTCATATACTCGTTAGGGTAACTTGGTAATCAGATGAGTATGGGATATAATCGGATCAAAATATTTTTGGTATTTGGGTACCCGTTTGAGTACCAGGTATTACCCGGATCCGTTTCGATACCCACGAGTAGATATGTATAGAACCCAGTAGGGTAATTTGGTTATACCCATAACCGACCGAGTCGGTTTCGGTTTTGGATGAAGATCTGGATGCACTAAAATTTTTATAGGTATATTATTAGAACAAATATTTTACTTACATACATACATTCCTTTTTTTGGGAATTAATGTGAAAATGTCTAAATACTTAGAAAACTTTTTTTAATTATATTTTAACAAAAACTTAAATCTTCCTTCTATTTCTCATATGAGTAAGATAAGATTCATGAACTGAAATTAAGAGTTGGTACTCAAAACTTCTTATATATATTCTTTTTTTGGGAATCAGTATGAATATATCTAAATACTCATAAAACTTCTTTATATTATATTTTCTTATAAAAAAAAAAAAACTTCCTTATATTTTTCTTAATTGTAAGATAAGATTCATGTACGGAAATTACGAGTTGGTATTTTTTTCTGGTTGGTCGGAAAAGATTTCTTATCCTCTCCCGATTGGGGTAAATAAGATATTTCAGGGATTTATTTATTAATCATTTTATTCATCTCCGCAAAATTATTAGTTTATATGACTTTATTACCTTTATAAAATTAATTAGTATTGGTCAAAACAACATTTTATACCTTATAGCATTTCAATTAGCTGACCATTTATTTCAAGAAGAAAATCTGGCCTTGTAAAGCATAAATCAGTTTGAAAAAGTAGAACAGATTTTTCAATTGTATAATACATACTAAACAATTGCAAATTTCAAATAACATATATGAACATCAATTCCGAAAAATTCGATTTAGGTACCGGAATTGAAGTTCATACATGTTATTTGAATTTTGTAATTTTTTAGTATGATACAATTGAAAAATTGTACTACTTTTTCAGGCTGATTTATCCTTTACAAAGGAAGATTTTCTTCTTAAAATAAATGGTTATAAGGTATAAAATGTTGTTTTGACCAATACTAATTAATTTTATAAATGTAATATATTCAAATAAGCTAATAATTTTGGAGAGATAAATAAAATGATTATTAAATAAATTCCTGAAATATCTTATTTTACCCTAATTGAGAAAGGATAGGAAATCTTTTCCTACCAATGAGATAAAGTACCAACTTCCAAATTTACTACATGAATCTTATCTTACCCTTAGGAGAAATATAAGGAAGTTTTCTTTTTTTTTTTTTTGTTAAGAAAATATGATATAAAGTAGTTTTCTGAGTATTTAGATATATTCACACTTTTCCCCAAAAAAAATATATATATATAAGAAGTTTTGAGTTGCAACTCTTAATTTCAATACATAAACCTTATCTTACTCCTAGGAGAAATAGAAGGAAGATTTATGATTTTGTTAAGAAAATATATTAAAACTGAAGGCCAAAATCGTGCACCCCTTTGTGGAACCAGGCCATCTGTATAGTTCTTCTTCCACATATCAGTCCTAAACCATGCACACACAAAATCTTCAGGAGTCAACTTCTTCTCCAAGATCACTCTGTAGGCATGTTCACAAGGGATTCCACATATCTGAAACTTTTTGCAGGTACAAGTCCTCCTCCTCAAGCAAACTCTGTGACTATCTCCACCCAATCTGACTTCAAAGAGCCCATTTGTGCTGGTGCTTACCTTGCACAAAGAAGTTTGTTTGTGCTCAGTTTCAAGAAACCTTGCTACATATGGTGTATATGCACCTGACAAGTAAACAGAAACCAAGTTAATAGAAGCTCTAAAGAAACCAAGTTATAAAAGCTACAGAAGAGTTTTAGAAGTTATACCTTTGTGATCATGAGAAATTGCAGATCGTTTGGCAATCCTTGCCATTGCAAGCCTTGTCATTGTCTCTAACATAGCCACAAACGATTTCTCTCTTGCCTTGTTGATTGTCTTATTGAAAGACTCTGTAGAGTTATTCTCTACATCCTCACAATAACTCCCGATCTTGAAAAAGGCTTTGCACCAGCTTTTGGGGTTTGTCTTCAACACATCATCATACACCCGAGTATCATATGTAATCTCTTTGCATACCGCGACTCATTATAGCTCCAAGCCAAGTTCCATAACAGTGGCTTCAGTTGAATTTTAGAAGCATGATTCTTCTTCAAGTTAGCATATATATGCCTAACACACATTCTATGCTCCATATGTTGTAGCTCCAACTCGACAGCCTTGATCAACCCCTGAAACACAAGACAAACAACATAGTCAAATGCATAAAACACAAGCAAAACAACATAATCAGATTCAGACATAATCATACCTTTTGACGATCAGAGACTAAAATGTGCCCATCTCCATCATTTAATCCCAGGTTCTGCTTCAACCTCCAGACAAACCATACCAAATTCTCTGTGTTCTCAACTTGAACAACTCCCCAAGCTATTGGATATATGCCATTGTCTGCATCTCTTCCAATGGCAACCAGTATTTGTCCCTTGATCTCTGACTTCAAGAAGCATCCATCTACTCCTATTTGAGGCCTACGACTATGCTTCCATGTCCTTCTCAGTACATCAAAGCACACATAGAACCTATTGAACAAGTCCTGACCCCTCAGCATTTTTCACAGTGTCAATCTCTACAACAGATCCCTCGTTTGCATCTAGAATCTCAGCAGCATAATCTCTTAGACGAGCAAACTGATTATCATACTCCACCTCTATCCATCTTAGTGCCTTGTTCCTAGCAGCTTGACACTGATGCCTAGTTACAGAGACTTTCCACTTCTCCTTAACAATCTTTTCTATCTCTGCAGGCATATAATGATCTGGATTCTCCCTAATCTTATCAACAAATAACCTAGCTATCACAGGGACCTTAAACATCTCACATTGTCCATTAGGGATGCAACTATGTTCTCTTTCAAAAGCCTAATCCTCCACAACCTATCATTTGGCGGAGATGAGGCATATATTTGCCATTTACAACTCTGGTTTTCACCACCTACACATCTATATCCAATCTTATCCCTATCATACTTGTACTGTTTCAAATTATAGATGGTACGCAGTGCATAATCGGTGACACACTCCTTGAACTCGATTCCATTGTAGAATACTTGCCCTTGATACATCACACCCTCAACACGATCAATGTTTGTGTCTCTCTTTCCATCAGGTCCTTCTTTATCTTCCACATCACTCTCCGGGTACACATCGTGACGTATAGATTCCTCTTCCTTTGAAAACTCATCAGCAAGCTTCTCGATGTAGCATTCATCCCGATCGTGAGCTTCTTCATCGAAATTGTCGAAATTCCCTTCGCCAGGTTCATCTCGGAGGACTAAAGCCATCGCCGTTGTTTATGAGCTTCGATTTTGTGTCGGAGCTTCGGATTCTCTCGTCGCACTTCTAGGGTTCTTTGTAGAAAAGAGTCTTCGATTTTTAGGGATTTTGATTTCGAGAATTGGGGGAAATGTGTTAATGGGTTGTAATCGGGTCAAAAATGGTATAATCGAGGTTAAATCTGGTTTAGGATCCTCGTTATTTGGTTAATAAAACCATTAACCGCCCACACCAATCAAATTGGAAATTGGATGAGATCTACGAAATTAGGGAGAATTAGGTTTTGAATGTTAGTTCTATGTGCAATTGGATCGTGTTTATAGATTGGGAAGCATCTGGTTCTCCGCGATACTTCTCGTGGGAAAATAGATCATTTTCCCATTTATAAACGATAGAACCAATAACACATGATTTAGAAATCTTCTTTGAAATCAATGATTGAAAAACACATGATTTTTACTTGGATTTCCAAATCCATTAAAATCATTAAACCAATAAACCCCCATGAAGTTCTTACACGTTATTTGAATTTTGTGATTGTTTAGTTTGATACAACCACGGTTGCTTTGTTCGGATATGAAAAGGCTTGATGGAAATTGTTCGATTGGAAATAAACTTTTCCCCCTATTAAATAATCACTTTGTGCTACTTCTGCTAGCCTTTCAATTGTCATATCCATTTTGTTGAAATAAAAAAAATTAGCATAAAAAGATAGTTGGAAAAATATCATAGAAAGAAATGAGAAATTGTATTATTCATATTAATAATTTAAAACTTTTATTTCCATAAGTGTATAGTGTTAACAATTTTATAATTTAATTTGATAGATAAAATATCTATAAATATATCTATAAATCTAAGATATTTTATTTATCAAATTAAATTGAAAAATTGTCTATCACATATAATAGATCGTTAAAAAAAAAGTAAATTAGAGCAAAACTGTTGTGCTATTGTAGAAGCATCAACCATAGCAATAAACACAATTTATTAAATAATTTGTACAAAATATCGAAAAGTTGTGACGAAACAGAATAAAGAACTTATATACTGGTATGGTATAAGTATTAGACTATGAGCTTCCAACTCAAAACTAATTGGCCATAAATGGATTGGCCCACATCCCTTATATACTAGTCAGGATCTCTTCCAACTTTTGATGTGGGATATTTATCTCTAATACACCCCCAAGAGATGACGGGTCCTTTGGCCATTGATCTCGATATGTGTGGGCTTGGATCGACGACATTCGAGCCTGGTCGATGATTGGACCACTTTTGGGTCAGATCGGGTTGGACTGTGTTGATTGGGCTCTGATACCATATTAGACTATGGGCTTCCAACTCAAAACAAATTGGCAATGACTGGATTAGCCCACATCCCTTATATATTGGTCATGATCCCTTCCAACTTCCGATGTGGGATATTTATCTCTAATAGGTAATAAAGTCAAATAAACTAAAAATTTTGCAAGAGAAAAATAAAATAATTAGTAAATAAATACCTGAAATATCTTATTTACCCCAATAGAGAAAGGATATGATATATTTTCCAACCAATCACATGAAGTCACAATTCCTAACTTAAGATATATGATTCTTATCTAATTGAGGAATATAAGGAAGTTTTCTTTTGAGTACCAACTCTTAATATCGGTACATGAATCTTATCTTACTCCTAAGAGAAATAGAAGAAATATATTTTTTTTTTTGCTAAAAAATCTAATTATATAAGGTATAGTTTTCAAAGTTACTAACTCACAAGATCGCAACATGCGTCATGTCCATTGTTCAAGATTTTTACACGTGTCAAAGTTGAAAATATTGAACTCTATATAAACAAATAAGTAGTCTCATGCTTTCTCAACAAACAAAACACTTTTCTTCAAAAACATCATCATACCTTCAACTTCCTTTCTTCAACTTCATTATATTGGTAAAACATCTATTCCTTTTATTTTTTTTAGAAATTATTTTAATTTTATTATTTTGAGGTTGTCATAGAAAAACATTATTTTATACATTTATGATTATTAAAATTTTCTCCAATTTTGGTTTGTTTTGTACTTTTCAGAAAAAGTTATTTTAATTTTTATTATGAGATTGTCGTAAGAAATGTTATTTTTATATTTTTATGATTATTTAAATTTTCTCTGATTTTGGTTGGTTTTTCTTATATTTTTCAGAAAATGTCTATAATCCAGAAGAGAATGAACAAAAAATATTCAAAATAACAATATTAATTATTTTTATGTCAATTTGAAAAAGAAAACGAAAAGTTAGGTTTGATTAAAAATAAATAAATCTTATTCAAATAGAAATAAGCCAAGCTATATATAATCAAAGCAAATAAATAATATTAACTTTGTTAGATATTTCTATTGGTAAATGATTTTGAATAGGCGTTTTTAATATTTTATTATATATTTATTTTTACGGATGATTTAATTCTATTTTTGAAATTTTATATTTTGGTTTTTCTCATAACTTTTAAAATATTAGTTATTATCCTCCATATACACTGGACCTAATCTAGTATAATATATAGAAGTTTTCTGAGTATATAGATATTTTCACAATATATAGTATATAGTATCTAGTATATAGATTGTTTCCATACAAGAAATGTATATACGTAAGTAAAATATTTCTTCTACTAATATACCGATATAAAATTCGAGTGCAGCCAAATATTTTCAAAGTTGATTTAAAGTTCCATACCAACCAAATAAATCATGTTCTCCAAAACAACCTATTTGCTTTAAGTTTGTTCCATTTGCACATATCGCCATAACCATTTACTTTTTGAATGACGATGTAAGTTTGTACGGTTTTTTGTTTTTGCTTAAGCTTAAGACTTGTTTCTTGAGACTTGCAATATAGAAATATATTATGAAATTCCAGAAAAATAGAAATAGATTTATATATATATATATATATATATTTTTGTCAAACAATATATTTATATATAAATTTTTGACTAAACATAAATAGTTTATAAAATAATATTTCACCCAAATATTGGATGAAAATTACATATAACAACATTTTATAAAAGAAAAACGTACTACCATAACATATTGTTCGAATTTTATTTTTCTTATCCCACTATATATGGGATAAGCATTACATAAAATATAGAGAAAGTTAAAAAAAAAAGATAGAAACCAAAGTCCTCTTAGTACTTGCGACCCAGAGTGAGTTCAAGGGACAATTCTTCTTCACCATTTGCCCCATCATCAGCAACAACAATATCATTGTCTATGTTTTCATTTAGTCCCACCTACCATAAAATATACATCTATCTAGTTCATATCACGTAAGAGTTTCACGCATTGTCATCAACTTGTAGATTCAATGCATAGGAACTAGATAGATGTATATTTAAGGCAAGTGAGAATAAATGAAAACAGAGAAAATGATGTTTTGTTGCTAGTGATTGGGCAAATGGTGAAGAGGAATTATCCCTTGAACTCACTCTTTGTCGCAAGTACTAAAAAGACATTGGTTTCTATCTTTTTTAAAGTTTGCTCTCTATTTTATGTAATGCTTATCCCATATATATGGGATAAGAAAAATAAAAGTCGAATAATATGTGGTACTGCGTTTTTTTGTATGAAAGTAAAAATATATTCAAACCAAAAAAATGTTTTTACAATGACTGCATCCATTTTAAGAATAACTTTGACACATTGAACAATAGGAATTTAGTATCCTCTTTTCGCAAACCAGACCTGCAAACCGTTTGGGAGTTGCTTTTGTAAGGAGTAGATTATGTTTCGGACTGTATGATAAATTTCTTTGGTAAGTAGCACTGTTGGTACAGGTCTCTCACCGTCCTCAATTTTTGGTGTTCTTAAGTCCTTTTTCTTACTAGTTTTTGGGTTTTTAATTCACTAATGTCATTTGTAAATATGCATTTATCATATAGTTTATGGTAAATTTGCAATTAGATTTGTAGGATTGTATTTGGTGTTGATATAGGTACAAAATTGAGAAACTGTAGCTAAAGAGGCAAAAGGAAGCTTTGGATCACAAAAGAGTTGACTTGAATCAGACTGGATTTGAAGATTTGCTAGAAGATTCATATAAAGTGTCAAGCAAAACTTAACCATTTAACAAACAAGCTGGATCAAATTGAAGAGCATCAAAAATAAAGAATTTGGATCGAAACGGAAGAGGATTTGGAGTTACGGTTAGGAAGTTATGAAGATTTGAAGATGAGTGTGCCAAAATCGACCCAGACCTGATCCAGTTCGAACCGGGTCGACCCAACTCGGACCAAAACTATTATTAGAACATTTTTAGTCTATTTCACTCTAAGTTTGGTTGTCTAACTTCTAAGGATGAATCTAAACATTTTTTGTTTAATCCTTTGGTGATATGGATGATTAAGCTTTCATTTTGTTTTGTATTTCCATATTTTCTCTTATGCTTTCTTCTCCTCTTTACATTTCTTTTGCATTTCGCACCATGATTTTTTCTATAATCATGTGTGACTAGATCTAATCTATGAATCTTTAGGCTAATGTTTATGGGTAATTGCATAGCTTAGATACTTGTTTAGTTTGCTCAATTACCTTTGGTTTATCTATTTCACTTGCATTTTAGTTAGTCTTAACCAAAACATTTGAATTGTCCTAGCTTAAGCTATTTCTTGTATTCTTATTGTATTAATTATATTCCATATGGGTTTGACATTTAAATTATAACAACGTTTGCACTTGCACTTAAGTGATTTAGAAATATAAATATTGAAACTTGTGTTTTGAAACCAAATATTTTACATCATCGCTCCCGCCATATCGAGTGAACGACAGCTTGGAACACAAAACAGAGAAGGAATTGAATTTTTGGAGTGCAGAACTTGATACCATTGTGAGAATGTCTTGGAAGGTAGTTGAGTAGCGACGTTAGCAGACCACGGGAGAGTTGTTCCGAGATCTGGCCCGATAAGGGACTAAAGATCAATAAGTGATTTATTGATTCCATCGGGTGACTGCAGGAACACAAAAGTTGAGTCAACTCCGAAGTTCCATTTTCGCATTCTACCTCCAGTTGAATGGCGATTTTGTATAGCTAACCAGAGGAGAAATAAGTACCATTGAAAACCAAACGCCCTGGTACCATTCCTTCTGTGGCCACATCTTCCTAATCTGTTCCCAAGTGTCCTTATTTGAAAATCAAGCTCCAAACGTACCAGCTTTTCCTCACCACAGACTTACATCCTCGTCCATAAAAGTAACTATATTTCCAAGCGCTACCAAATCATCTTCAACATTATTCAGCAACTCTTCTTGATGTCTTTTTTTTTCGTCGAGCCAAGATAGTTGTTGCTACCATAGCTACTGATTTGATGCCCATAGTTATAACGCCACAGTCTACAACATCACATAATCTCCCATACAAAATCCAAGAATCGTACCAGAATGAGACCGCAGCTCCATTCCCAACCTTCATTTTGTGAAAATCCTTAGTTAAAGGCTTATATTTCAACAACTTTTTCCAAATCCAAGACCCAAGGTTTGAGATTTCCTTTACAGACTAGAATGAGCCACTCTAGAGTAAATAACACTTCATCCAATGCACCCAAAACAACTGTTTACTTAATACAATTCCCCAAATAAGCTTCATACAACTTACCTTATTAACTCGGCAAGCGATTTAATACCCAATCCTCCTTCCTCTTTCGGCCTAGAGACTTCCGACCATTGCACCTTAGATTTCTTTGGGTTTAAAGTTGGGCTTGACCAAAGGAAAGCATGGCATATTTTTCTATATCTTTAACGCATTTACTCAGCAATCTAAAAGCTTGGGTCCAAAAGCTAGTGAGACTAGCTATGACTAAAACTAGAAGCTAAAGACATCTTGGTGATAGTCTTTTACAAGCTCAGAGGCTGAAAGGATGTTCTCCATTAGCAATCTATCCCTAATAAAATTCTATTGGTTTTAGTAATAAACCTCAGGAGAAGACCTTTATGATGATTCGCAATGAGTTTCGAGATGGCCTTGTATAAGACATTACAACATGAAATCGGATGATAGTCTTTCATTCCTGGTGCTGCATTATTCTTCGGAATGAGTGCTAGAATTGTGGTGTTTGCCCCTTCTGAAAGAAAACAAGACATAGGAAAAAAGATTGAATAGCCACGACAAAGTCTTTACTGAGTATAAGCCAAGCCGATTTGAAGAATTCCACTGTAAAGCCATCTAGACCAGGGGATTTGTTTAAAGGCATAGCAAATATAGTTATCCTCACTTCCTCTTCTATCACCATTACCATAAGACGATCTGCCTCATGATCCATACAACAATATCCAAGCAAATTTTGCATAAAATCCAACGACTCTCCTTGACAATCTGAAAGCGTGTGCGCCAAGAAGCTTGAGAATTACCTCACCGCTTCCCCTTTAATACTCTCTTGAGTTGTGAATCTTAATCCCTCAGGAGATGTAATCTCTTTGATCGAATTATTACAAAGCCTCTCCCGTGTAACATTATGGAAGCTTTTATTTTTTCGGTCTTCCACTTGAAGCCAATGGAGGTTCGATTTTTTCCTCAAATAAGCTTGCTCTAGATTCCCAACCTTTTCCCATCTCTCACTTGTAACTGGCTCATCCACCAATGTTTCGGCTGTTGGATTTGTCACTCCTGCTAGTTGCATTTTGCATGTCTTTTTCAGCTTCCAGAGCTTTCCGCGACAGATCATGAAGCTTCAGCCGACTCAAAGTTATAATAGTCGGTTTAAAGCCTTCAACTTCTTAGAAAGCTGATGTAGTGCGGATATTGAATGATATAGTGCATCTATCGACTCCAAGAATTTTTTCACATGAGTGATAAATTCCGAAAACAGGGATTTAGCGTCTACATAAATAGTCGCTAAGTAGTCGTTAAATGCTATATTACGACTAAATCTAGTAGTCGTTAATCCTTAGTCGGTAACTTATATAGTGGTAAGATTAGTCGCCAAATGACGACTACGTGACGACAATTATTAGTTGTCGTCGTGCAGTCGCAAGATAGTAGCCAATTATGCGACTAATATGCGACTAAACTGGCAACTAGGCAACAACTATAGACTCGATAAAAATGCAGTAGTAAATATATAGTCGCTTTACAGTCGTAAATATAACTACTATTTAGTGACTACTACAACCTTTAGCATTTTGATTATTTAAGTTTTAGCGACCATTAAGAGACTAATATGTGACAGGTTGGCGACTATTATGTGACAGGTTGGCGACTATTATCATAAAATTTGGAATATGGAATTTTACTGATTTGAATTTGTTTTGTATTTCAAAATTGAACAATTGGTTTTGAAAATCAAAATTACGAATCTGAATTCTAAAAACATTTCATTAAGATAAACTTGCAAGTTTTTAATACAAAATCCTTACATCCTAAATACAAAACATAGAGAATGAAGTTCATGAGTTTTATAAGTACAACCTAAGAAGTAACCTAAGAAGCTGGTCTTGTAGTTGGATCTGGTTGGGGAGGAGATGGAGGCTCTGTGTTTGAAGCAGATGAGTGAGGCGCCATGAAGTTGAGGAAGTTCGGATCAGTTTGTCGTAGATACTTCTCCACCAAGGAAAAGTGCTAGAGCTTCTCCTTTTGGCAGCTACAACTCGAGAGTGCTCTGCTTCAATGCGTTCGTTATAAGCAACCTGATCTTCAATTTTCTGTTGAGCCTTCTTCAGCCGCTCTTGCAGTCCATAAACGACGAAGAGTCTTCTGATTGCTTGCGCTTGCCATTGATAAGAGTTCCTTTGAGGCTTCCAACTCCATAAAGATTTCCTCGTGCATCCTTCTCAGTGGCCTGTGAAAAGTCATAAAAAACAACACATCATAACAAAACAAAACACAGTTTCAGAACCAATCAAACAAAACACAGTTCAATGATCAAGCAATAACAGATAACAAACAATGCTAAACGTTACCATGATTAATGTGGACTGTGAAAACTGTTTTATTACATGAAGGAAGATGCTTGTATAATCATCTGCTGTTAGCTATCTAGGTCGCGAAGTTACATCCTCAATGTCTGAAGTTTATGCCCCAATCTCATTCAACTTCTCTTGCACCTTCTGCTCATAAGTTTGAACGATTATCTCCGCCTTCCGATCGACATGAGTACCATCTGGCTTTGTGTGCATCTTAATGAATACCTCACCAAGACTGACTTGTCTTCCCAATGTCTCTTCCTGCAATGTTACCAAAGAACAAGCATTATGTGACATAATTGAAATGAAAGATTCAATGGTGTAAGAAAAGAAATAATAGATTTAAATCTACTAACTATTTCTTGTTGGATTTGTTGATACGACTTCGGGCCTGATAAGTGGACGTGAGGACCCAGACCTTTACGGTCAGACAAACGAGTATTGGAATAAGTGATACTCCTTTGTTGTGCAACATCAGTGTCCAAGTACTCGCACATTATTTTCCACAGTTTGTTCTTGATCCATTTAGGTTGCTCTCGACTACTCCTCACTTTGCTAACCATGTCTTTCATCCGGCGTTGACATATTTCCTCAAAATATTGTTGAACTGCCCCTGTTATCAAGGGATCCCAAGTGTGGGTTATCTACAATACATAGAATGATGTTAGTGGCAGTGACAACACAAGCAAACCTATATGTGAAGATAGGGATAGAAAACTGTACCGCGAACTCGAGGAAGTATATTTCCTGTCTATCCCGAAGCACACATGTCTAGCTATAGTAGGGCTCATCAAATTTGTTTGTAATTGCCCGAACCAGTTTCGATCCTTTGTCGCGAGTAAACCTGCAAAGACATGAATGCAAAGTAGTGAAAGTTCCAGCAACTGTTATCATATATACTCTTATCAGTGATCAAAACCAAGCAAACAATCTCTACTCTTAAGTCTTACTTACAATCAGATAAGAAACAATCTATACTCTGTTTGATGTTAAAATAAAAACAAAAGTGCTATCATCTAATCTGTTTGATGCTTAAACAAAACCAATCAAGGTCTGAAGCCGTTTCCTAGACTCAAACAAACAAAAGAACATAAGAAGCAATCAAAACACACAAACTCTTAGACTTAATCTCAGAACCAAACTCTACTCTTTATACTTAAGCAAAATCAATCACAAACACTACTTTAATCATCTTCCAAGTCTCAATCATAAAAACTTTGATAAACAGACAATGTATCATTCGTATCTTAGTCTTACTTAAAATCATTTTTTTAAACAAACAACAATAACAATCGATAGTATGACTAAGGCAAAACAGTCACATAACAAACAATCAAAACCAATCAAAAACACAAACTCTTAGACTTAATCTCAGAACCAAACTCTACTCTTTATACTTAATCAAAACCAATCACAATCACATAAGAAACAATCTCTACTCTGTTTGACGCTTAAATAAAAACCAAGTGCTATCATCTAGTATGTTTGATGCTTGAACAAAACCAATCAAGGTCTGAAACCGTTTCTTAGACTCAAACAAACACAATAACATAAGAAGCAATCAAAACATACAAACTCTTAGACTTAATCTTATAACCAAACTCTACTCTTTATACTTAAGCAAAATCAATCACAAACACTACTCTTATCATCTTCTAAGTCTCAATAATAAAAACTTTGATAAACAGACAATGTATCATTCGTATCTCAGTCTTACTTAAAATCATTTTTGTAAACAAACAACAATAACAATCGATTGTATGACTAAGGCAAACCAGTCACATAACAAACAATCAAAACCAATCAAAAACACAAACTCTTAAACTTAATCTCAGAACCAAACTCTACTCTTTATACTTAATCAAAACCAATCACAAACACTACTCTTATCATCTTCTAAGTCTCCATCGAAACCAATCACAATCACATAAGAAACAATCTCTACTCTGTTTGACGCTTAAATAAAAACCAAGTGCTATCATCTAGTATGTTTGATGTTTGAACAAAACCAATCAAGGTCTGAAACCATTTCTTAGACTCAAACAAACACAATAACATAAGAAGCAATCAAGAAGCAGTCAAAACACACAAACTCTTAGACTTAATCTCATAACCAAACTCTACTCTTTATACCTAAGCAAAATCAATCACAAACACTACTCTTATCATCTTCTAAGTCTCAGTCATAAAAACTTTGATAAACAGACAATGTATCATTCGTATCTTAATTAGTCTTATTTAAAATCATTTTTGTAAATATTTAACAATAACAATCGATTGTCTGACTAACGCAAAACAGTCACATAAGAAGCAATTAAGAAGCAATCAAAACACACAAACTCTTAGACTTAATCTCAAAACCGAACTCTACTCTTTATACTTAATCAAAACCAATCACAAACACTACTCAAACTTAGTCAAATCCCATCGATTCTAACAAAAAAAATACAAAGAACAACAAAGTGAGATAAACATTACCAACTCGTGTTTGGCAAAGGTGTAGGGGAAAGAACGGTGGTAAACTTATCCCAATCAGGTACCAAGAGCAATGCATTCAGTGCCCTTAGTGAGTCCTCCTTGAGTTCCGGCAAGATTGGATCTTCGTCAAGGAAGTTGTTGCCCTAAGAAGAAGGACGACTCTGATCCTAGGAGTTTTGAAGTGGAGAAGAGGGAGCGTCCTGCAGATTAGCAGACGTAGAAGCTTGATTGTTCTGGAAGTGTTTTTGTGGTGGTGGATAGCTCCTGACTTGTAGTCTTGACGATGATGGTTGAGCAACGCGGGGGACTTAAGGTGGGATCGACTGAGGCGGTGGAACTTGGGCCGCCGGAGTAAAGTTGTATTGAATAGGTGGAGGGTCGGTGTTCTCGATGTTGAGCCTCTGGCTCTCTGAGAAACATTGGGAATATGTCTTCTCTTCCGTTCTCGTCTGCTCTTAGCTAGTGGCATCGTGTGATTGAGGAAAAGAAGAAGGACAGACACGTCGGAAATACAGGAGAAGCAAGCTAGGGATCTCGCCGGAATCGAAGAATGAAAAAAGCAAAATTGAAGATGATGAGAGGCAGAGAGAAATCGGGGAAATTAGGCGAAATTTTAGTATGGGTTTGCGCCCAAACCCAATTTTTTTTTTTTTGCTTGTAGTCATAACTTAGTCATCTATTAGTCGCCCTGGGAAATATTTTTATTAATAGTAATTGTATTTTGTGATAGTAAAACTTATAAATAATTGAAATTCAATTATTTTTGCATACAATCTTGCATCTGAAAACATTATTTTAATTTTGTTTTCGCTAAAAAACATTAATATAACTTCACTGCGACTATGTAACATTACCCTATAGTGGGGATGTGTGCAATATTTACGACCGAGTTACAAGATCCTCATACGGAACCGTCGAAAATTTCGCAAATTAATCACCAAAATTGTCACAAATTGGACGCAAAGTCAGACACTTTATGACGAGGTTACATTATAAGTAGAGCAATAGGGGTGGGCATAAAAACCATAACCCGAAAAACCGAACCAAACCAAACCGAAATAATTGTTTTGGTTTGGTTATGGTTTTAGCTAATAATCCATATGGTTACCATATTTTTAAAACTGTGGTTTTAGGTTTGGTTTGGTTAAAAACCGTAAAACCGAATGGTTTTTTTTGGTCTTTCAATTGAAATTAAAATATATATATATATATATATATATTTGTTTTATATTAATTATGTTTATATTTATCCTAATAGAGATTTATATATGTCTTCTATAATTTAAATTATTTAATAATCCAAAATCTAAAAACAAAATCTATAAATATAATTAAAAAAAACTTTAAACTTCTAATAACACAAATAAATTTGCGACACTAGATATCACATTTTAGATCCATATAAAAATTCTTTAATTCTTTTTATGGTAGATATACTGATATAATTGCAAAATTGGCTAAAAACTTCATTTTCTGATACATACATCGATATTAAAAAAAATATTAGAAGAAACAGAGTTAATGAATTTTTTACACGATAATACATAGTTATGATTTTTTACGGTGTCAAACTACCTTGTTAACTATTAATTATTTAGATATTTAAATATAATTAGTTTTCAATATTCTTTTTTATGTTTTGTTGATCAAAGATTCATAGGCAACATGAAGAGATAAACAATCGTGGCTGATACGATTGACGATAATATAAGTTTTTTGAGTTTCTTCTTAGTTTTTAATTTTTATAGTTTTTTCTAAGTTTTTATCATATCTTCTAATTTTAGTATGTTTAGTTTAAATTGGGTTATGACTTTTTTATATTTAAGATTAGATTTTATATTTTGAAATTTTATTTTAATTTATTTTAGTTAGATGACTCTTATATATTATAATAAAAATATATTTGATGATTTGGTAAAAGCATGAGTAAAAACCAAAAAAACCGGAACCAAACCGAACCGAATAACATACGGTTTTCTATATGGTTTTATTTTCTTTAAAACCGAAAAACCGTAAACCGAAAAAAACCAAACCGAACTACAAATGGTTTTCATATGGTTTCATTTTTCATTAAACCGAAAAACCGAAAAACCGGAAAAACCAAACTGAAACCAAACCGAAAAACCGAACGCCCACCCCTAGCAATAACAAGCAATACTATTACATAAAAAAGTAACATATAAACCATCAAAAAAAATATTGGGAGAAAACCCTCCAAAAATTAAACCGTAAATATCAAAAATTACAAAACCTATTATGAAAACAAGAAAAGGACGAGGCATTTTGCATTAAAAAAATTATACTTTTAGAGAGGATTTTAGGGAATGGTAGAATTTTGGAGTGAAATAGTCGCATAATAGTCACTAAATTAACCACTATTAAGTGACTATAGCTTATCGTTTAATATGTAGTAGTAAATCAGTCGTAAAACAACGACAACTTTAGCGACTACGCTAATTAGTCGTAAAACAGCGACTCATGTACGACTAAACTAGAGTAGTAACCAAATAGTCGGCACGTAGTGGCTAATTAGTCGCAATTAAGGTTGTAGTCGCCAAATGTAATCGCTAAAACGCTGTTTTCTTGTAGTGATTTGTGAATTGGAATAGTCCCTTAGGTTTTAAGGATTCAGCTTGTAGTAAAAATTGACACCACAAGTGATCAGAAAAACCCCTAGCCTCAAAGACAATATACGACTCCGGATAGACATGTAACCAAACATCATTGATATTAGCTTTATTAAGCTTCTTACTTATAACACCTTCTGTTCTCTTATTGCACCAAGAAGACTTTGGTCCCTCAGAACATATGTCCGACAAAGAGCAATTCCTCACTAGGCTTTGAAAATCCCCCTAACCCGAAGTAACTACAGGTGACACATTCATATTTGAATGCTTTGTGATGTCCAACTTTTCATTATAGCCCCATACTAAAATCCAGGGCTTATCTCGATATGAGGGAGTATCATAAAACCTTTGATTGTCCTTCCATAACTCTTTACTTTCCTCTGAAAAATTTGCTGCATAGACAAAAGTATATAAGAACTTCATTCCACTCTGTTTCTCCACAATCGTGCATGTAATCATCTGTCCACTTTAAACCAACACCATTAGCTCCATCGCAGCGCTCCATACCACCCATATCCTTCCCAAAGACTACACTCATCGTTCGCCACGCAAGACCAGCCATGGAAAACCGACGAAACAATGTTAGCAGCTATGTTTTCTGTTACTCTAGTTTCCAAAATGCATCCAAAGTGCAGATAGTTGCACTAAATCTAATTTTTAACCACCAGATCTTTACTCTTTTTTATTAAAACCCCTTAAATTCTAGAAAAAAAACCGACCATTAGTTTTTACTGCGAGTTACCCTTTTGCCGACCCCTTTGTAGACCGAGTGATTTTTTACCGTGAGTTACCCTTTTGCCGACCCCTAATGCGCACTTGCCGTAAACCAACCCCGATGATTTTTTTGGTGAAACCCTCTACTATGAGTAGAAACTTTTGACCAGTCTCCTTCAGTTATATCGATTGTATACCCATTCACCTGTTTTTTGGAGAATTCTGAATCTTCCCCTCCTCACAATTCTGAATTTTTTCTTTTGGTAAAACCTTCTTTGTTGGCACATCCCTTCCTTGTAGACATGTGCTTTCTTAACAAATGATTCACCACTTCATCGGATGACTTTTCAGCCATAACATTAGTTGGAGACTCACTCCTCCTTGTCGTGTCTAGTTGTGAAATACTCTTACTCGTTGATCCTTTGGGTGAAGCTGGAGCCTTCAAAGCTTTTCCCAAACACTCTTCATCCGAACGACACCATTTACCACAAGTCCTACACTTCTTTAGAAGCCATGGATATCCAAAGGAAACACAGACTTCTTCCTTATCTTTTATTCAAAAATAGTAATTCTTTAGCAATTTCTTCGATATTTCCACATCAACAAAGATCTTTGCCTCATCAAAACTAGTTACTAATTCCGTTTCTTGGTGCATCCCTAACGGAATCCGCACCGGGCTTGCTAAGAAGCTTAAACCTTTCCACTTAGTTGCCACCATTGGAATATCACAAATATTCCACATCGTTCTACGTAAAGTACGCAATCTCGCTGCTAAATTTTGAATACAAAATTTTATTGTTGTTTCATTGACACTAAAGACGTCAACCCTAATGGCTTTATCCCCCAAGTTTCAAATCTTGTTCACGACAACATGTATTTTTGCCACATGTGGGGATGTGGAAGCAAACTGGCCGATCAGGAAATCCTCCCATAAGAGAGTCCAATCCTCAAACATTTCAACTGGTACTGGAACAATGTTTTTTCCATTAATCACAAAGGCTTCGAATTCAAAATTAGAAAGGTTTGACCAACTAACAAAATTAGCGTAGGATTTCTTCTGTGGACTTCCTTTAGATTGCCTCTGCTCTGGCCCCAAATTCTCTCCGGCCAGACCTGACATGAGACAAACGGTCGAAGCCACCAGGGAACGATTGCTTTCAGCCAACGAGATGGACAACCCTAATCGCCTATCTAATCGCCCTCACTAAAAATCTTAGTTTTTATTATGGTAATGCGTTTTTCCTTTATAAATTGTTGTTATATGTAATTTTCATCCAATATTTTGGTGAAAGATTATCATATAAGCTATTTATGTTTAGTCCATAAACGGGAGTGGGCATCTGACTTAATTAGTACACTGTAGTTGCGAAAACGTATGTCCAATATGATTTTGGAGCTGACAACGCCTTTGATAGCCATGTCCTTACCGCTAGTCTTGTTTTGGGTTGATTTGTTGTTGTCGTTGTTGTTTGATTGCCGTGAGGAGTGGATCGATTGTGGTTACGAAGGTGTTTCGAAGGTTGTTCTCAGAATTGCTATTGTAGTGGACAGCATTTGTAGAGATCGAAGCGATGAAGATGCGATGACATGAAGAGATTAAAACTTCAACTCATGCTTAAAGAGTTTCTCGTGCACCTCTTTGATTGTTGGCAAAGAAACATGACCTACTTAGATATTTTCTTATCTTACTCATAAGAGACAAGATTTATGTTTTTGTTGATAAAATATAATATAAAGAAATTTTCTGAGTATTTAGATATTTTCACATTGATTCAAAAAGGAATTGATGCAAGTAAGTAAAACATTTATTGTAATAAATCTTATCTTATCTTACTCATAAGAGAAATAGAGACAAGATTTATGTTTTTGTTGATAAAATATAATATAAAGAAATTTTCTGAGTATTTAGATATTTTCACATTATTCAAAAAGGAATTGATGAAAGTAAGTAAAACATTTATTGTAATAATATGCCAATAAAAATGCCAAATCTTTTCACAGTTTATGTTAGTTGTTAAATGCCAACGTAAGTTTGCTTGAAGCAAACATTATACCATTCACAACCTTCAAATATATATTGTACATCTTTTTGTTTTTGCTTAACGAACAAGTGGTTGAACTATATTGTTTCTTGAGAATTGCAATATAGAAAAATATTGAGCAATTCAAAAAAAAAAAGAAATAGATTCATAATTTATATATTTATTGATTAAACAGAAAATGTTTATAAGATAATTTTTCACCCAAATATTGGATGAAAGTTGCATATAACAACATTTTATAAAGGAAAACACACTAGCATAACATATTGTTCGAATTTTATTTTTCTTATCCAATCATATATGAGATAAGTATTACATAAAATAGAGAGCAATTTAAAAAAAAAAATAGAAACCATAGTCCTCTTTCTACTTGCGACCAAGAGTGAGTTCAAGGGACAATTCTTCTTCGCAATTTGCCCCATCACCAACAGCAACAACCTCATTGTCTTTGTTTTCATTTAGTCCCACCTGCCAGAAAATATACATCTATCTAGTTCATATGCATTGAATCAACAAGTTGATGACAATGCATGATTATAAGGTAAGAAATGCAAAAGGAAAAAACGAAAAATTACCCTTGAAGATTGATAGAGAGACTTGCAAGATACTTCCATAGGATTGCTACAAGTTTCCAAAGTAGGGGTTTTCTTCTCTGTTATATCCAATTGTAGCCTAGAAGGACAAAAAACATATAGTTACTTTACTAATAAATTACCAAAAACGATTATGCAAAAACCTAAGTTAATACATGAACAAAAAAAACCTCTGTTGATTTTGGAAAATTTGGGTAGCAACTTGAGTGCGTTCATAGATCTTAAGGTGTTGTAGAGGTTGCCTCCAATTCATTTGTTGTATCATTCTCCTTTCTACCATAGGACATAAATAAAACGAGTTATGAATTAGAAAAAAAAGGATATATGCTCTATGCCCACTACTGTTGAACATCAATATATTTCCTATGCAAAGTTTTTATTTTTTTTGATAAACCAGATCGGCTGTCCAGTCGGTCCCAGTAAGATATGGTGGATATTTTATCTCCAAAAGGCGAGCTACAAAGTTTGGGATGTCTTCTGACTATTGCCCAGGGGTAGTTAGACCGCCTGCATTTCTGACTACTAGGTAAACCAATTGGGCCAAGGCCCAACTGACAGACTTCCCTGTTGGTAATGTATTGGTTAGGCTTGGGCATTCAAGTATTCGGGTCGAGTTCCGTTAGAGGAGTTTAGGAACCAATACGGTAAGTATAAAAAATTGGTTCGGTTTCGTTTTAGGTCCTATCGGCTTTGGGTCGGGTCAGGTTTAGATATTTTTAGGAATTGTGTATGATACAATTGTCCAAACTGATTTACGCTTTACAAGGAAAGATTTTCTTCTTGAAACAAATGGTTAGCTAAATAAAATGTTATAAGGTATGAAATTATGTTTTGACCAATACTAATTAATTTTATAAAGGTAATAAAGTCAAATAAACTAATAATTTTGCAAAAATAAATAAAATGATTAATAAATAAATCCCTGAAATATCTTGTTTACCCCAATAGCGAGAGGATAAGAAATCTTTTCCCAAATAAAGAATATATATATAAGAAGTTTTGAGTACCAGGTCTTAATTTGAGTACATGAACCTTATCTTAGTCCTAGGAGAAATAGAAGGAAGATTTATGATTTTGTAAAGAAAATATAATATTTTGATATTTTCACATTGATACCCGAAAAAGGAATGTATGTATGTAAGTAAATTATTTATTCTAATAATATACCTATAAAAAATTCGAGTGCAGCAGCCAAATCTTTGCAAAGTTTAACTAGTTGTTAAATGTCGACGTAGGTTTGCATGAAGCTAACATTACACCATTCAAAAACATCAAATATTGTACAGTTTATTTATACTATCACAAAAATAAACATAATTATACTCTAAATCCTCATCTCACTTTCTCCTTCTACAAACAAAAAAAAACCAATCTTTATAAGCACTCTCATCTCTACAATGGAGTCCGCAACTCTATCCTGAATCGGTCATGCCATAACGGGCAAGAACCTCGCCTTAAACATCGCCGAGAAAGGTTTTCCGATCTCAGTCTACAATTGAACCACTTCCAAAGTCGACAAACCCTAGATCGAACCGCCGTAGAAGGAAACCTCCCAATCTTTGGTCAGTACTCGCCGCGCGCTTTTGTCCTCTCGATCCAATGGCCTAGATATATCATAAGGGAAAGTGGAGGGTTTAGACTATGATTATGTTTATTTTCGTGATCGTTACAATATGTTACTTCAGCTCAATTGGCAATGTATTGGTTAGGCGTAGGCATTCGGGTATTCGAGTTGAGCTTGTGGTTGGGTAAAACCTGTTTGGGTTTCGCATTCAATTTTTTGTCCAGACCTAGTATTTGTTTAAGTTTGACAAATAACGGGTTTGAGTCTTTGAGATTGCAAAAAGAAATATATATATATATATATATATATATATATATATATATAGTTTTGAAACTTAAACGACGTTGTTTTGTTTATTAATCTTACAAAACGTTGCCAAGTTATTGCCACGTTGGCCATCTAGTCAGCCGAATTAATGGTTGACTAACTTTTGTTTAAGTTAATTTCAATTTAGGTATCAGAAATAAATTTCATACATGTTATTTGAATTTTTCAAATGTTTAGTATGATACAATTGAAAAAAAAGTGTTTTACTTTTTTCAGACTAATTTACCCTTTGCAAGGGAAGATTTTCTTCCAAAAATAAATTGTTAGCTAATTGAAATGTTATAAGGTATAAAATGTTGTTTTGACCAATACTAACTAATTTTATATAATAAAGTCAAATAAACTAATAATCTTGTAGAGATAAATAAAATGATTAATAAATAAATCTTTGAAATATCTTATTTACCCCAATAGGGAGAGGATAAGAAATCTTTTCCGACCAATCAGATAAAGTACCAACTTCTTATTTCAGTACATGAATCTTATCTTACTCAAGAAATATAAGGAAGTTTTCGTTTCTTTGTTAAAAAAAATATAATATAAAGAAGTTTTCTGAGTATTTAGATATATTCACACTAATTCCCAAAAAATAGAATATATATAAGAAGTTTTGGTAACCAACTCTTAATTTGAGTACATTGATCTTATCTTACACCTTAGAGAAAAAAGAAAGAAGTTTTTTTTTTTGTTAAAAAGTATAATATAAAGAAGTTTTATTAGTATTTAGATATTTTCACATTGATTCCCAAAAAGGTATATATATAAGAATTTTAGAGTACCAGCTCCTAATTTCAGTACATGAATTTTATCTTACTGTTACGAGAAATAGATGGAAGTATTCTTTATTTGTTAAGAAAATATAATATAAAAAAATATAGTTACTTTACTAATAAATTACCAAAAACGATTATGCAAAAACCTAAGTTAATACATGAACAAAAAAAAAAAACCTCTGTTGATTTTGGAAAATTTGGGTAGCAACTCGAGTGCGTTCATAGATCTTAAGGTGTTGTAGAGGTTGCCTCCAATTCATTTGTTGTATCATTCTCATTTCTACCATAGGACATAAATAAAACGAGTTATGAATTAGAAAAAAAAAAGGATATATGCTCTATGCCCACTACTGTTGAACATCAATATACTTCCTGTGGGATGTCTTCTGACTATTGCCCAGGGGTAGTTAGACCGCCTGCATTTCTGACTACTAGGTAAACCAATTGGACCAAGACCCAACTGACAGACTTCCCACAAAGTGTTAATAACAACGAGGGAGGAAGATCGAACCTGGGTTGGAAGGTTGTGTCCCCCCTCCCCAAACTCGCCCTACCACTCGCCCACCACCTTGCAGACTTCCTATGCAAAGTTACAGGACAAATATATTTATGCAACTCTAAATTGAAGTGTAAGATAATTATTTACCTTTTTCAGATTCTTTCTTCTTCTTGTTCCTATACATCTATTGATAAAACAAAATATTTGATTCAGTACATACCATCACAAAATATTTGATTCAGTACATACCATCACAGATAGTACATACCTATACATCTATTGACACTATATGGTAATGCATATATATACAGCTTATATATATATATGGTTTATAACGAGCTAATAATGTGTTAATGAAGACCTGGAGATGGCTTTGCACATGTGATATTGTGAGGTCTGGAACACCCATATGCTCTAAAATTTTCTTCGGTGTTGCCTCTGCAAATTTTAGGAGAATATTATCGATTATAGTGAATCTAAAAAAATGATATATAGAGAAATTTCATCCTGTAAAAGACATAATAATCTAGAAAAATTTGAGAGAGTGGAAGTATCTACTGGATAAAAATAAATGATAGGCAAAGTTTTAATTTTTCTAAAATAAAATTCAGAGGAATTTGTCCGATATAGAAAACAGAATACTTACTTCTCTCACCACCGAGGTATTCAATAACTAGAACAAAAAGGCATTTTAGATCATCGTTCCATTTCATACGCGGCATTTTTGACCTACTGTAAGATCTACCAACCGAGTTTTTCGTCGCTTCTTTTTGGCCGGTGAAACTCTTAGTTAATATGATATTTATAAAGAAAATATACCTATCCTATATAGAAAACTTTATGGTCAAAACAATAATTTATAATCCCCCAAAATATTTAATGCTAGCCAATTATTTTTTGTCACTTCTAATTTCTGATTTAACTATTTCTCTAAGAAGGAAATACAAAATTGCAAATTTCCATAAATAATTAATTTTGACAATTCCAAGTTGTCATTCTCTAATCTTATATATTAAAAGAAAACTACAGAATGCTCACATTCATCCTCAGAATAGTACCAGTTTACCCTTCATGAATCTACATATCTAATTTTTTTGCCATCTGGATTTAAAAAATATTTTTACCCAAATAAAATTTAATTTATTATAAATAAATATATTAAAAAAATTCTAATATTTCTAAAAAAACTAATTTTCACTAGTAAAAATAGAAAAATTATAAAAATCTCTTTAAATAGTTTTAGTTAATTTTTTGCCATTTAGTTTTAAGAAAAAATTATTTTCAAAATATTTGAAATATTTAAATTTAGAGAAGATATAAGTTTAAAATATTTTTACAAAAAAAAGTTAAATTAATCTACAAAAATTAAAAATCGAAAAGTTTAAAATACTACTAAAAATTAAAAAAAAAAAAAACAAAAAACTATTTAGGTAGCTTTCTTATAATTTTGTGGAAATAAAGTTTGCTTATTTTTGTTACTTAAATTTTTATTAAAAACTTATATGATATGGAGTTTATATGTATTTTAACTCTTAAAAATATGAGCTTTTTGCTAAACTAGACCCTTATTTGATATCAATTCCAAAACTAGAACCCTCTTCTTTTTTTCTTTCAAAATGCTTTAAAATACCCTTCCAAACTTTTTTTTTCACAAAAATATCTAGCGCAGACTTCTCCTGTGAAGTCTGGTAGCTAGATTTGAAAAATAATAACCCAAGGATTCTCACATAATTACGAAAATGCCATCTTCTTCAAAAACTCCCAACCACCATTACCAACAAAAATTGAGCTCTTAATGCTTGAACCAACTAAATTAAAAGATGTTAAAGCTCTATAATTAAGCTAAAAGCTCCATTTTTCTCGATCTCCTCTCTCATTCTCTCTCATTTTCTCTCATTTCAACCACTTTAAAATCTCTTTCTCAAAATTCACCATCCTTAGATCTTGCGGTTTACTAAGATTCATGCATAATAACGCTTGGGTTTCTTGGGTATTAGTTGTGTGAGCAGTTCTTGGCCGTCGACGAAGCTAAAAACAAGATCAAACCAAATTTTGGTAATTTTTGCTTCATTTTCACTGATTTTCCAGAAGGCTAACTTCTCAGGTGAAGTCTCAATAGTCAACTGGGGGTTAGTTTTGCAATTGACTTTTTGCTTCACAGATTTCACGATGGAAGTCTCAAGTTCTCCTTTGAAAAAAAAAACAGTCTTCAGACTTCATATGTGAAGTCTGCAAAAAAGGGGGTTACTTTTGCATTTGAGCGAAATTTCAAAACATTGACTATTGATAGACTTCTTAGATGAAGTCTGTAACCATCGAAAACTCTGGAATTAAAAAAAAATCAAAAATTTTGGTCAATTGCAAAAGTAATCCTTTTTCTACTCAGACTTCTGAGGCGAAGTCTCATGTAAAATTCAAAATCTAGTCAACTGCAAAACTAGACCCTACTTTATGGGTAGATTTCGCCGGAGAACTCTCTGAAGGCAAAAAGACTTCATCATGGAAGTCTCATTACATAATAGACTTCACAGGCGAAGTCTCATACTGATGAGACTTCCCAGATGAAGTCTAATGAAACAGTCAAAGTTGTGGTCAAATACAAAACTAGATCCCAAACTCGTATAGACTTCTCAGACGAAGTCTCATTGTGTAGGAGACTTCGCGTATGAAATCTCCTTAAAAAGTCAAAATCTGGTCATTTGCAAAACTAGACCCCTACTTTCAGACTTCTGAGGCGAAGTCTCCTCTGAATTGTTTAGCAGATTTCATCTGAGAAGTCTGTTGGGGAGACTTCATCCAAGAAGTCTCAAATGATAATTTTAGTAAAAATGAAATTTTAGCTTATTTGTAATTAGTTATTTTTATTTTCTTGTCCTAACATACGTGTTACGTATGGCTTTTGATTTTTTAGAAATTTTAACTATTTATATCGTATTATTATTTTTAAATTATTTTTCTTAACTTATTAGGTATTTAGCTTATCATATTTAGATTTCACTAAGGAAGTCTGTCTGGAGAGTTCGTTTGAGAAGTCACTTGCACTAACATTTTAAAAAATATATTTGTATCATATCTATTTTATATTTTCAAGATTTTAATTTTTTTTCATGTGTATTAGTTCTTGTTGTTGTTTATGTATGAATTTCACATCTCAATGTGTTATATTCTGTCTTAAATCGATTTTATTAGTTTCTAGTGGTTATTTATTGCAAGACTTCACCTTTGAAGTCTCCTAACAGACTTCTTATGAGAAGTCTACCGATAGACTACTTCTGAGAAGTCTCATACGAAGATGTTTAGTAAAAATGAAATTTTTGCTTATTTGTAATTAATTAATTTTTTTTCCTTATCCTAACATGTGTGTTACGTGTGAAATCTCTTGCACTAACTTAAAAAAAAATTTCATATGTATCTCATCTCTTGCACTAATGTATGAGTTTCACATCTTAATGTGTTAAATTGGCCATATTTATGTGGCTCATGACATTTTTTATATGTGTTTTAAGTACTTCAGATTTTCAAGGTTAAGGGTCACTAGATGTGTTGGAATCTGGAAGTGAAGTCTTCTTTCCAAGTCTTGGTGTGAAGTCTCCTTTCAAGAACACTACTATATGCCTGGCTAATTATGACTTGTTTTTTTTTTTCTCCACTTTGCATTTCCGANGATGAACAAGAACAAAGTTCTCTCTAAGGATTTTGCAACTTTATTTTTGTTGAATTATGACTTGATGTTTTATTTAATAGGTTTCGCAAGAAGTACTTTCTTTGTCAATATAAATTTTATTAATTGGAAATATCATTGTACAAGAGATTTATAATCCAAGAAGAAGGATTACAATTGTTTGTTTTACATCTACAACATTATATGTAAGAATAAAATGCTACGGGAGCCCAGAACCATTTCGGTGTGAAGTCTCACTATGAAGTCTTGTTGTGAAGTCTCGTTGTGAAGTTTCACTGTGAAGTCTGGGTGTGAAGTCTCACAATGAAGTCTGGGTGTGAAGTCTGGGTGTGAAGCCTCACTGTGAAGTCTGGGTGTGAAGCCTCACAGTGAAGTCTAGGTGTGAAGCCTCACAGTGAAGTATGGTTGTGAAGTCTCACAGTGAAGTCTGGGTGTGAAGTCTCAAAGTGAAGTATGGGTGTGAAGTCTCACCGTGAAGTCTGGGTGTAAAGTCTCATAGTGAAGTATGGTTCTGAAGTCTCGCAGTGAAGCCTGGGTGTGAAGTCTCAAAGTGAAGTCTCACAGTAATGTCTGGGTGTGAAGCCTCATAGTGAAGCATGGTTGTGAAGTCTCACAGTGAAGTCTGGGTGTGAAGTCTCAAAGTGAAGTCTCACAGTGAAGTCTGGGTGTAAATCTAGATCTGTAAAAATAAAGAGAAAAATGAATACTTATATACAAATACAAAAATAACGCAAAAAAACTCAGATAAATTAACAAAAGAATTAGAAATCATACTCAACATAAATTATTTTAGACTTAAAATTCATAATGATCCTCTAAATGAAATTTCAAAAAACAAATCATAACGCACAGATAATTAATGATTCAAATCTTAAGTTTTGTTTGGAACATAAATTGTTGTCTGAATCTAAAGAATAAACAAACTCATTTATTTTATGGTGGTGTTACGCCTCAGATCTGTAACAAGCATAAAAACATAAGTTAGTAGGATGAAGAAGATGGTAAAAAAAATACAGTAATACTGAGCGAGTGGTTAGTCAGATCTGAGAATGGAGAGAATAACACTTTTGAGGAGAGATTAATAGCGACGAAAACGGAGAAAAAACTATAAAAGCAACGTATTACCGACGACGGTACGGTGGAGTGGCATTGAAGGTGGAGAGATCCTTGCTATTTTACAGACGTTTTAGAGAGATAGAGAGAGAGTGAGAGAGAGAGAGAGAGAGTGTGTGTGTGTGTGCTATGTCGTTTTTGAGATAAATAGAGAGATTTGAGAAAAATATAAAATCTGAGTTTATATATGGGAGGTCAAACTAGGGTTACGTTAAAAATTCAGACTTCGATCTGAAATTTCAGACTTCACATCTGAAATTTGTATTTTTCTATTTTTTTTATGAATTTTTTCAAAAAATTTTGAAAATATTTAAAAATTTACTATTTTTTTTGAAATTTCAGACTTTACCTTTAAAGTTTCAGAATTCACCTTTGAAATTTTAGACTTCATCTTTGAAATTTCAGGCTTTACCTCCAAAATTCGAATAATTTTAAAAAATTTTCGAATTTGTTTGATTTTTTTCGAATTTCTTGAAATGTTTTGAAATTTTAAACTTCATCTTTGAAATTTCAGACTTTACCTCTAAAATGCGAAATGTTTCAAAAAATTTTGATTTTGTTTGAATTTTTTTGAATATTTTTGATATTTTTTGAAAATTTTTGAAAATTTTGATTTTTTTTGAATTTCAAATTCACCTTTGAGATTTCAGACTTCACCTTTTAAGTTTTAGACTTCACCTTTTAAGTTTTAGACTTCACTTCTGAAATTTCAGACTTCGACAAAGAAGTCTACGCTTACAAAATGTTTGAGACTTCACCCGAGATCCGAGAAGTCTGTAAGCCCTAAACTCTAAAATTCTAATATTTTTTCACTTTTTGTTAACAAATACTTACATTTGACATCCAAATAGTATAATATATCCAAAATCTAACAACTATACGAAGGATCGAAATTTTATATCAAACAAATATGAACTTAAGTCTAATCCTAAAGATGTATACATGGATTCTTACTAATTGGATAATCCTAAACTTATTATTCCTCACATGGTTTACATCACATGGCTTAGTTTTATGAAATTTTATTTTTAAACCTTAGGCTTTGATTTAAAATAATTTATCTATCAAAAATTTTGATCAAAATATTTTTTTATATTTTTATAATTTGAATTTAAGATTTAGTTATGGTTGCAGACTTCGCTAGGGAAGTCTGCGACTGTTTATGATTTATAAAACATAATAAACCTTACATGCTTTAATTTTATGAAAGTTTTTGAAATTTTAATTTATTAAGTTCATATTTAAATAATCTTATTTTCTGAAGAAAAAATTACATTAAAATTATTTTAATTTATAAAATTATTTTCTCACTATGTCTTTAATGAATCCATCTATTTAAATATTTTAGCATTTCACTTTAAAAATATTTAAAAAACAAATAAAAACTAAATAATTATAAAACAATATTTTCTAAGAAATTTGAATATATTTAGAGAAAATAATTTCTAAAAAATAGTTTCTAAGAAATTTGAATATATTAAGAGAAAAATAATTAATATTAAAAATTAAATATGAATTTTTTGAAAAACTTAAATTACTTTAACACTTAATAATGTTTTCTTAAATGTCTATTTTCTATATAAAAAAAAAGATGGTACAATATATATGAAAGATTCTTTGATAATTTTAAATTAATCCTTATCCAAAATTAAGTTATTATTCAACTTTTTATAAACTTTATTAAACAATATAAGTTTTAAAAACATCTTTTTCTTGATTTCAATTATTTTGCCTAAATTACATATTTATGTTATCAGAAACGATTCATCAAAAAATACATGTTGTTGGTGTATCGAAACTAAATTATTTTGTTAACTAGTGGACCATATGAGTCAAAAATTTCAGAAAATTCAAAATATCAAATATGTTTGAAAAGTTTTTTCGCCTCATCGGTGTAGATGAAAAGGTCTATTCTTACTTATATTTCTTTCTGTAAGATAAAATTTGAGGTTTAGATTTTAATTCTTAAAATTATACAATTATTGATCAATTTTTGTTTTTTTTCTTATATTTCAGGATCAAAATCTCTAATTGATGAGGTATTCTTAGAATTAAACAATTATTGATCTTGATAAATTAGACTTTATTTGAAGTCAATTCCAAAACTAGAACCCTCTTCCCCTTTATTTTAAAATGCCTTAAAATACCATTCCCAGCTTCTTTTTCACAAAAATACCTAGTGCAGACTTCTCCTGTGAAGTCTGGTGGCTGGGTTTAAAAAATAATAACCCAAAAATTTTCACGTAATAACGAAAATGTCATCGCCTTCAATAGTTCCCAACCACCATTACCAAACAAAATTTAGCTCTAAATGCTTCAAACAACCGAATTAAGTGATGTTAATGCTCTAAAACTGAGTTAAAAGCTCCATTTTTGTCGTTCTCCTCTCTAATTTCAACCATTTAACTCTATAATCTTGTTTTCAATATTTACCATCCATATATCTTGCGATTTACTAAAATTCGGGCATAATAACGCTTGGGTTGCTTGGGTATTAGTGGCGTGATCAGTTTTTTGGCCATTTAAGAAGCTTAAAACAAGCTCAAACCGAATCTTAGTAATTTTTGCTTCATTTTCTCCGATTTTCCAGAAGGCAGACTTCATAGGTGAAGTCTCAATAGTCAACTGGGGGTTAGTTTTGCAATTGATTTTTTGGCTCTCAGACTTCACGATGGAATCACGATGAAGTCTTCTCCTTGAAAACAAAAAAAACGGTGTTGAGACTTCACCGTCAAAGTCTGCTTACATGGGGTTTAGTTATGCAATTATTCGTAAGTTTAACATTGTACAAAGACTTCTCCTGTGAAGTCTACGAAAAAAGAGGTTAGTTTTGCAATTGACCGGAACGAAGACTTTTTATCGAGACTTCATCTGAGAAATCTGCGTGAAAAAAAGGTTAGTTTTGCATTTGACTAAAATTCCGAAACATTGACTATTGGTAGACTTCTCGGATGAAGTCTACAACCACCGGTAACTCTGGAATTTAAAAAAATAAAAAATTTTGGTCAATTGCAAAAGTAACCCTTTTTCTACATAGATTTCTAAGACGAAGTTTCATGTAAAAGTCAAACGTGGTCAATTGCAAAACTAGACCCTACTTTATGGGTAGACTTCGCCGAACAGGTCTCTGAAGGCAAAACGACTTCATCGTGTAAGTCTAGTTACGTAATAGACTTCACAGGCATAGTCTCTTACCAAAGAGACTACCTAGATGAAGTCTACTGAAAAAGTCAAAATTGTGGTCAATTGCAAAACTAGACCCCAAATTGGTATAGACTTCTCTGACGAAGTCTCCTTGTGTACGAGACTTCGCCTGTGAAGTTTGCTAAAAAAAGTCAAACTCTGGTCAATTGCAAAACTAGACCCCTGATTCAGACTTCTCGGATGAAGTCTTTTTTAGATAACAAAGCATACTACATCCAAGAAGTCTACTAAGAGAATTCGCCTTAATGATAATTTCAGTAAAACTGCAATTTTACTTTATTTGTAATTAGTTATTTTTATTTTCTTGTCCTAACATGTGTGTTACGTGTAGCTTTTGATGTTTTAGAAATTTGAACTATTTTAATCGCATAATTATTTTTATATCTTTTTCTTTTCTTAACTTATTAGGTGTTTAGCTTATAAACTTTAGACTTCACAGAGGATGTTTGTGCGTAGAATTCGTTTGAGAAGTCTCTTGCACTATCTTTTTAAAAAATGGATTTGTATCATATATAATTTGTATTTTCGAGATTTTAATTTTTTACATGTGTATTAGTTATTGTTGTTGTTTATGTATGAATTTCACATCTCAATGTCTTATATTCTATCTTAAATCGATTTTATGAATTTTTGATAATTATTTTTCAACAGAATTTACTTCACCTTTGAATTCTATTGTCAAACTAATAGTTTGCATTTGTTTCAAATGTTATTTAGAAAATGGTTCAAGTACCTACTGTCTATGGAGAATGGTTGATGGGAGACTGTAAGTGGCATTTTGAGGTGGATAATCCCAAAGGAGGGAGAATGTTATTCTTGAGTAATTCGTGTACATACTGTGAACTCATTGAGATGGCACAAGCAGACTATGAGCTGGATAAGAACGACTTTGTAGAGTTAACTTACTCGTTGCCGGATTCAATGTTGCAACTAACAGACACGGATTGTCCCACACCACCTATGCATGTCTCAGATGATAGATAAGTGTGGTCCTTAGTTGAGTTATGTAAAACGCATGTTGTACGCCTTTGCGTCTTGAGTCGTTTTTGTATGTCTAGTGGCAATGACGTTGCTGGTGAAAGTGTTGACGAAGACCTTGAGGACAATGTAAAAGATTTTGAAGACGAAGATATGGATATATCTGAAGGTGGTGAGGGTAACGTCAACGACGATGATGATGATGATGCGGAAGAATCTCATGCTGGTGAGGTTAAAGACTAATACCTTGAGGATTATACTGTGTATGGGAAAGTTAAGGATGAGGATGTTAGTGAAATGATGATGATGATAATACGTGTCTTGTTGCGGAAGGTGGCTTTGTTGGTGAAGCCCCAAGATCCAACATGACATGGTCAGACGGTATCTATACTACTGGGAGTTTTCCTACAAAGGATGCGCTTGTATCCGAGCTGCGATTGACGGCGATAATGTCAAAATTCACGTTCAAAGTGCATAAGTCTACTCAAAAGTTGTTTGTAGCCATTTGCGGTGTGACAGGATGCAATTGGAGGATTAGAGCGGCTGTGAAAAATGAACCAAAAATGTTTTGGGTTACCTTGTTCAAAAAAGATCATACTTGCAATGTTGCTGACCGAATTTCTCTGCGTAAACGTCATTCTCCGAGATATATTGCTAAATTGTTTTATGATGAATTGGGAACAATTGATGGAGTAATTCCGAAGATGATTAGATCTGCAATGAAGAATAAATATGGTATGCAGATGAATTATACCACTTCCTATAGAGCTTTAATATTTGCACAACAATTGGTGAGGGGAACAGCGAAAGATGGATATGAGCAGCTGCCGTCTTATCTCTATCGCATCGGGCTTGCCAATCCTAGAACCTTCACTGATCTTGTGGTTGATGATCAAAACATATTCAAATATATGTTTATGGCTCTTGGAGCCTCTATTACCGGTTTTCAGTTTCTGAGAAGAGTTATGGTGGTGGATGGGTGTCATCTACCGGGGAAGTATGGCGGTGTTATGCTAGTGGCTTGCAGCCAGGACGGGAATTTCTAAATATTCCCGCTAGCTTTTGCTATTGTAGACTCTGAAAATGATGAATCATGGTAATGGTTTTTTACCAAGTTGAGTGGATGTGTCTCTGATCAATTTTTTTTGGTCATAGTGTCCAATAGGCACGCCTCGATTAAGAATGTCATTGAAACTGTTATGCCATGGGCAACAAGAGAGATATGTTATTATCACCTACAGAATAACATAATCACAAAGTACATAGGAAAGCATCTTATGTACTTGGTGAGAGGCGCTGCGTACGCATTATGATTTTAATAGATACATGGACGCCTTACATGAGACGAAGTCCGAGCTTGCAGCTTACTTGGAGAACGCATAAGTGAAACTATTGGCCCGCGTTCACTTTCCAGGAGAACGATTGATATGCTAAAATATAATACCCTAAAAGTACCTAAGCAGTAGCTGTAGTAAATTAGGGGTCGAACAAAACAGACTCAAGATTATCACTCAATAAATTCCAGAATGTGAATTAAGCTAAGTAAAATGAATATAATCAAAAATAGCAAAACATTAATGATCAAATTCAATTGTTCACAAAATCCTAAACCAAATTTCTTTGCGAATAGGTCTTTTGTTCACTAAACACTATTTCATGAAATTAACTTCACTTTCGTGCCATTTAATCAACCTAATATTAGATTCTAGGTCGCGAAGCTAGAATAAGCAGTAATTTCAAGTCTAGGTGAAGAACTCTATAGATTTTCCTAACAATTAAATCCAATTCAACAATTTATCAAATACATTTGAATAACCCTAAACCTAACAAGGAATCTACTCAGTCATGGTGAATGAAACAAACATCATGAATAAAATAGATATCATAAAGTAAAAATAGAGTAAGAATACAAAGAGAGTTCAAGGTTCATCTCCCAAAACTCTATTGCAAAATCTCTATCTCCAAGTATCAATTATCTGCCTCTAAGAGGCTGAAAAACCTAATTATAAAGCTAAAAACACGTCTAGGGCTAAATTGCAAATAAGGAAATCTTCTGTTTTTTTGAACTTGCTGAGGATCGCGCGTTCTCTCTGTCTTGGCTATCGGTATCGACCGGTACCATAAATGGTATCGATCGATAAAGGAATGTTGAGATACGTTTCTTCCAAATGTTGGTGTCGATCGACACTGTATGGGTGTGGATCGATACTGAGCTTCAGTTTCCCGAACTGCTTCAGCTCGAGATGCTTCAGAAACTTCGATAAATCCAATTTAGCTCCAATTGTGCGTAATTCCTGAAAAGACTCTGAAAGACTCTAAAAATACTCAAAAGACTCAATAAAAAGACTTATATCATGGTTAAAAACGGGTAAAAACCATGATATATCAACTCCCCAAGACTTAGTTTTTGCTTGCCCTAAAGCAAACAAAAAACCAAACCAGAGAAAGAGGTTTGAAATCACGAAGACTCACCAGTTCTTGAAGCATTCCAATAACCCTTTTCCTAAGCTTTCCAGATATCACCTAATCAGTTTCAAATCTAACCACCATGTACTTCTCCCTAGACATTCGCAACTTCCCAGATTCCACACATTATCTCACATCATCAACATACTGAACTCTTCATTGCCAGTTTCATCACTGCAACTAATGTACAAGAGCCTTCCAGACTCTTACTCATACGATATCATGACAAAAGAACCACACAAACTACATACTTTGGTACTGTTTTCCTCACCCCCAGACTTATCTCTTTTTATGTTCTTTAATTTTGTATATATTTTTTAGCTCCGCATATACAAATCAAGGATTGAGACGCGAGTATTGATGGTGTTTGCCACCGAATCCCCGGTTCTCCCCTCTCAACGTATCAAAGGCTTTAGCCGAATAGTGGGATCTTAGGAAATGTTCCTACCCTCATTTCAGACATATGTGTGATCATTCCTTATTCAAGTAGAATAATGGGATCACATGAAGTGTTCCTAGCCCTCTACTCGACGGAAATCATCTCATCTTTTATGCATTTGTACCAACGTGTGTCAAGGGAGAGGTATACCATTATTTTCAAACATATAGGTTCCTTTGTCAGATATGAATTATGAATCAAGCTCTATAAACACTAACCACAGAGATGAAGTGCAAATGATTTGGCTCAAGGTTTAGAAGACATACCTCAGGTTGGCTGGAAGAGGTTTAAGATAGAGTTTATGAGCTCTTTCCTCACTCCAGTCGCCAAACGAATCAGATTGTGCAGGAGTGACAACCAGTTCCTAGGGCAAAAATAGCTAGTGTCGATCGATGCTCTCAGTGGTGTCGATCGATACCTCATGGCTGTTGTCAAGTACTCGTCCGATATGTCACTGAAGGTATCGATGAAGAATGTCTGCCCATCAATGGTTGGCTTTTTCATCATCTTCTCCATGTTGAAGTTCATGATCAGATCACCAATGTAAAGGGATATCCTTCCATTCTTGCAATCAATCAGACCACCTGCGGTGGCGAGGAAGGGTCTGCCCAAAATCAGTGGGTCTTTCGGCTCCGCGTCGTACTCCAGGACTATGAAATCAGTTGGGACCAAACAGTCTCTGATTGTTATTGGGACGTCCTCGAGTAACCCTTCGGGAAGGCGAACTGAGCGGTTAGAAGGATTAGAGAGATTCTAGTGGGTGAACGTCTGTCATTCTCATTCTCTTAGCCACTGAATATGGCATAAGGTTGACACTGGAATCGAGATCGCAAAGGGACCGTTTGAACCTTTCAATAAAGATTGTGCAGTCCAAGACAAAACTTCCGGGATCTGGTAGCTTTTCTGGAATCTTGTTGAGCAGGATAACACTACACTCGTGAGTGATCCTCATCACTCCCTCCTCTAGATTCACATTACTTGACACCATTCGCTTGATATATCTTCTGAAAGCTGGTGAAGTCATGATAGCAACGACGAAGGGGAGTTCAACAACCAACTTCTCGAGCATTGCTTTGCATCTGGCCTCTTCTACTTCCTTCTTAGTCTTGGTAGGAGGTCGAAGGAAAGGTATCTTAGGCACGTAAATCCTCCCAGTGTTCCCCGTAGCTTGCTTCTTCTTGATGTCTGGACTTGTATCGACCGACACTGGGTGAGTGCCGATCGATGCTGGTGTTCGTGCAACTGCCTCTGCAGATCATTGAACATATGTTAATCGATGTGGGTTGGTATCGACCGACACTAGGTGAGTGTCGATCGATACTGGAGAAATCCCAAGAATCTCATCGTCGTCGTCTCCAGCAAGATCGACGAGCTGCTTTGTAGAATAAGTTTTCTTCATTCCTGGGCAGATTTCCTTTCCACTTCTCAAGGTGATAGCGTGAACGTGCTCCCTTGGATTCACCGTCTTCCCAGGAAGGAAACCATCCTGTCTCTTGATTGTTTCTGCAGTCTGGGCAACTTGAGTTTCCAATTTCTTCTGATGAATGTTAAGGGGTTCGATCTTCCCATTCAGGTCAATGTACAAACCATCTATCTTCCCATTGAAGTCAACAGTCATCTTCTGCTGCCCCTCAAGAATTTGCTCAAGCATGGATTCAACCTTGCTTTCCTGAGTCTTGGGAGGTGGTGTCTGGTAAGATGAATTCCTATAGGTGCGAGTGTATCCGCTGTTCTGGAAAGGTTTATGAGCAAAAGAGTTTGCTCCGAAACTTGTGGGTTTGAAGTCAGATTTGAATCCTTCTCTCTGAGAGTTGTTGGTGAAACTGCAGTTGTACGACGAATTCTGAAATCCATTACCACCAATGTAATTAACATCCTCTGCTTCACCTTCATCTATGTTCTTGACTTCTTCAGCAAAGTGCACTGCCTTCTGCTGCTTGCCCATCAACAAATTGTGAACCGAATCTAGCTTCGCATGTACCTCAGCAATCTGCAGTCCGTCAGCGTTCCCATTCTGCTTCTTCCGCTCGTAGTCGGCATTCTTGGTGCTGTTGGTAGATGCCAAGTTCTCAATCAGTATGTAAGCATCTTCATGATACCTCGTCTTGAAATTCCCATTGCTCGCAGCGTCCAGAGCCACCTGATATATCCAATCAATCCCTCAGAAGAAAATACCCAGCAACTAAACTTGTGAGAAACCGTGATGAGGACAATCCCTCTGATAAGACTGAAATCTCACCCAAGCAGCCTTGAATGCCTCAGTTGCTCCCTGAGAAAACTGGGAGATCTTGTTCCTGAGCTCTTCGGATCTCGCATCATTATAGAAATTGTTCGGGGACGCATTCTTAGTCTCCTCCCAAGTAGTCAGAGAACCAGGAGGCAACTGCTTCAGCCAGTAAGCTGCATCCCCACCAAGAGAGTATGGGAAAAGCTTACAGAAGAGGAACTCATTGGGCACTCCATTGTACTTGATACTAGTGACCAAATCTTCGAACCTCTCGATGTGATCCATGGGGTGCTCATGAGAAATACCATGAAAAGGATGCTGGCCTACGAGAGTGTAGTATGCAAGCTTCAACTCAAAGTCATTCCTCTGAAAAGTGGGAATACGAATCGCATACCGATTGACATAGAACTGATCGGGTCTGTTGTACTCCCCAAGCGTTCTGGCGCGATTAACCAGAACATTCCCAACATTCCCACGCACAGCTGGTGGGATAACCTCGTTGGCTACTGGGGTAGGATTGGTTGCCAATGGTTTTCGGGCTCTTGTGCACAATTAAACATATTGTGCTCTAATACCTCAATCCTAAAGGTATGTCGTGTGTAGCACTTAAGGTATCGCATCCACAGGGAAGGAAAGATAACAACACTATGAATGCAAGAAACTAATCGAGCTAAACGGTTGATGTTTTTGGTTTTTATGTTGCAAATAAAATTAAATAAACAAGAAACTAAATACACGATGATTAAACAAGCAAATAAGAAACATGAAAACTAAACAACTTTAATGAAAGACTTCAAAATAGCAAGAAACATAAAACACAAATGTAACTTCGAATTAAACAAGCAATGCAATGCAAACTAGCAACTTAAACGGTTGATTTCTAATGGTAAAAGTATGGACGGTTGGAATGGCAAACGATAAAGAATGAATGATGCTTCAATGAATGACAATTTCAACAAATAACTATGTTTCAACTTATGGCATGAATCACTTAACTAGATTAATCCACTCCCGTGGTACTAACCCTTTTAATAAATCGATTAAGAAGCTAGGCTTCCGAATGCTCAAAACCGATTCATAAACAATGAAACACAACTCATATTAGCCATCAAATCCTCCTTAAAACTCAACTTCCGTTGGTTAAGGATGGATACGCACACATAGATAGGGCGGATTGATTTCTCAACACCTTCCGGGTGAGAATCAATCAAAAATCTTAGAAAACTCTCTTTCAAAGCTCATTTCTAGCCTTAAGAACAATCTATATGCGAAGACAAACAATAATCAAACACCAAACATCACAAATCAAGCATCAAACATCCTAAATCTACCAAACCAACCATCCAAAAGAAGTCTACTCACACATGATCAAATGACAAAAATAAACCGTACAAATGATAGATAATGAAGACATAATTGAGATTATATAAAAATATTTGACAAATCTTCAATACATATGAGTAGATCTAAGTTTTAAAAGCATAAAATATGAAAACTAGAGAGAAAATGAAGGAGAAGACTTCAGGTTGCAGAGAAAAGTTGTCCTCTCTAGTGGTTGCATGATTTGAGGCTTTTATGGGTGAGTGGGTTCGCAAGTGGGAGAAGCAGAGAAAAAGTCAAATTCCTCCAAAAATCGGTCTATGACCGATTTTCACGACCGGATTCGGATATGGAAATCAACCGTGGGTCGATTTTTGCTTTAGGTATGTTCTTCAGCCAAATCGCCGCTCGGTCATGGGAATCGACCTTGGGTCGATTTGTGCTCTACAAATCTGAAACGACCAGAACCCGAGTGTCTTTTTTTTTTTTTTTTTTTTTAAACAAGCAAATATTATTTCGTAAATAATTTCGCAACCACACAAACCGAATTCAATTTAAACCATAATCGAATTCACATAGTAATATTATCCCCATAAGATAATATTACCCAAAAAACAACATTACCGTAAACACTTACAGTAATATTATTTCCCATAAATAATATTACCCAAACCGAGAATTAGATCATCTCCTCTCTTCGCCATGATTCCACGATCACAATTTATCCTTACCTGCATCACACACATAGAGATGCGTAAGTATTATCACAAATACTTAGTGAGGCGAT
>SMJT01000020.1:496011-534486 GCA_004349715.1 Crucihimalaya himalaica
TAAGGTCTCACATTGTTCTACCCTCTAGCAAAGCTTCTACCCGAATAGTGATTCTATTTCCTCTTCTAATTCTACTTCATTGAAGCTCGTTAAACCCCCTAAAGCCTTTTGGCTAGAACGGAAACCTCTTTTTAACCCTTTTTTTCCAAACTCCAAACTCCTAGACACATTTTTATTTTACTCGACCCTTTTCTTTTCTTTTTACTCTTCCTAAACTTTTTATTCTTTATATTTTTGCAAACATGGAGAATGTTTTTTCTTTTCTTTCTAGGGTCTTTGTTTAAGTTTTTCTCTAGAGTTTTCTTTTTCAACCAAGGATTCTTTTTCTACTATTCCTCATCTCACTTTTCATGACTCATGTTCCCAAACCCAATACCATTCATTCTTTTTATCCCATCCTAATGCTAGCCCTTTTTCTTTGAACAACTTAAACTAGCTCAAAATGAAAGCTAACATTTGTCGTTCCCAATACTTACAAGATTTTACACACAATAACATTATCAAGAAAAAGGCCTCACTCAATCAAACAACAAAGGGGTGGAAAGAAAACGGTTAAGTAAAAGGTAGGAACCATTCTAAAGATGAGAATGGCCACTCGGTTATTAGAGAGTGGTAAAATGGATTAAGATAACCCGAGTGTTTTCTTTTGAACCATGGTTATGTATCACAAGCCCATAAGCGAGAAGATTAAATTCATTTAAGTCCAATTTCAAAGGTTGATTTCAAATTAAACAAGTAATTACAAGATAATTAGTTAAGAGTAGAGAGATTCAAAGCAAAGAGCATACAAGTTTCAAAAAGGTTGTTCAAGCACCAATGATAATATTACTAAGGGTATCACATCGAGTTCTAAACTAAGCTTTAGTGGTTTCTATCATTGTTCCATATGCATATGCAATGCGGTCCTATATGATCTAAAAATGAGTGATCAAGTCAAGTCTAGAATGCACATGGATAATGTAAACTACATGATGATTTTTTTTTTTTCGTTTTTTTTTTTTATGCAATTGAAAATATACAATGCAATGACTCAAGAAAATGAAAATAAGACAAAATACACAATGTCAAAACACAAGAACCTCTCCCCCGGACTTAAATCACACCGTCTCGGTGTGAATTGAGCCAAAAGAGAGAGTAAAACAAACAAAAACAAAAACAAAAAACGAAATGGTATATACAAAGAGAAAAGTTAGTGGTACCTTGGAGTGGAGTGGATTCACGAGGAAGAAGCATTGTGCGTTGAAGCTCTCTGGCTTTGACTATGGACCCTTCCCATTATTCACCCTTATTTCAACAAAACAAGAAAACAAAATTTATTAAACGACAAAAATCACACAAACAAAAACAAAGGTAAAGGATAGAATTGCTTGTTTTATGTCAGTAGCATTGACGGTTGATAGGATTGGGGAGTCTCCAATGGCGCGTTTAAACATCTCTAGCTTGACGGTTGTTTCCTCTTATTCACTCTCTCCTTGAATGTTTCTTTTACTCCTAGTTGTACACCCTAAGAGATCAAGATCACAAGAAAAGAGAAAATATTAGCAAACAAAAGAAAATAAAAAGGCTCTAGTCTCAAGAAAAATCTAAATCCTAATGATCAATGCTAAACCCCAATGGCAACGGCGCCAAATTGATTGTCAGAGTTTTTTACGCTCTGCACATCAATTTAAAACCCGATGTGCGAAACTACCTCAATCATAAGGTATGTCATTGAAGCACTTAGGGTATCGAATCCACAGGGACTAAGGATTACACACCAAAGATACGAGAAACAAACTAAGCTAGAGCAAAATGTTTTTATTGGTTTTTATGTTTTTAATCGAAATGTAAAAAAAGAAATGCAAGAAAGAAAAACAAAAAACAAAGCTCTCTGGATCATGGATTAAACTATCAAATAGATGATTAACAATCAAACAATGAATCATTTGGAAGCATTAAACACTATCCTAGAACATGGAACACACATAAATAGATTAATCCACTCCCGTGGTATCAATCCCTACATCAATCATCGAACTGACAAGAACTCCCGTTCGCAATTCAATAATCAATGAGCATTTATCACAAGTTCATTTAGTTCACTAATCACCCTACTCATCAACTCCGTTGGGTAGGATGTGAGAAGCTCACAAAAGGTTTCATTTCAAGCAATTCATCAAACACCTTTCGGGTGTGAAATGCCTAAGCTCAAGAATTGAATGAACAAACCTAGTCTAGCACTAATACCGCTTACTCGAATCTCATCCCTAAAGCATTGGGATGAGACCAAAAATCTAACTAATCTAAGGTGTAGTTGTAGTTCGGTTTGTCACGCCAAACTAGAACTACCTAATCTAGGTGCAGTACTATACTTCGGTTTATCATGTCAAAACTAGCATTAAGAATCAACCTAAGTGAAGGATTTCTCCAAGATCATCCTAAATCATCATTATTTAACCATCAAGAAAATTGACCAATGATGCATAAACATTCAATTCACATTCATTCTTATGACATGGAACACTCAAGTAGATTAGCTCATTCCCATGATGCTAATCAATTTACAAATCAACTAGTTTGGCTATTTTGTCACCAACAACCAATTGCAACTAGATGATTATAATCATTAAGTATGAGTCCATATAAGTCAACAATTCATCGGTTAAGGAGTGAAATGCATGCTTGGAAATTTTCTAGACATTTTATCAAACACCTTGTGAGCAATAAATGTCATAAGTTCTAGAATTGAGTGATCAAGTCATTTCTAGCATTGAGATCTTTTCTAACATGAGAACAAATGATTATCTAAGCCTAAACATCAACAATCAATCATCAAATCATCCAAATCAAGTAATCCAAAACCGCAGAAAAGTCAACTCACAAGAACATCCAAGAACACAAAAGAAAAAGACTAATGAAAATAAGAACAAGAAACAAATAAAACATATATAATAGATAGGGTTGAAGAAATCTTCTCTAAAGTGGCATGAATCTTGAAGAACAATACAAATCTCCTGAGGAGAGAGTTTGGTCGAAACCCACTCTAGAGAAAAAGTCATCGTTTAGTGGTTGCACAAAATATGGCTTTTATGGGTGTGGAATTCGCAAGTGGAGAAAACAGAGGAAAAGTCATAAATCGACTTGAAAATCGACCATGGTCGATTTTTTGCCAACATTGCGATTTGGAAATCGACCTTGGGTCGATTTTTGATCCCAGGTGTGTTCCTCAGCCATTTTGCCGAACGGTCACGAAAATCGGTTTCGGATCGATTTTTGACATATCTTCACTAAATCGGCCATAACGTTTGAACCACGTATCCAAATGCTTGAAAACCACCTCCATTGGAAACTAACTCAATTTCCTATGACTTTCATGAAGAGCTCATAAGCTAAATCCAAAGGAAAGGCATTCGTATGACTCAATTTTTCAAGCATATTGGATTGACTCTGCATTGACATTTCCTAGCTTTGGTCCAAAATTTGCATCCTTCATTTTTCCTTCCATTTCTATGCATATCCTTTGATCCAATCCACTCCTAAACACCTGAATAAACATAAAAAGAACAAAAAGAAGACACAAAACAACCTAAGACATCTAAAATGCAAGACAACACTGAATGAGACTTTAATGCTGATGAAAACATCCCAAAAATTGTACAAAGTGGGATTTAAACATATGAAAACTAGGCCTTAAAACATGTAAAATATACACTTATCATTCCTCTACTTGACTTGCTTGGACTACCTCCCTTTCCCTTTGTTTATTATTCTCTTGCCTCAAGCATTCTGACACACCATAACCCCATTTTTTGCAATAGTCGCAATGTACCGGTAACCATGGGTAATCAAACAAGACTTCCTTCTCCCCCATACCCTTGATGTTAAAATAGCATGATTTCGGTAGCTCACTTGATAGATCCACACTAACAAAGACCTTTGCCTCATCAAACTTTGTAACCAACTCAGTTTCTTGATGTAGTCGGATTGGTTCCCCCACTGCACTTGCAAGGAAGCTCAATCCTTTCCTACTGAACATCGAGTGGGGAACTTGCTTTATCAAGATCCATAGCGGCATCGATTTCACCTCCGGTTAAGCCTCCTCAATGATAGGTGACCACCTAGATACAATCATGGGAATTTGACATATGTTCCACATCCCTCTCCTCAAAACCCTTTGTCTCACAGCCTGATTCTTAATTCTGAACTTTACCGACGTATCATCAATGCTGAAGACATCAACCTTGATTGTTTTGTCCCCCAAATTCCAAATCTTATTAACGATTACATGTATTTTGGCAACATGTGGAGCCGTAGCCGCAAATCGTCCAACCAAAAACTCCTCCCATAGTGGTTGAGCATCAACGAGGACCTCCTCTGGCACCTCTACCGTTGCCCTACCTCCCACTTCCGAAACAGCCGAGATCCACGACTTTTTTTCTGGAGCATTTGAGTTATGGGAATTCGCCGGTGGAGAAGTCTCCTCCGTGAGATCCACCATGGTGTCACCGGCGGCCGCCGCTGGTAACGTGCGGAGTGGGATAGCTGTAAACCCTAGTCGCTAACTCAATCGCCCTCCAATCACCCTTGCTGACGTCAAGTCATACATGTAAACACTTTTTCAAAAGTTCTTTTTTTATTTTTTATTTTTTTTATTTTTAACCCTAGTCGCTAACTTAATTTTTTTTAATTTTACATTTTCTTCATACGGATTAGTGGACCAAAACTAGTCTAACCTCAAATTACAAATTTAAAACTGTGTTTAGTTTGTTGTCTCAAAATGCTTTATTTACCCTTTTGAGGTACCTAAACTTTGCTGCAAAAGGTGCATGAACATCTTTGTGTCCTGCTTTAGCCTTCTCTCCACTCTACAGATTATGATGGGATAATCGACAACACATTATGATTCACAAACATTCATTATATTTTTTTTTTTCTTGGGCCCTTCAATTTTCTTCCTCACTTTTAAAATATGCTTCCAATTATACTTTATCAACAGTCTACTAGAGATTATTTCCCACTAGCTACAGATGTATATTCTTTTTTCTTTTTTTTTTTAAATATATATACACAATGTGCACCTTTTTCAGTTGTAGAAATTAACCGCAAGTTGTATTATATCTTAAATGGGTGAATTGTATAAATAGATACGAATTTTAAATTCTTAAGGGATGTATCAAGATTTGTCTTGTTTGGATATTAAAAAAAATGAACCAAGATCCCAATTTCCTCTAATATGATATGATTGATATATATTAGCCTAAGAAAAACTAGAATTTATATATATATAAAAATGTGATTGTTTATCTTTTTTTTTCATCGAAATTAACTTAATATTGATTACAATATCCATAAAACCCCGAAAAATAAGAGGCTTTATAATACTCATTTTAGTTAAAGCATGAACTCCTTGATTACAATAAATTTTAGTAAAAGATAATCAAATGTCTTTACACATCGTTGCCCAGTGGTGATACTTTGGCATAATCTTTCAATAGAAACGTTCGAAGTAATACCGTTGATGAAAACACTAACTCATGAACAAAAAAGACATCAATTGAAAGTTTTGACATTTGATGTTGTTGTGATTACGGGTGTATTTGGATATTTAAGATGTTAAACCAAAATTATCAACACAAACAAACAAATAGAGGCTTTTGTCTAGGATTTTATTTTCATTAATTGCGTGAATGGATAATAACAAACCATAAGACCATCCTTGTATAAGCTTCAAAACTTGATACAATTTGAAATTAGGAATATGAAAAAATATTTTATCTCTATCTAGCATATTATAATTATAGTATTATACCGTGGGAACCTCCGATCCATGGCATTTCTCTACTCACTCGATCGGGAGTATGACCCCATTAACAGTAGTACACACATATTTTTAAAATATATACATTAATGAAAATCTAAAATTATTAAGGTCTTCTAATGATACCAAACTTTTCTTACTTCAGTGAATGTATGTGTGCGTGTTTTTTTTTCCGTATAGCAGATCGCCTGTAGAGTAAAGCAGAAGCAAGGAAAAAACTATTTATTTTAATATTTAATAAGAAAATAATTGTTCTTACCCTATTTAACATCATAGAGAATTCTAGTATACAAAGAGTTTTTATATATACATGAACAGTGCCGTGCCAAGGTTTATAGCGGATTGATGCGAATTTTTAAAATGGTACTTTTTTAGCGATAATCATAATCAAAGTTTAAAAAATATAAAATATTAAACAAATATATTAACTATTTTCATTATTATTTACCATCAAATTCATGTTTATTCCATCAAAATATTTTAAATTTTGCGGTCTAGTCTTTCTTTTTTCATTTTATCTTTTTAGCTTTCGAGTAAAATTCTTTGACAAAATCGAAAACATATTAAAAAAATGTGAAACACATATCAAAAGAGTTTTATAACTAGAAGACTTATCGAAATAAAATGAAAATTGTCTTAAAAGTAAACAACTATTATTAGTGTCATGTAATTATTAAGATTCTAAAATAAAATATTTATAACATTGAGTAAGAAAAAAATAGATCCTCTTTTTAATAAACAAGGGTTGCATTTTTTAAACCGCAGATGGTTTAAAAGTCTCATATATAGTAGTTCGCTAATCACTAGACTAAATCATCGTTTTATATTTGGGACCTTTGTATTTAATGAAAAGTTGAGGGCTTGAAGCAAATGCCTCATTTTTAATACCATAGGCACAGATCTGTACATGAACCCGCTTCACTATAATTTTTTCACATGTTGCCAAACTGATTACTGTAATGTTGGTAGAATCGGCTGTTATTATGTATAGAAAGTGACACTGATGGATGTTACCAAGTTCTTTCAAGGAGATATCTTTGTTTAAGAAGAAGTAGACACTTGATCTATTAGAAGATGCTGCTCTTTTAGCTTGTAAGCAATTTTGTTCCCATGGATTCTTATGTTCATCTCAGCAATGACATAAAGACAATTATCTGATTTATTAACATCATAAACAGTATATATTAGACTTTTTTTTTTCAAGATCATAGTGATGTTCATTTGCTGTATGCACACTGACTTCCGAAACATCACAAAGCTAATAAATGTACCTAGTATAAGTATATGGCTCATGCCACCCATGAGCTTCTATGGATTCATCTTCATTGACCACATATTTGAAGATCTCTTTAGTTGCTAATGCTAAAATCTTATGTGAAATATTGCTTCGAATCTAGTCTTCCACGAACATAATAAGCCCATAAAAGTCGATTGCTACACAAGTAGTAATCAACTCAAAAAATTAGTCATCTCAAAACCATTCTTGTGTCAAGTGACAATCAACTAGCTAATATCTTGACTAAGGCATTGAATGTCAATGTTAAACCATTCTTTTCTTCAATGTAGTTTGGTATAAAAGCTAGTGTTTGTTAGCAAGTAACTAGAGGTAAGTTTAAGTTGGCATTAGTCTTACGGGTATATAAAAGAAAAGAATTGTAACTAGTTCTAGTTATTGAGAATTTACCTTTCATATAAACTTTTACCTCTTGTTTACTCTCTTAAATTTAGCTTCTTGTTCATCGAGAGTTTCTTCTTGTAATCTTTTTGAGTATTTTATTTATTTATTTAGTCATTAATGAGATGTAAATTTTAACTCTAGAAAAATATGAGGAATGAAATCAGGAATTAAAGTGTCTGATTTGAGGCTGAAACTAATCAAGACTCGACTTATGAAAGAGGAAGAAAAGATGATATTGGAGTTTGATTCCTTGTTACAACATAGAGAGTGAGTGCGGTGACTCAGCACTTGCATTTTCCTTGTCATCATCCTATTGCGCGCCACTTGTTATAAATTGAAGTACAAAACTATCAAATCATGAAACCAAGATAGAGTCAATGACATTTAGCTGTTACTGATGAATTATTTCTTTCGCTTTTACAAACTATTCTTAATTTGTTAAATAGGTTGAAATCTTCTAATCTTCGTTATCGCATGCAAAACTAGATAACATTAGTCTAAAGATGCTTTGATCATGAATTTTAAAAGATATAACCAAAGTGGTTTAATAGGAAATAGGTAGAAATTGTGAAAACAGAGTATTGCACTGAAAATCCCTGTTTTATTAATGAACTTCAAGTGCCTTTTATAGTGGCTTACAAAAATAACAAACAGACTCCAACGATAAAATAGAGAACAACTAAGGCCACTAATCAACTACAACAACTAACCTAAACCTAAGCCACTTGACTCGGTAAACGATTGAAACAGATAAACAAAACAGAACCAAAAGACATGTCACAATAAGACAACTAAATCATGTTTCCAACAAACCCTCCCTTGAACTTAACTCTCTCAGAGATTAAGTTCCCTCAATGTCATCATCCCGAACGCTGCTCTATCCCTTTGAAAAGAAGCCAACTTCAAAGGCTTGGTCATCATGTCTGCAAGCTGCATCTCCGTGTTGCAGTAAACAAGCTTCACGATTCCCTGTTTGGTTAAGTCTCTCAAAAAATGATAGCGTACCCTTATATGCTTAGACTTACCGTGCATTACGACGTTCTTAGAAAATTTAATGGCCGAAGAGTTGTCACAGAGTACCACCATCTCCTCTGACTGTTCATGGCCAATCTCCTTAAGTATCCTTCTCATCCAAATAGCATGACACGCACATCCCACAGCTGCAACGTATTCTACTTCTGTTGTAGAAAGCGTCACAATGGGTTGTTTTCGTGAAGACCAGGATACAGCTCCTCCACTCATCATAAACACATAACCAGATGTGCTTTTGCTGTCGTCCAAGTCTCCTGCGTAATCGCTGTAAGTATACGCCACCAAATCACTTGCCAAACTGCGCTTGTACCAGATACCACATTCCAATGTTCCTCTGAGATATCGCAAGGCTCTCTTCGCAACAACTAGATGCATTTGAGTGGGAGACGCCATAAAACGGCTGATTAAACATACCACGTACATCAGATCAGGTAGTGTTGCAATAAGATACATTAAGCTCCCCACCATTTGCTTATAGAGCGTTGAATCAATCCTTTCACCGACTTCATCTCGACCAATCTTTTGACCTGGAACGATTGGATTGCAGACAGGGTTGTGATGCTGCATTCCGAACCTTTCAATCACCTCCGCAGCATATTTCCTTTGGCAAATGAAGATTCCTTTCTCAGGTTTCTGAATCACTTCAATGCCAAGGAAATATCTCATTTTACCTAAATCTGTCATATCGAATTCCTTCTTCATAGAGCACTTAAACTTTTCAAGCAACTCATTATTGTTTCCCGTGAATAGCAAATCATCGACATACACGGATACAATCAGGATATTACCTCCAACTCTCTTGATGAACAAGGTTTGTTCATTTGAGCTGCTCGTGAAACCTTCCTTGATGAAATAAGCCTCTATGCGACTGAACCAAGCTCTTGGTGCTTGTTTTAGTCCATAGAGAGCTTTGAGAAGCTTGTAAACCATCTCTTCCTTCTCTGTAACCGTATACCCTTGAAGATATTCCACATAAACGTCTTCTTCTAGTTCTCCATGTAAAAACGCCGATTTGACGTCTAACTGGAAAACTTGCCAGCCTCTGTGAGCAGCCACTGCCAGTATCATCCTCACCGTATCCATTCGAGCTACCGGAGCAAAGACCTCTGTATAGTCCACTCCATACTCTTGAGCATATCCTTTGACAACTAAACTTGCTTTGAATTTATCCACCTCTCCCATCTCATTTAATTTAGTCTTGTAAATCCACTTAACTCCGATGGCCTTGGCTCCATTTGGCAGTGTGGTGAGAAACCATGTCTGATTCTTTTCGATAGAATTCATCTCTGCATCCATCGCATCTCTCCACTTTTGGTGTTTCGCTGCTTCTTCAAATATAGTGGGGTCTGCAGTGACCATAAAGGCAAGGTAGTCACCAGACAAATCATCGAGCTTCGCCATGTTGATTTCTTCTTCTGATGATTCGTCCCCCAAAGTATAGTCAGTGTGCCATACTGGTGGTCTGCAAGTCCTGGTTCCTTCGTTTTGAGGCTGAGTTGTCTGAACTTGAGCCTCTGCATAATCACTTTGAGCTTCTGCATCATCGCTTTCACTTCCTGCATCATTCTCATCATCTTCTTCACTTTCTGCGTTCTCTTCTTCATTTACTTCACCATTTTGATCATCTTTCCATTCAAGCTCGACGCCTTGTCCAACTCCTGCAACTTCTTTCCAAGTCCATTTTTTTTACACTTCAAATATCACATCTCGGCTGATGTGAATTTTCTTCTCCACTAGATCATACATCTTAAAGGCTTTGGATTCGCTGATGTATCCCATTAAGACGCATTTCACGCTTTTGTCATCGAGCTTGGTGCGCTTAACATCTGCGACATGAACATGTCCCACACAGCCAAAGATTCTGAAATGCTCTACAGATGGCTTCTTCTCACTCCACGCTTCCTCCGGAGTTTTATCCTTCACTGCTATGGTGGGAGACCTGTTAAGAACATGGTTTGCCCACTCCACCGCTTCAGGCCAAAAAAACTTTGGTATTCCTTTCTCTTGCAGGATTGTTCTAACCATGTTCATGATGGTTCGATTCTTCCTCTCGGCGACGCCATTTTGCTGAGAAGTATATGCAGTGGTGAGCTGCCTCCTGATTCCATGCTCGTCACAAAACTGCTTGAACTCACCAGAGTTGTACTCGCCACCTCTATCCGTTCTCAGGCATTTGATTGATTGACCAGTTTGCTTTTCAACAAAGGCTTTGAAGGTTTTGAAATGATGAAAAGCTTCTGCTTTCTCAAGAGCGAAGTAGATCCAGGTCTTCCTAGAGAAATCGTCAATAAAATTGATCAGATATCTCTTCTGGCTGGTTGAGGAAGGAGTGATTGGGCCGCACAGGTCTGAGTGAATGAGTTCTAGCCTTTCAGTCGCTCTCCAAGCACTCTGCTTCAGAAAAGGTAGTCGATGTTGCTTCCCTTTTACACAGGCTTCACAGGTGGTTTTGATCTGTTGGATCTCTGGTAATCCCACCACCATCTTCTTCTTGTGCAGAGTGAGCAGGCCCTGGTAACCTATATGACCGTAGCGATGGTGCCACAGTTCCGTCTTGTTGNGAGTAAGAAAAAAATAGATCCTCTTTTTAATAAACAAGGGTTGCATTTTTTAAACCGCAGATGGTTTAAAAGTCTCATATATAGTAGTTCTCTAATCACTAGACTAAATCATCGTTTTATATTTGGGACCTTTGTATTTTATGAAAAGTTGGGGGCTTGAAGCAAATGCCTCATTTTTAATACCATAGGCACAGATCTGTACATGAACCCGCTTCACTATAATTTTTTCACATGTTGCCAAACTGATTACTGTAATGTTGGTAGAATCGGCTGTTATTATGTATAGAAAGTGACACTGATGGATGTTACCAAGTTCTTTCAAGGAGATATCTTTGTTTAAGAAGAAGTCTATTAGAAGATGCTGCTCTTTTAGCTTGTAAGCAATTTTGTTCCCATGGATTCTTATGTTCATCTCAGCAATGACATAAAGACAATTATCTGATTTATTAACATCATAAACAGTATATATTAGACTTTTTTTTTTCAAGATCATAGTGATGTTCATTTGCTGTATGCACACTGACTTCCGAAACATCACAAAGCTAATAAATGTACCTAGTATAAGTATATGGCTCATGCCACCCATGAGCTTCTATGGATTCATCTTCATTGACCACATATTTGAAGATCTCTTTAGTTGCTAATGCTAAAATCTTATGTGAAATATTGCTTCGAATCTAGTCTTCCACGAACATAATAAGCCCATAAAAGTCGATTGCTACACAAGTAGTAATCAACTCAAAAAATTAGTCATCTCAAAACCATTCTTGTGTCAAGTGACAATCAACTAGCTAATATCTTGACTAAGGCATTGAATGTCAATGTTAAACCATTCTTTTCTTCAATGTAGTTTGGTATAAAAGCTAGTGTTTGTTAGCAAGTAACTAGAGGTAAGTTTAAGTTGGCATTAGTCTTACGGGTATATAAAAGAAAAGAATTGTAACTAGTTCTAGTTATTGAGAATTTACCTTTCATATAAACTTTTACCTCTTGTTTACTCTCTTAAATTTAGCTTCTTGTTCATCGAGAGTTTCTTCTTGTAATCTTTTTGAGTATTTTATTTATTTATTTAGTCATTAATGAGATGTAAATTTTAACTCTAGAAAAATATGAGGAATGAAATCAGGAATTAAAGTGTCTGATTTGAGGCTGAAACTAATCAAGACTCGACTTATGAAAGAGGAAGAAAAGATGATATTGGAGTTTGATTCCTTGTTACAACATAGAGAGTGAGTGCGGTGACTCAGCACTTGCATTTTCCTTGTCATCATCCTATTGCGCGCCACTTGTTATAAATTGAAGTACAAAACTATCAAATCATGAAACCAAGATAGAGTCAATGACATTTAGCTGTTACTGATGAATTATTTCTTTCGCTTTTACAAACTTCTTAATTTGTTAAATAGGTTGAAATCTTCTAATCTTCGTTATCGCATGCAAAACTAGATAACATTAGTCTAAAGATGCTTTGATCATGAATTTTAAAAGATATAACCAAAGTGGTTTAATAGGAAATAGGTAGAAATTGCACGATATAAGGGCATGCGGTACTTAGTTCTTATAGGACAACTTGTGGTTCTGATTCCCATTATCACATACCAAATCGATTTGATAAGAAGTTGGGTAAGTATAATTTTGGAATGTGGCAAAGAGACAACTCATCTACTTTATCACATGTCGTAATCCAAATGTAGTTTATCTATTAGTGGCCTTATATTTAGATTTTTAGTGGTTATTCGTAGAATGAGCTCTTATATTTGTATAGCGTATAATTTGATATAAAGAGAGTTTATGAGGCTTATTTCACTAAGTTATAGTCTGCAATGGTCCATCCATGCTTGTACGACACCTCTCTATATGTTAGGAATACAAGGACAATATTCTCACGGACATCATTTTACTTACTTAGGTGCATATAGAGTTTTCTTTTTTTCTTTGTTTTTGTCAAAATTTTGTATTTTATTGAAAGGGAAATTAAAACTTATATATATATATATATATAGTACAATACAAAATCTATGAACAAATTATTATTATTATTATTTTTGTATGATATCGAAGTCATAAATCTATGATATTGAGTATACTCCCATGACATGTGTTTGCAATGATGTGTTGGTATTGAGAGTTAATAAGGAAGTATCACATCTATACAAAACATTGTTGGAGGTATACATTTTAATATTCTCAGCATATATGTTGCGCTGAGATTCGAAAACCATATATGGTTATAACATTCTATTAAGAGTTACTTATAATGCAGGCAGGGCCAAAATGAGTTTAAAACATATTATCAATATCTAACCAATAATAAAGAAAAGTTATCAATATAATGTGATCATATTGGATATACACACTAATCATATTTATTAATAAGGTAGTGGACTATGACTCGCTTACTAATGAACATCAGGTTTTAGGGTTTGTCTTAATGTCTGTCTATATTTTTCTTTTTGCAAATGTCTGTCTACATATATGAAGCAGGAGTTACAATATAAGAGAGATACAAAAAAAAAGAAAAAGCTTGTGGCTAAGCCCAGAAACGAAGAATCATCCAGAAACCTCAACCTTAGAAAGATGACAAATTCGTGAGAAAAACAAATATCTGCAGATCATTATATATACCTGATTTCATTTTTCTTTTTCATATCATATACCTGATTCAGTTATGTGCGCCTGTGGATACTAAATTATTAGTACACAATTGTTGTATTACCTGATCTTAAATTGATTGTTTCTTGGACCATTATAAAATATATCTCAAAATATATACAGCTTGTCTAAACTTTTAATGATTGTGTCTAGATTCATTAGTAAGAAAGTTTCTCAAAAGTTTAGATTTTCTGAAAAAAACAAAATTAGGGGCATTTGCCTTCTACAAAAATGAATTAACGGGAAATCAAGAAAATAATGATGTAATGTAAATGTTTTTTTTTTTTCACGATCTTACCTTTTATTTTAGGAAAAATCCCATAAAAAACCTCCAAGTTACATTCTCAACTTAAACTTTTAACTTTTTTTGTTCCCACTTAAAACCTTGAACTATTGAATTTTCCCAAAAAAAACCTTCAACTCTTAATACTTGTGTCCGAGGTTAAGTTGACTAACGGTTAACGATGAACAGTAACGTTGACCGTAGTCAACTCTTTTTTTTTTTTTTAACAACTTATCATTTTGATTGATTAGTGTAAGTAGGGTACAAATATTTAGCTAGCCATGATGGTAGTAATACATAGGTCGTAGACAAATTTTGAGTGAAGCGGGTTATGCGGGTGCGGGTTGTGAAGAAAGCATTGCGGGTGCGGGTCGCGATATCTGAAAAAAAGGGTTATATAAACCCGCATAACTAATTAAAAAAAAATTCGGCCCAAGTCAACCAAAAACCTTAAACTCCAGCCCAATTAGAAGGATGTGAGGTCAGTTGACCTCTCATTAACTTATCATTTTGATTAATTAATATAAGTAGGATACAAATATTTAGCTAGCCATGACGGGTTATCCGCTACAATATTTAGGTGGTAAACAAATTTTTCAATGAAGCGGGTTATCTGCTATTGGAGTCAAAACATAATTAAAAAAAAATAATATATATAAATAAGAATTTTCTATCTAATAGACTTATGTTCCAAATTAAGTTAGACTTGTTGTTTTATTAGAGACAGAAAACTACAAAAAAAAAATTAAAATTTTTTTCTATTTTATTATATTAAATAAAAACATAAAAATAAGATTTTGTGCTAGATTTTAATGTTTTCGATTGACTTGAACCGAATTTTGTTTTAATAGTGATGCAGGTTTATATAACCCTCTTTTTCAGATATCGCGATTCGCACCCATAATGCCTTCTCCACAACCCGCACCCGCATAACCCGCTTCACTCAAAATTTGTATACGAACTATGTTTTACCACCGTCATGGCTAGCTAAATATTTTTATCCTACTTACACTAATCAATCAAAATGATAAGTTGTTAAAAAAAAAAATTGACTAACGGTGAACGTTACTGTTCATCGTTGACCGTTAGTCAACTTAACCTCGGGCATAAATATTAAGAGTTTGAAGATTTTTTCTGGGAAAATTCAATAGTTCAAGGTTTTAACTGAGAACAAAAAAAGTTAAAGGTTTAAGTTGTGAATCATTTACAACTTGGAGGTTTTTTTATGAAATTTTCTCTTTATTTTACTATTATAAAAGAGTGGTTTACTTCCTTAAAATGCTATTTTTATCAAATGAAAGTATTAGACGGTTTAAATTTCGTCATTTTGTTATTTATATATTTTTCATATGGATAAAATAATATATATAAACACAAATTCTTTATATACATATATATATATATGTGAGATTTTGATGATTGTCTTTTAAGTACTGGCAAATCAGTATTAAAACTTTCAACTATATTATTAACCAAAAATCTGAACTAAAAAAAATAATGAAACAACTCCTCAAGTACTAATCGTTCCATTTAAAAGGCCTAAACTAAATTATTAATGAAAATAACAATTTCTCAAATATTAACTAATTTATCTTATACCCTTCAAATAAAAATACATTAACAGAAAACTCATATTTTTATAGTATTATCAATACCTTAAAGGTCTATCATCAAATCAATATTTTATATTTTGGTTTGTTTAAAAAGACGTGCATGTCTCACTTAATTGATACTTTGCTTTGTGGAGAATATTTAAATAGACTGATTAGTATCTGAAGGGGGGTTTTATTAAAATCTCTGAGTTGAGGGGTTATCTCATTGAGGATTTTAAAATTGATTTTCCGATATTTAAGAATTTTTCATTAAAATTCTTATATATAAACGTATATCAATATAATAATGCATAAAGTTTCACTAAATCAGAAATTGCCAAAACTTTTACACTATTTTCAGCATAAGTAACTTTATTTAATGTTGTTCATTTCCCCATTGCCATAATCCAAAATAATTATGGTATATATTTTAGAATTTTTTCCGTGTTGTGTTTCGCGATTTTTATTTCATTTATAACATTTTCTCAAGAATGATTAAGTATGAATATTGAACTCTGTTTGTAATTCTATTTCAATTTATACATGAGAATATGATAATTGAATATTCATGAGTGAATTTATAGTAGTTTATCACACCAAAAAATTCAGAACTCTGATTTCAAAACTATTTTTTGCATGTTTTAGGTTGTTTATCAAATAGTATGCATTTATATTAGTAAAATATTTTATCATGCAGTTTATTTCTGTGTTAATTAGAGAGATGCAAATGAAATGAGATGATATTAGATAAATAGGAGGCCATGATAATCAAACATATCATGTGAAGCTAACATATTTTCACAATAGTTAAAACTTAAATTCAAAAGTAACAATCGACAAAATTAAAATTAAAGTCAATAGTAATAAGGGAAAAATTGGCCTTACATCGTTAACCAAAGGAGTTGCGATTAACCATGGACAAATAGCGTTAGTCCTTATGTTGTCACTCGCCCATTCGCAAGCTAAGTTTCTAGCCAGCTGATTCATGGCTCCTGAAATGCGTTTATATACACTTGCATAAGAATCATAAAGCAAGGAAACATTGTTTTAAAGAGTATATACAGTACCTTTGGTTGCTCCATAGATGGATCCAATATTGACATGCACTACTCCGGCAATTGAGGACATGAGCACGATTCTTCCTGTGCCTGATGCTTTCAACAAAGGGTGTGCGAGCTGTGAGAGATGAAAAGCCAACTCGAGATTTGTAGCCATTATAAACGAATATTCTTCTGCTGTAAACTCTGTAGTCGGCTTGGCTATAAACGTTCCCGCATTGTTTACCTACATATGTATAGATAGATAGACACAACAAAACCACTATATTTGGTTCTTGTACATCCCAAGCTAGAAGGGGAGAAGCTTATATGTGTCTACTTACAAGGATGTTGAGTTTTCCTTGGAAGAGAGAGTAAACGGTTTCCATGAGTTTCTCTCGTTGCTCACAAGAAGAAACATCACAGATAGAAGTGGAAACCTGAACCCTTTTGCTTGCCATTCACGTAAGCTTTCTTGAAGCTGAGTTTCGTCTCTTGCACATGTGTGGACTCTGTTAGTCTCGAGAGTAACTAATATAAACAAACAAGTTATAAGTCGGTATATGTTGGTTGTGATTGATTATGATTAATGTGGGGGGGCGATATTTCCGTTTAATATAATAGATTAAAGATGGTGACGATAAAAATCAGTTCGGGAATGAGATTGGAAGCTTGTATTTCATCAAAAGACGGTGGTCGTTTAGAATGGCGAACTGAGTCAGCTGGGATTCAGTTCGGCGTTCTAAACAATTCGTCGGAAGTGTTACAAATATCTTAAGTTTCAAGCTCGGGTATCAGTTCTTTAGAGATTTCGCGGATTCCCTCATTAATGAAATGCAAGGGGTATTTATAGTGAGCCAACTGCCTTTGTTACCCAGCGCATGTGCGGCGAAGTCGACTCCCTCGCCGAGTCGCACTCGAGTGTTTAGTGTGTCAGAGCGGGTTCCTACTCTCTTGAGTACAGCGCCCGACGTGATGGGTCTGCAACTTGCCTTAAATTCTTCATTGGGCCGAGCTGATAGGATTGCCAATCCTATCTCCAACAATTGATAGTTCCTCCACCACAACTTCCCTATTCATGACACACACATAGTTAGTTTTTCCATATCTAAATATCACAACACAGTAAAAGAGCATATAAAATGGGGACTGACCCAATGCCTTTAGTGCCGCCGGTCACAAGAGCAGTCATACCTTGAAGACTCCATCTTTCATCCATTTTTCTTGTACCTTACTTGAAGTGACCAGAAATGCCACAGATTTTATGTATACAATGAGTTTGGATCAGATAAGTGTGAATGTAATATGTTTGTATTTGTGGTGGAAATATTATGTAGTGGTATGAGAGAACAATGACTAAAATATCTAAGATAGTGGTCTTGACCAATACTTACTCCTTTGTCTTTTTCATTAACTGCCCTCACAAAAGAAAACTGAAACTATAAGTCTTAACACATAGATAGGCTTCTTCTTCTTTGGTTTCTTTGGAAGACATTTATTTTATCAATATTTGAACCATTTCACACTTAGAAACGCTTAAAAGTTATATAAGTTGTAGGTAGACACAGAAAAGCCACAACTGGTGAGACTTCTACTAGGCCATTGTCAAGCATGTGGCTTATAGGAGAAGCCATTAACTGTGAGACCTCCATCAACACAAATGGTTTGGCCAGTAATATATGACGCTGCTGGTAAACACAAGAAGACCACAAGTGATGCAACTTCATTCGGCTCTCCAGCGCGACCAAGTGGAGTTCTACTCAACAATCCCTCCTTGAAACCGACGTTCTTGAGATTCTTTAAGAACACACAATTGAGAAATGATTAGAGGAATTGAGGTTGTTACATTCACTCAAAAAATGTAAAAGTATTATATTTTTTACTACAAATTGGGCCTGAGGAGTCTTTATGATATTAGGAGCAACAGCGTTGGCTCTTATGCCGTCTTTTGCCCACTCACAAGCCAGATTTCTTGCTAGCTGATTCAAAGCTCCTGTAAAAGATATCAAAAACATAAAAATAAAAACTTCTTGATTAGTCAGTCTTGCAATTAACCATACTAGTAGTAACTGTGGTTACCTTTCGTTAGACCATAAATGGATCCACAGTCAATTATTGATACAATCCCTGTAACAGAGGAAATAAAGACGATGCTTCCATTGCCTGAAGCCTTTAAGAGAGGATGTGAAAGCTGGCTAAAATGTAAAGCAGCTTCCAAATTTGTTGAGATATGAAAAGAGAAATCTTCTGCCACATATTCTGTAGTTGGCTTCCCACGAAGTACACCCACATTATTAACCTATACAATATGCTTAAGCGTTTCCATTATATTTCCGTTTAAGGAGTTCTCCTTATAAGATATATTTTGTTCTTGTAGATCACAAGCCTGAGGAGGATAAGCTTATACATGTAGACTTACAAGGATGTTGAGTTTTCCTTGGAAGAGAGAGGAAACGGTTTCAATGAGTTTCTCTCGTTGTTCACGAGAAGAAACGTCGCAAACAGAAGTGGTGACCTGAAACCCTTTTGCTTGCCATTCACGTAAGCGTTCTTGAAGCTGAGTTTCGTCTCTTGCACATGTGTGGACTCTTGCTCCCAACATAGCTAGTTCCTCCACCACCGCTTCCCTATTCATGACACACACACAAACATAGCTAGTTCTTCCTTACCTAAATATCACAATACAATAAAAAGAACATACAAAATAGGGACTGACCCAATTCCTTTAGTGCCACCGGTCACAAGAGCAGTCATACCTTGAAGACTCCATCTTTTATCCATTTTTCTTGCTTGTTACTAGCAATGACTAGAAATGCTACAAATTATAGATATTCAATGATTGTGTTTCGGATAAGTGTGAACTAATGAAGTTGTTTATTTGTGGTGGAAATATTATGTAGCCTTAAGAGAGAACATGAAAAAAACATGTATGATATATAGTGGTCCGGCGCAAATATTGACATTTCAAACGTCTGTTCCCTTAACTTCACTCAGAAAAGACTACTGAAACTAGAAGTCAGAATGCTGAACAAACCTAAGTAAACATTACAAGTTTTTAGACTATAGATAGTAATCATGGTGTGATGTCACATAATTGTCTTTGGGCTTCGTAAGTTGATGAGTGTCGAAGACCATGTTTCTATTTGAGTCCAAGTTGTGCTCTGTTTTTGCAAGGCTTACTCTTTGTACCTTATGGTTAGGTTTCAAAGCTTAACTCGTTCTATGACTTTAAAATCTCATTTCTGTATGAATTTTACAACTACAAACCAGCGGAAGTTTATTTCTCTCCATGCTATGAATATTTACCACGCAAAGAAGCTGCTCTATACAAAAGAAGTTGTCTCGGATTTGACAACTTAACTATGCTAATCTGTTTAAGTAGGATTGGACTAGAACTAATCTCCAAAATAGTAGATTAAGACCATTCTCATGATTCACATGGAGATTGCATTCTTATAATAGCTCTACATAAGCAAAACAATAACAGGAAATTGGCATAACAAACATGTTTTTTTGGGTGCAACATTAATAAGAAAGTATCATAACAATATAATAATAACAAAACCAAAAAGGGAGATGACGTTTATGATCCTCACATGTTTTGTGCACTAGCACCGACGCTTTTATTGGACAACACACACAATTATACAAGACTAGGCCATTCTCAAGCCTGTGGCTGATAGGAGAATCCATTAACAGTGAGACCTCCATTAACACAAATGGTTTGAACAGTGAAGCTGCAGGACGACACAAGAAGACCACTACACTAGTGTTGCAACTTCATCCGGCTCTCCTGCGCGACCAAGTGGAGGTCTATGGAACAATCCCTCCTTAAAACCAGTCTCATAGAAAAACTAAAAGAAGGAAACAAAATCGAGCGATGATTAGAGGAATTTAGGTTGTTAAATTGACCAAAAAAATGTTAAAAAATTGTCTTCTTTTTTTTCCGTTACAGTTTGAGCCAGTGCAGTGTGAAATAGATTAGGAGCAACAGCACTGGATCTTATGTCGTCTCTTGCCCTCACATGCCAAGTTTTTTGCTAGCTGATTCAAAGCTCCTGTACATACACAAAAAGACATAACAATAAAACAAATATTTAGATCCAGTCTTGCTGCGAACTGCTATATGTACCTTTGGTTAAAGCATAGATGGATCCACTGCCCATTGATACAAGCCCTGCAGAAGAGAAAATAAAGACGATGTTTCCAGAACCCGAAGCTTTTGGAAAAGGATGTGAAAGCTGGCTAAGATGATAAGCAGATTCCAAGTTTGTTGAGATATGAAATGAGAAATCATCAGCCACATATTCAGTTGTTCGCTTTGTGTGAACTGTGCCAACGTTGTTCACCTATATTATAATCAAACGAGAATAAATTAATCATGTTCTCTGCTTAAAACTTAGTTCCTTGAAATTTATATTTAATTACAAGAATGTTGAGCTTGCTAACAGGAGGAGACGGATTGCATGAGTGTTTCTCTCTCGGTACGGGAGGATACATCACAGATTGAACCATTTACTTGAAACCTTTTCTTTTCCCATTTGCTTAAACTTTCTTCGAGCAGTGTTTTAGATATGTCGCATACATAGACTTTGGACCCAAAACCAGCTAGCTCCTCTACTATGGCAAGTCTAAAACATTCCATAAACATAACTTACATGAAATCTTGACCATTCTTGATATAAAATAGAAGCAGAGCAATAGGGTAAGAAAATGATAAAGAGAGAAGAAAGACAAACCCGATTCCACCGGCTCCACCTGTCACAAGAGCAGTCATACCTTGAACGCTCCATCTGCTGTTATCCATCATTATCTATGACGTACCGCTTACCAGAGATTCCACAGATTATATAATATAGGATGAAGATAGATCACTAAAACTTTTGTAAATTAGGTGGATAAATTAACTAAGCAGCCATGGGAAACATAAAACGTGATAACCATTGGCCAACTCCTGATGATAGTGACAATCTGCATAGTTTGATCGACCTGTATATTGAGGAAAATATTCCCCAATTCTGAGGACAAAAATCTCTCCACATCAATTCTGACAGTACCATGAGAGCTTGTTCCAAAAACCAACTAGTTCCTCCACTATGGTATGTTTCACGTGAGGATTGCATTCTCATAAGCAAAATAATAATAGGGAACTGGCAAGACTAACATATTTTGGGTGCAAAATTAAAAGATGTATGATATCGATATAACAATAATAAAACCAAAAGGGAAGATGACGTTTTAAGACTCATATGTTTTGTGCACTAGCACAGACGCTACTATTTGTTTTACTGTGTTCCATTGGACAACACACACAAGACAAAACCTGGCTCAATCATGTGGCGGATAGGAGAAGTCATTTACAGTGAGACCTCCATCAATACAAATGGTCTGACCAGTTATAGATGAAGCTGCAGGTAGAAAAAAAAACCACAAGTGATGCAACCTCTCTTGGTTCTCCCGCGCAACCAAGTGGAGTTCTACTAAACAATGCCTCTTTGTAACTGGTGTCATTAAGATACTTCAAAAAACAAAATTAAGAGATGATTAGAGGGATTGATGTTATTAACTTCACTAAAAATGTTAAAATTTATGTGTGTTTTTTTGTTACAGCTTAAGCCAGAGCAGTGTTGATAAAATTAGGAGCAACAGCGTTGGCTCTTATTCCATCTCTTGCCCATTCACATGCCAAGTTTCTTGCTAGCTGATTCAGAGCTCCTGTACATACACACACAAAAAGACATATATATATATATATATATATATATATATATATATATTTATAATAATGAAAGACATACAGATACAGTATTGCTATGAACTGCATGCGTCTGATAATACTTGGAGCAGTCTATGTACCTTTGAATAGACCATAGATGGATCCACAGTCAATTGATACAACCCCTGCCATAGAGGAAATGAAAACAATGTTTCCAGAGCCTGAAGCCTTTAGGAGAGGATGTGAAAGCTGGCTAAGATGATAAGCAGACTCCACATTTGTTGACATAAGGAAGGAGAAATCATCTGCCACATATTCTGTGGCTTTGTGAGAATCGCGCCAGTGTTGTTCACCTATGTTGAATCAAAAGAGTAAACAGAAATCCTGTTCACTCCATATAACTTAGCTTCTTGAAATTAAATTTACTCACAAGAATGTTGAGCTTGCCATCAAACAGCAAGGAGACGGTTTGCATGAGTGTTTCCCTCTCCGGACGAGAAGATACATCACATTTTGAACCACTCACTTGAAACCCTCTCTTTTTCCATCCGCTTAAATTTGCTTTGAGCAGCATATCAGATATGTCATATACATGGATTTTGGCCCCAAAACTGGCTAGCTCCTCTACTATGGCATGCCTAAATCATTCCACCAACATAAATTCCTTGAAATCTTGACCATTTTGGATGTGAAATAGAAGCAGAACAATATGGTAAGAATATGATAAAGAGAAAAGAAAGACAAACCTGATTCCTCCCGCCCCACTGGTCACAAGAGCAGTCATACCTTGAAGACTCCATCTGCTGCTATCCATCATTATCTATGACTTATCACTAACCAAAGATTCCAAAAATCATATATATAGGAAATAGAATGAAGATAGATCACTGAAACCCTGGTAAATTAGGTTGAAACATTAATTAAGCATCCATACGAAACAGTAAATGTGATAAACATTGACCAACTCATTATAGTGACATCTGCATAGTTTGATTGACACGTAAATAACAGAAGAGACCATCCTTTGACACCAATGCTGAGGACAAAAATCTCTCAACATCACTTCTGACAGTACCATGCGAGCTAGTTCTTCCAGTATTCCAATTAATCAAAGACCATTTGTACAATGCATATGGATATTGCATCATTGTAATAAATCTGCAGAAGCAAAAAATAATTGCCTCAAGTCCTAGGATTTCAAACCAAACCAGACACTGCATCACATGTTGAGATACTAAATCACGATTAGGTATTGGCCAAAGTGGATAATGAATCCAGATATTGAACTATCATTCACCACAAGCATAAATATTCAAGAATCTTCAAGAAACAAACCATAGAGCATAATGAGAAGTAGACGGACCCAATCCCTCTGGCACTGCAAGCGAATTTAGAAAGAAACTACATTTCTTACATATTAAACATATGATCCAAACACATGCATAAATGTGTTTTAAGGCAGAGGCCTAAAAGAGAAACTGTTGACAGTGGCACCTCTTTTAACACAGATTGCCTAACCATATATGAAGCTGCAGGAAGACAGAGAAATGCCACAAGCAAGGAGACTTCATTACCCATTCCAACAAGCCCCATGGTGGCCTAGTCTCCACCTTTTCTTTTGAGTCTTTCTCAATGAGCCACTGAGGAACTAAAACATTTTCACATAAGCTAAAGTTGAGAACTTTTACTTTTGGCCTTACATTGTTAGTCAAAGGAGTTGTGATGAACCAAGGACAAACAGAGTATGAGTGCAGGTTCAAGACACAATGGAAGTCAAATCCAAGAAAGGATAACACAGAATACAAGCCACTGAACACTCAAGGACGAAACATAAGATTTTGTTATCATAATAGTCATGACATGAAAAGTTCCTCGACAACTTTCCACCACATGAACAATCAAAATACTAATTAATAGATACAGGAAACTTAATCCCGCCATCTGACGCTAAATTATCCTTTTCATTAACAGTAGATTTAGTAGCACAACTTAAATACCCAATAAAGCAGAAGGCCGAAAGCTGTTAAGTCTCATATGACGAATTGTCTTTCATGGGAGAAACAAGATATACTAAAGATCAAACTACGGATCCCAAGGAAACTAGTAAAACGACAGAATGGCCTAGTCATGTTGTGGGAAGAAACCATTTATTGACATTCCTCCATCAACACAAATAATCTGCCCTGTAATATATGATGATGCAGGTAGGCATAAAAAAGCAACTGCAGAAGACACCTCTCTCGTTTCACCAAGCCGACCAAGAGGAGTTACTGAGTAGACTTCTTCAAGGTAGTCTTTGTTGCTAAGGACCTGAGACCAAAAGGTGTGAATCATCAATCAAGCCTATCTTAGATAAGTTGCAAACAAATTTGCTTAGTCTTTATCATTTTGAATTTCAGCTTTAAGTGCTTATGTTGATTGAAAAAGATATATATAAGGCTTATGAGACCATAGAAAATTACTTGATCCACCATAGATGTTCTGATATACCACGGGGCAACAGCATTAATCCTTATATTGTCCTTGGCCCACTCGCAAGCCAAACTTCTCGTAAGTTGATTGATTGCTCCTAAAACACAAAGGAAAACAAAAAGGTTCAAAGTCTTATTGGTGAAAGCTGAATATATATATAATACTGCATCAGAGGAGATCTTTCTTTGTTTCCAGGAAAAATAAATACCTTTTGTTGCAGATTGTACCGACATATTCTTGAGCGAGACAAAACCAGAAACAGAAGAGATGGACACAACACTTCCAGCCTCAGATGCTCTAAGCAGCGGATAAGCAAGTTGACATAAATGAAAAATCGATTCAAAATTCGTCGACATGAGAGTTGAAAATTCTCCAGCCGTAAACTCTACCATTGGTTTTCTAATGTTTGTCCCAACATTGTTTACCTAAAAGCATCAAAATTTGAAGACAAGATATAATTTGTTTTTAGGATTGTTCTCACAGACAAACTAACGAACACCTAATGTGCATTATCTACGAGCAATGACATTGGATCCATACAAGGATATGAAGCTTCCCGTCAAATACAGATGAGACAGTTTCCATCAAAGCCTCTCGCTGAGCTTGATCAGAGACATCGCAGACCGAGCCAGCAATACGGAAACCAGAACTGGTCCAATCTCTCAAACAATTATCCAGCTCGCTCTCATTCCGAGCGCAAGTGTGCACTTCTGCTCCAAGACCAGCCAGTTCCTCCACAATCGCACGCCTGTATGAGAATTTGCGTTTGATAAAGGCTCACACTTGTTGAAATTGGAAAGACGTGAAGAAGAGAGACAAACCAACCCAATTCCACGAGTGCCGCCGGTGACAAGAGCAGACTTTCCCTGGAGAGACCATTTGTTCTGCGATGCGCAACGGATAAGGACGGAGGAGGATGTGGTTTGGGGTTGTAGTTTTATGCGTTTGAAAGAGAGGTACAAGTGAGGTTTAAGGGAAGAAGAAGCAAGAAAGTGAAGGAGTTGAGGTGGATTTGCGAACACGTGAGAAGCCATGTCCACCAGCACCACTGATCACTGATGCAGAGCACAGTTTTATGTTTCAGCTTTCTTAGTGTTCGTTCACCTTTATGTGAAGCATGCTTCTCATTGATTTAAATGACAACCTATATTGCCTAACCGTAGAAAACTTCAAAATGGGATCACACTTACATTTTCGAAATATTAATTGTATATTAAAGGATTTTACTTTATTGATATAGTTTTGATATATATATATATATATATATATATAGGATTTTTTTCCTTAGATTTATGCTCCGACTAATAACATGTGTTATAAAATTAAATTACAGTAATTTTACAATTTGTTGCAATTTACAGTAAAAATTATGTGATATAACGGCAGTTTGATGTAGTAAATTTGTTGTAAAAATACGAATTAACATTTTTTTATTGTTAGTGTATAATGGTATAATGAACCATTACAAGCAAACTAGTTGAACAATAAACCCCTAAATCATTCTTGTAAAATTGGTACTAATAATTTATGATTTTGAGAAATATTCGGTCGAATAATAACTTGATTGAAAAAAAAAAAAGTGTTAAACAAGGAACGTTAAATATAAATATTCATATAAAAATAACAAGTGGCCGGAAATATTCATACAAATGTCCTCTCGAAACAGGGTTGTATTGAAGCGTTCACGATTTAAGGTAGTGTGAATTACAGATTAGACCAATTAAAACGCATAATAAGCATGAGGTGATCAATATAATTACCTAGGTTAGAATGGTATACTCAATTTGTAGAATTGAAAATTGTTATAGTTTTGAGAAATATTCTTGTCGATTAATTAACAATATTTGTACTCATTCGGGAAATATAATATTTAAAAAAATATTTCTATGATCTAGTCTAAATATATATTTTTTTTGGTTATGTGTTAGATAGTTGTATTGTTAAAGAAAAGATAAGCAAATATATCTATGAGTTATTGTTTAATTCAAGGATCTTACAGCAGAATGATTCCATTGATAATACTTTGGATACACTAGACATAAGACATGGAAAGATCGGTGAAGCATGATCCATTGTAATATCAAGCACCCTAGCCTATGTTTTCTTTACTTGTTACGAATCGCACTTCTTATGTTTTGAGACTAACTAATGACTATGTTGATAACATATTCTTGATATATATCCCAAAACAATTCTAACATTAAAGAAACTTTAATGGCAGTTTTTTCTCTGGCTCACCCCACTTCTCCTGACAAGATGAAAATATGGTAGATCAATGGATCCGGCTCACCAATTTCAATTGATAGATTGATGTTGACAAATAAAACAATGGATCCGGTATATAAACCTATAATGACATACTTAATTAATACTGTATATAATGGAGTACTGTATTATTTTTCATAATTTATTAACCCTAGTTTTGCTTGTAAATTCTTAAACCATTATGCAAATTAGTTAGGAAATCCCTAGATCATTTTGTAAAAATGAAACTATAATGTATGGTTTTTGAGAAATATTCGTTCGATTAATAATCATAGTACTCTTCCAGGAAAGTTAACATTCTAAAATATTTGTACACTCTAATCTAATATGAATATATTTTATTAGTCATCTTTACAATCAATAGTTTGAGTTGTTAAAGAAAATGTAAGCAAGTATATATGACTTTGCTGAGTACACATATTTCTTAATGAAAGTTGATATTTTCTCGTTTATTTAATCTATGAAACTTTATGAGACTGCATCTACATAGATAATTTGCATTGTGATTTATATTTATTTTTGCACCAAACCGCAAGTTTTCAATACGGTACAAGAGTAAGAATTGAATGGTCAAGTCTTCTTTTTCTTCGTTTTCAATTTGGAATTATTAATTTGATAGCATATTCCTTTATAATAATTTTTTTTGGTTAGTGTTTAATATGAATATTAATATTATTTTTTAAAAAAATTTTGAATATTAATATTTTAAGTTTATTATTTAACACTTTCAAGGAATGTACGTTCATCAATTTTTATATAGGATAGTGGCTAACACCAAGACCAACGTTATATATTGTTGCAATTGTTTGATTAAGGACTTTTTAACCATATTTAAATTGTATATAAAATTTAAACTTCTCTTGTCATTTTTGGAATTATTTATATTAGGGAGGAATTTTGAAGGAAAGTTCGTCTTTATCAAAAAAAAAAAAAAAAGAGAAAAAAAAAACCTTTTGGAGGAAAGTCCAATGAAATTTCCAAGTATATTAATCAAGATTTGTTTAGAAATGTATAGAAAGTCAAATACTCAATGTTTGTATAACGTCTCAGTATAAACAAAATGGTTGGAATATGTACCGGTCAGAGTTTATGAAGCTATAAAAAGGTAACGATAAACGTATTTTGATATAAATAGCTTCAAACACTAAAACCCTATTAATTATGATTACCTCCAAATCTATAGCTCTAACAATAATCTTCCTATTATTGATACTTGCTTGCGTCTCAAGTCAACGAGAAAGCAACTTTCTTAACCATGGCTTCCTCGGGGCTAATCTCCTTAAGTTCGGATCCTCCAAGGTTTACCCCAGTGGCCTTTTGGAGTTGACGAACACTTCGATGAGGCAAATAGGTCAAGCTTTTCATGGTTTTCCCATACCCTTGTCAAACCCTACCTCAACAAATACAGTTTCTTTCTCCACAAGCTTCGTCTTTGCCATCATTCAAGGACCCGGCGCACCAGGCCACGGCTTAGCTTTCGTCATTTCACCCTCAATGGATTTCACTGGTGCTTTCCCCAGCAATTATCTAGGTCTCTTCAACACCTCCAACAATGGAAACTCCTTGAATCGTATTCTTGCAATTGAATTTGACACCGTCCAAGCCGTTGAGTTGAACGATATTGATGATAACCACGTTGGTATCGACCTAAACGGAGTGACCTCCATTGAGTCTGCACCGGCTGCATACTATGATGACCGAGAGGCTAAAAATATAACCTTGAGGCTGGCAAGTGGGAAACCAATCAGAGTCTGGATCGAATACAACGCCACTGAGATGATCCTTAATGTCACGTTGGCTCCTCTAGATCGTCCGAAGCCAAGTTCACCTCTTCTCTCGAGAAAACTGAATCTTTCTGGGATTTTCTCCCAAGAACATCACGTTGGATTCTCAGCGGCCACCGAAACTGTAGCAAGCTCACATTTGGTTCTAGGTTGGAGCTTCAACATCGAGGGGAAAGCATCAGACTTTGATATCACGAAGCTTCCTTCTCTTCCAGACCCACCGCCTCCATTGTCTCCGTCCCCAAATCCTCCGGTTTCTGTCAAAAAAGATTCGAACAACATGAAGCTGATCGTTATCTCTGCTGCATCAGGAACAGTTGTAATCATTATCCTGATTGTTTTAGTGTTTTGGGTATTCCGTATCCGTAGAAAGCAAAAATTCTTGACAGGAGGTGCACGTAAGTTCTCCCACCAGACGATTTCAAGCGCAACCGGAGGTTTCGACAACTCTAAACTCTTGGGAGAAAATAACTCTGGGAATTTCTACAAAGGGCAGCTTGCTCCCACAGAGATAATCGCAATAAAGAGAATTACTTGCACCACAAGGCAACAAAAGACAACCCTAATAGCCGAGATCGTTGCAATCTCGAAGGTAAAACAAAGAAACCTTGTTGATCTTCAAGGTTACTGCAGCAAAGGAAACGAGATCTATCTTGTTTACGAATATGTCCCCAATGGAAGCCTAGACCGGTTCTTGTTCAGCAACGACCGACCAGTTCTCACTTGGTCAGACCGGTTCTGTATCATTAAGGGCATTGCGTCAGCACTTCAACACCTTCACGGCGAAGGTAAAAAACCTTTAATACACGGAAACGTCAAAGCCAGCAACATACTCTTAGATGAAGAGCTAAACTCTCGACTTGGAGACTATGGACTAGGAAGTAGCAGGCACAGCACCACGGGACATGTGGCACCAGAACTAGCAAACACGGGAAAGGCTACACGTGACACAGATGTGTTTGAGTTTGGAGTTTTAATGATGGAGATTGTCTGTGGAAGGAAAGCCATAGAGCAAACAAAACCACCAGAAGAGATCAGTTTAGTAAACTGGGTTCTTCAAGGGTTCAAGAAAGGTGATCTGTTACAGAGATGCGACGCAAGAATCAATAGGGAGAATTTGGTGGCTCGAGAAGTGTTGTTAGTTCTGAAAACGGGACTTCTCTGCGCGAACCGATCTCCAGAATCAAGGCCAATGATGAAGCAAGTGTTTCGGTACCTCGACGGTACAGAACGTCTCCCTCATGATGACTACCTCTTCTATGGAGTCTAAAATATGAATATCAAAACGCGGTTGTACTGAAGCGTTTGCGTTTTGGAAAGTGTGAATTAAAGATTGGACCAAGACGCATTGAGCATGATGTGAATAAAACCTAGATATATGGTATTACTCTATTTGTAAATTTGAATTAAGAATTTCTGGTTTTGAGAAATATATTATTGTTAATGGACAATATTACTACTCTTTCGGGAAAATTAATATATCGAAATAAATCTCTAATCAATCTAATTGAAGTTTTGTTATGTCATTTTAGGATAAATAGTTTGTATTGTGTTACATAGAAAAGTTAAGCATATATATTAGAGTTAATGTTGAACAATGGATACAGATATTTCTTATGAAATTTGAAATTATTACATCTTCTATAATTACGAGACCAGAAGTCGTTTTTCGTTTATACGGCTACGGAACTTTTTTGTTTTTTTTGGCAGCAACTCTATATCGAATTAGAAAAGTTTGGAAATCTAAATCGGAAGAACTAAGTTTACATACATAATATTTTGCGAGTATACACATATACTTCATACTTCGTGCAAGATTGTTCACCTTTAAATTAATTTTTCTTGGAACAAGCAACAACGAAAAAGATGAAAAAGCTTCTTTATTTTGCTTGATCTTCTCCATATATGTCTTGAACGCCGGCCGTTCATGTGGTAAAGACACAATTTTCACCAAGTCTAAACAGTTTGTAAGGAATGCAACAATACCAACCTAACTCCGAAAATTTGTATGTGTCCTTCCACGATCCACCAATAAAACACCGATAGCCCAAGAATAATTCATCATCTGTCCAAGTTGAATTGGCTAATGGTTCCAGAAGTATATCCCCTTCTTGAGCCAGAGCCCAAGCATGCGCTTCCTTTTCCGCAATTTTAAGTATTTCCCGTGGATCTTGATCTAGATTGTTAAAACACTAATTATCCTTCTGAGCCTAATCAGAAATTCAGAAAGGTTATGGTCCCCATGGCAATCCTAATCAAAAATTCAGAAAACTCTTTGCATCCTATCAAAAGAGACCTTCAGCTATTTTGGGTTCGTCATGGAAGAGCCATTAAAAATCATAAGAAATATTAACAGTAAATTCTTAAACCATTATGCAAATTAGTCAGCAATCAATCCCTAGATCATTTTGTAAAAATGAAACTAATAATGTATGGCTTTGAGAAATATTCGTTCGATTAATAACCATAGTACTCTTCCAGGAAAGTTAACATTCTAAAATATTTGTACACTCTAGTCTAATATGAATATATTTTGTAGTCATCTTTACAATCAATAGTTTGAGTTGTTAAAGAAAATGTAAGCAAGTATATATGACTTTGCTGAGTACACATATTTCTTAATGAAAGTTGATATTTTCTCGTTTATTTAATCTATGGAACTTTATGTGACTGCATCTACATATATAATTTGCATTGTGATTTATATTAATTTTTGCACCAAACCGCAAGTTTTCAATACGGTACAAGACTAAGAATTGAATGGTCAAGTCTTCTTTTTCTTCGTTTTCAATTTGGAATTATTACTTTGATAGCATATTACTTTATAATAAAAAATTTTGGTTAGTGTTTAATATGAATATTAATATTTTAAGTTTATTGTTTAACACTTTCAAGGAATGTACGTTCATCAATTTTTTTATATAGGATAGTGGCTAACACCAAGACCAACGTTATATATATTGTTGCAATTGTTTGATTAAGGACTTTTTAACCATATTTAAATTGTATATAAAATTTAAACTTCTCTTGTTATTTTTGGAGTTATTTATATTAGGGAGGAATATTTTGAAGGAAAGTTCGTCTTTATCAAAAAAAAAGAAAAAAAAAAAACCTTTTGGAGGAAAGTCCAATGAAAGTTTCAAGTATATTAATCAAGATTTGTTTAGAAATTTATAGAAAGTCAAATACTCAATGTTTCTATAACGTCTCAGTATAAACAAAATGGTTGAAATATGTACCGGTCAGAGTTTATGAAGCTATAAAAAGGATAACAATGAACGTATTTGATATTAGTTGCTTCAAACACTAAAACCCTAATAATGATGATTACCTCCAAATCTATAGCTCTAACAATAATCTTCCTATTATTTATACTTTCTTGCGTCTCAAGTCAACGCGAAAGCAACTTTCTTAACCATGGCTTCCTCGGGGCTAATCTCCTTAAGTTCGGATCCTCCAAGGTTTACCCCAGTGGCCTCTTGGAGTTGACGAACACTTCGATGAGGCAAATAGGTCAAGCTTTTCATGGTTTTCCCATACCCTTGTCAAACCCTACCTCAACAAATACAGTTTCTTTCTCCACAAGCTTCGTCTTTGCCATCATTCAAGGACCCGGCGCACCAGGCCACGGCTTAGCTTTCGTCATTTCACCCTCAATGGATTTCACTGGTGCTTTCCCCAGCAATTATCTAGGTCTCTTCAACACCTCCAACAATGGAAACTCCTTGAATCGTATTCTTGCAATTGAATTTGACACCGTCCAAGCCGTTGAGTTGAACGATATTGATGATAACCACGTTGGTATCGACCTAAACGGAGTGACCTCCATTGAGTCTGCACCGGCTGCATACTATGATGACCGAGAGGCTAAAAATATAACCTTGAGGCTGGCAAGTGGGAAACCAATCAGAGTCTGGATCGAATACAACGCAACTGAGATGATCCTTAATGTCACGTTGGCTCCTCTAGATCGTCCGAAGCCAAGTTCACCTCTTCTCTCGAGAAAACTGAATCTTTCTGGGATTTTCTCCCAAGAACATCACGTTGGATTCTCAGCGGCCACCGAAACTGTAGCAAGCTCACATTTGGTTCTAGGTTGGAGCTTCAACATCGAGGGGAAAGCATCAGACTTTGATATCACGAAGCTTCCTTCTCTTCCAGACCCACCGCCTCCATTGTCTCCATCCCCACATCCTCCGGTCTCTGTCAAAAAAGATTCGAACAACATGAAGCTGATCGTTATCTCTGCTGCATCAGGAACAGTTGTAATCATTATCCTGATTGTTTTAGTGTTTTGGGTATTCCGTATCCGTAGAAAGCAAAAATTCTTGACAGGAGGTGCACGTAAGTTCTCCCACCAGACGATTTCAAGCGCAACCGGAGGTTTCGACAACTCTAAACTCTTGGGAGAAAATAACTCTGGGAATTTCTACAAAGGGCAGCTTGCTCCCACAGAGATAATCGCAGTAAAGAGAATTACTTGCACCACAAGGCAACAAAAGACAACCCTAATAGCCGAGATCGTTGCAATCTCGAAGGTAAAACAAAGAAACCTTGTTGATCTTCAAGGTTACTGCAGCAAAGGAAACGAGATCTATCTTGTTTACGAATATGTCCCCAATGGAAGCCTAGACCGGTTCTTGTTCAGCAACGACCGACCAGTTCTCACATGGGTAGACCGGTTTCGTATTATAAAGGGCATTGCGTCAGCACTTCAACACCTTCACGGCGAAGGTAAAAAACCTTTAATTCACGGAAACGTCAAAGCCAGCAACATACTCTTAGATGAAGAGCTAAACTCTCGACTTGGAGACTATGGACTAGGAAGTAGCAGGCACAGCACCACGGGACATGTGGCACCAGAACTAGCAAACACGGGAAAGGCTACACGTGACACAGATGTGTTTGAGTTTGGAGTTTTAATGATGGAGATTGTCTGTGGAAGGAAAGCCATAGAGCTAACAAAACCACCAGAAGAGATCAGTTTAGTAAACTGGGTTCTTCAAGGGTTCAAGAAAGGTGATCTGTTACAGAGATGCGACGCAAGAATCAATGGAGAGAAATATTTGGTGGCTCGAGAAGTGTTTTTAGTTCTGAAAACGGGACTTCTCTGCGCGAACCGATCTCCAGAATCAAGGCCAATGATGAAGCAAGTGTTTCGGTACCTCGACGGTACAGAACGTCTCCCTCATGATGACTACCTCTTCTATGAAGTCCAAAACACGGTTGTATTGAAGCGTTCGCGTTTTGGAAAGTGTGAATAAAGATTGGACCAAGAGGCATTAAGCATGATGTTAATAAAACCTAGATAAATTGTATTCTCTATTTGTAAATTTGAAATAAGAATTTCTGGTTTTGAGAAATATACTCTTGTTAATGGACAATATTGCTACTCTTTCGGGAAAACTAATATATCAAAATATATCTCTAATCAATCTAATTGATCTTTTGTTATGTCATTTTAGGATAAATAGTTTGTATTGTTGTTACATAGAAAAGTTAAGCATATATATGAGTTAATGTTCAGCATTGGATACACATATTTCTTTATGAAATTTGAATTATTATGGACTTATTGCTAAACTAGACTCTTATTATAAGTCTACTTACAAGGGGTATAGTTTTGCAATTGACCGTTAAGTTTGACTTTGTACAAATACTTCTCCTGTGAAGTCTGCGAAAAAAGGCAGTTAGTTTTGCAATTGACCGGAACAAAGACTTTTTTATCGAGACTTCATCTGAGAAGTCTGCGTGAAATGAGGTTAGTTTTGCATTTGACCAAAATTCCGAAACATTGACTATTGGTAGACATCTCGAATGAAGTCTACAACCATCGGTAACTCTGGAATGAAGTCTCACGTAAAAGTCAAACTCTGGTCAATTGCAAAACTATACCCTACTTTATGGGTAGACTTCACTGAAGAAGTCTCTGAAGGCAAAAAGACTTCATCGTGGAAGTATAAATATGTAATAGACTTCACATGCACAGTCCATTACCAAAAAGGCTTCGTAGATGAAGTCTACTAAAAATGTCAAAACTGTGGTCAATTACAAAACTAGACCCCAAACTAGTATAGACTTCTCTCACGAAGTCTCTTTGTGTAGGAGATTTCGCATGTAAAGTCTGCTAAAAAAGTCAAACTCTGGTCAATTACAAAATTAGACCCGTGTTTCAGACTTCACGGGCGAAGTCTTCTTTAGATAGCAAAGCAAACTTCATCGAAGAAGTCTACTAAGAGACTTCGCCTGTGAAGTCTCTAATGATAATTTCAGTAAAAATGCAATTTTAGCTTATTTGTAATTAGTTTTTTTTTCTTGTCCTAACATGTGTGTTACGTATGACTTTTGATGTTTTAGAAATTTGGACTATTTTAATCGCATAATTATTTTTATATCATTTTCTTAACTTATTAAGTGTTTGGGTTATAAAATTTAGATTTCTAAGAGGATGTCTGTGCGTAGACTTCGTTCGAGAAGTCTCTTGCACTATCTTTTTAAAAAATGGATTTGTATCATATATAATTTGTATTTTGAGATTTTGATTTTTTTTACATGTGTATTAGTTATTGTTGTTGTTTATGTATGAATTTTGCATCTCAATGTCTTATTTTCTATCTTAAATCGATTTTATGAATTTATGATAATTATTTTTCAACAGACTTTACTTTTGAAGTCTACTGTCAAACTAATAGTTTGCATTTGCGTTGTTTTAAATGTTTTTCAGAAAATGGTTCAAGTATCTACTGTCTATGGAGCATGGGTGATGAGAGATTGTAAGTGGCATTTTGAGGTGGATAATCCCAAAGGAGAGAGAATGTTATTCTTGAGTGATTCTTGTACACACCGTGAACTCATTGAGATGGCACTAGCAGACTATGAGCTGGACAAGAATGACTTCGTCGAGTTAACTTACTCGTTGCCGGATTCAATGTTGCAACTAACGGACACGGATTATCCTACACCACCTATGCATGTCTCAAATGATAGACAAGTGCGGTCCTTGGTTGAGTTATATAAAATGCATGTTGTACGCCTTTGCGTTTCCAGTCGTTTTGGTATGCCTAGTGGCAATGAGGTTGCTGGTGAAAGTGTTGACGAAGACCTTGAGGATGTAGAAGAGTTTGAAGACGAAGATATGGATATATCTGATAGTGGTGAGGGGAACGTCAATGACGATGATGATGATGATGCGGAATAATCTCATGCTGGTGAGGTTAAAGACGAATAACTAGTGGCGGAGCCAGAAAAACTTGTCACGGGAGTCATAATATATATATTATAAATATAAAATTTTATTCGAAAAATACTACAAATATTGGTCTTACAAATGAATCCTACGCTCACTCATACTTTAGAAACACTTTATCACCGTTTCGTTTGATACGGTATCAAGTACATGCTTTTCGATAAAACAAAATAGACAATCACTAAAAAATGTATCACAAATACGATTACGCGATGCCGTCTTCACAATATTCATTGCAGAAAAACATCTTTCAACGGTTGCAGTCGCAACGGGTAGTATCAAGGCTAACTTCAAAAGTTGATAAACCAAATGATGAGAAATATGTTTCTTCGTCTCCACCATCACACGAGCTAGATCACCAAGACTTTTGAGATTAAAAAACCTTTCATCCTTTTGCACATTATCAAGATAGTTGTCAATTTGATGATCCAAAGATATGCGCTCCACAAAACTAAAGTCATCTGGATAAAGCTCAGCCAACCTCACCAGCCTTGATTTGTCAAATTGACGAAAAGAATCCACTGGACTTAAAGATGCAATGCAAACAAGTAGTTCTGAATTTACCTTGTCAAACCGATCATTAAACTCTTGAAGTTGCATATCTAAGACACTGTAGAAACAATCCAAATTATAATGATGCAACTTGGTGATGTTGGTTTTTTTCCTTGGCCTTCTTGAATCAACAAACTCTTCGTCCATATTAAGCACTTCAATGTTATTTTGCTCACTAATAGAACAAACTTTAGTGAGAAAATCATCCCACCCATCATCTCTAAGCTTCTGCAGCTGTCGTTTAGTAGATGCCACCAAGAAATAGCATTCAAGATATCTTGGTCTCTTCTCTGTAAAGCCTTTGATAAGTTATAAGTGAGCCCCAAAATATGCAGCATTAACTGAAGATAGAAAGCAAAATCAAAGTTGTGAAAATATTTGAGGAGGCCATATGCTTGTCTTCTTTTGGTGGTGTCTACGCCTTCATCCTGGATATATTCAAGAACTTCAATGACACATGAAAACAACTCAATAAGTCGCAATAAAGTTGTATAATTTGAACCCCAACGTGTATTTGTAGGTCTTTGAAGTGAAAGCTCTTGATTTAACCCAGTTCCAGTCTTAATTTCACCATTACTAATCCCCTCTTCAATTTTTTGCGATAACTTTCCCGGATCATATCTTTTCTCTTGCAAGAAGCTCCAACAACATTTAACAAGAGAGAAATCATATCAAAGAAGTCTCCAACTTCAAAATGTTTTTTTGCAACCGCCACGACAACTAACTGAAGTTGATGAGCAAAGCAATGAACATAATATGCAGAACTACTTTCTTTCAAAATCAATGATCTCAATCCATTAAATTCTCCTTTCATGTTGCTAGCTCCATCGTAACCTTGTCCTCTCACCTTTTTCAAACTCAATCCGTGTTTGGCAAACAAAGAATCAATAGCATTCTTCAGAGATAAAGAAGATGTATCTTTTACATGACTAATTCCAACAAATCTTTCTTTTACCATCCCATATATATCAACGAAGCGGAAAACCACTGCCATCTGCTCTTTATCTGAAACATCAGCAGATTCATCTACCAATAAACCAAAGACATCGTTATCAATTTCTTGGATAACAGATTTCGTTACTTCTTCTGCAAAGCAATGCACAATGTCTTTTTGAACTGGAGGAGAAGTCATCTGATTATTTTTCGGAGCATTCTTCAACACAACTTTTCTTACACTCTCATTCTGACCAGCAGTATATTTGAGAAGCTCCAAGAAATTACCTTTATTTGTTGAATCTTCTGACTCATCATGACCACGAAAAGGTAATCCTTGATGTAACATATGTCTAGAGACATCAATTGAAGCACTCAATCGAATTCGATATTCGTTTTTCACAACATCAGTTTGCTTATGTAAAGCATGTTTGATAGACTGACCTTGTCTCATCAAATCATCACATTTATTTTTGGCAATGCTGTGAAAACTAGTATGATCACCCGTATGCTTAGTAAACCCATAAGTTTTATTCCAGCCACAATAACCAATCGAGACAAAAGCATCACACCCACCTTGCTTCTCAGCTTGATCCCTAAATAAATAACAACACAAGCAAAAGGCTTTATCTTTTTCCACACTATACTCTAACCAATCAGCACCATATCGATCATACCATTGTGGATTAAAACGTCGTAATACACCTCCTATTGCTGTTTGTTTAAAATTATGATCACGAGGTTGATAAGGTCCTCTAATCAAATACTTGCGTCGTACCTCATCTCTTTGATTAGGATGATAACTTAGAATACTTTTTCTTTTAGCCGGATCCCATGGCAAATCATCTAAATCAGTGTTAGGCAGTGGAGATTTT
>SMJT01000020.1:534511-579572 GCA_004349715.1 Crucihimalaya himalaica
CTTTTTCAGAAATCGATCATAGTTAACACTATCTACAAAAAAAAAATCAAAATCAAAACATCATAATCAACATTCCACAAATCCAAAAACGTGTCTAACACTTTAAGTCTTTAACTACATGAATATTAAACAAATTGGCTAATGAATCAAAAATTATAAAAACTTACAAAATTTAGATATTTACTTAATTCAAAAAAATGACTTACGATAATACGATTCACTGACTTCTTTTTCTCTGGCTATACGAAGACGACGAGAGGAAGAGGAACAGACTCAGAATTTTTCTATAAAAAATTGTTTCGCGTTTAGGTCATAAAATATATTTTTGTTTAGTTACTTATAGATTCAAATAATTAAACAAACCAATCAATTAAAACTCATTTAAAGCCAATTGATTGTACAAAAAGCCGAGCAATAATTATATTTATTTCATGTTTTATGGTATATTTCTATAATGGCATATTTTTTTATGTTAAAAAATTTATATTATATCATGAATTCATGATATCTATGTATACAACTGAGTCAACAAAATTTGTTAGGGTGTCAATTACCTCTTGACATGTATTAATTATTATTTTAATAAAGCTAAACAAAAACTTTTAAATCATGGGTTCATATGACCCCCATGATTGTTCTCTGCTTCCGCACTGCGGAATAACTTGAGAATTATATTGTGTATGGGAAAGTTAAGGATGAATGTTAGTGAAAATGATGATGATGATAATACGTTCTTGTTGCGGAAGGTGGCTTTGTTGGTAAGGCACAAGAATCCAACATGACATGGTTCAGACAATATCTATACGACTTGGGAGTTTTACTACAAAGGATGTGCTTGTATCCAAGCTCGGTTGACGGCGATAATGTCAAAATTCACGTTCAAGTGCATAAGTCTACACAAAGCTGTTTGTAGCCATTTGCGGCTGTGAAAGGATGCAATTGAAGGATTAGAGCGGCCTGTGAAAAACGAACAAAAAGGTTTTGGGTTACCTTGTACAAAAAAGATCATACTTGCAATGTTGCGGACCGAATTTCTCTGTGCAAACGTCATGCTCCGAGATATATTGCTAAACTGTTTTATGATGAATGGGGAACAATCGATGGAGTACGCCGAATTAGATCTGCAATGTAGAATAATAATGGTATGCAGATTAATGATACCAACTTCCTATAGAGTTTTAATATTTGCACAACAATGGTGAGAGGAACAACGGAAGATGGATATGAGCAGTTGCCGTCTTATCTCTATCGCATCGGGCTAGCCAATCCCGGACTGTCACTGATCTTGTGGTTGATTATCAAAACAGATCAATATATGTTTATGGCTCTTGGAGCTCTATTACCGGTTTTCAGTTTTTGAGAAGAGTTATGGTGTTAATGGTGTCAATCGATAGGGGAAGTATGGCGGAGTTATGCTAGTGGCTTGCGGCCAGAACGAGAATTTCAAATATTTCCGTTAGCTTTTGCTACTGTAGACTCTGAAATGATGAATCATGGCAATGGTTTTCACCAAGTTGAGTGGATGTGTCTCCGATCAATTTCTTTTGGTCATAGTGTCTGACAGGCACCTCAAATTAAGAACGCCATTGAAAACTGTTAAGCCATGGCAACAAGAGAAATATGTTATTATATATCACTTAAAGAATAACATAATAACGAAGTACAAGGGAAAGCATCTTACCACTTGGTGAGAGGCGCTGGTATGCATATACGCATTATGATTTTAACAAATACATGGATGCCTTACGTGAGACGAATCCGAGCTTTCAGCTTACTTGGAGAACACAGATTATAAAACTATGGCTCGCGTTCACTTTCTAGGAGAAACGATTCACATACAAACGAGCAACATTGCTGAATCGATAAACTCCGCACTTAAGCCAGCTCGAGGATTTCCCATACCCTTTCTTTTGGAATTCATCACGAGAGAAGCTAGGAAGATAGTATTTTTTTTAAAGGCGAGAAAGACACTATGAGTCTCACAACAAAACATATCAAGGAGTTGAATATTTCTAACTATTCGTCAGCATTTTGCTAACCAGATGACTGTCGACGCATAGACGCGTGGCGATTTCACGTGACGGGAAGAACATTAGAGATTCGTATCGTTGTTCCAACATCGAACATGTGGATGTGGAGTGTATGATGTTGAGAAAATACCTTGCTCGCATGCTATTGCTGGCTCCTGAGCTAAAATGATGTTGCCTCCTCGTTGCTCGTCATACCCAACGGAATATTTGTATTAGACTGTATGCAAGCAAATTTTCTCCAAAACCGTCGACATCAAAAAGCCCGAGCTATACAAGTCTTTCCCTCCACTCATCCACGTCATCCCTCCTAGGAAGGCAGAAAGAAGTCAAGGTGCAACGTGGCTTGAAATGCTCAAGCTTAAAGACTACAGCCCAAAACCGTAGGAAGGTACTCACAAGACAAATACTTAATATTCAAAATGTAAGCAACTCCTGGACCACTACTCGCGATAACTGATTGTAAGTAAAATCTTGTGGTTTCGATTACCATCAATGCATATTTTAGAGCGACTCTGTCTTTTGAGGGGACTTCTGTATTTTTTTATGTTACGTAGAGTCTTTCAAGGTTCAGGGAAAGTAGAGTCTGCTCTTTGAAATCTCCACCAAAGCTCTTATAACTAGGATTCATGACGCATACGAAGCTTCAGTAGGAAAGTCTGTACTTGAAGTCTCCACGTAGAAGTCTACTAAACGTAGAATGTTCGAGACGAAGATAAAGTATCCTGGAAGTTCCGTAATGAAGTCTCCATAAACAGTCTAAAAACAGGGTCAGTAACGCATATGAGTCTCTAGTAGAATTATGTGCGGACAGTCTCCTGAGAAAATCTACTCTGAAAGTCTCTGGTAAAAGTCTCTGAGAATTTCTACCTTTTAAGTTTTTTATCAAAACTTACATATATGAAATCTCCTCGAGAAGTCTCAACTTTATAAAAAGTCTTCTTTTCAAACTTTTTCTAACTTATATATTACCAAGTCCTTTTGTTATCTTTTTCAGGTTTTTGAATTTTGATATTACTTAACACAACATCAAGTCCAATAATACATCTAAACATAATAGAGAAATTATAAATAAATAACATAATAAGAAATCATAAAGGGCTCCGAAAATATATTAAAATAATAAAAAAACATAAAGTAATAGCTTGTTTTTTTTGGTCCTTGTTCCAATCAGAACCAACCTGTTTTTTAATATAGAATTAAGTTTATATATGTTAGATAAAATTAAATAAAATTTTTTATATAAGAAAATTAACAAAATAATAAAAAAATTTAAAATAGATAAATTAAAGGTTGAGAAATAATTAATAAACCCCCTCCTTTTCTAGAAATCCAAAGATCAGTGCTCTTTGATCCTCCGGCAAAAGTTTCAGACATTCTCATCGCCTTCTCATTGAAACTTCCGATTGGTATGTAGACTTGAGCAAATGGATTCCACAAACATATCCTTCACCCAACTACTTGCTCAGTCAACATCTTCACAAGAGTCTCTAGATACTGTGAGTTATCGTTGTATTGCGGGCTCCATGTCTCAGGTAGGAGCATCCTTCAAGACAGATAACTCCCTGCGATCCACATCTACGGTGTAAATCCGTGTCTAAACCAACGCTACAATTTAAACCATATGAACCGTAAAATTAGATATTTAAGAAGTTTCACAATTACATTGACAAAGATATCTCATTTATTACTGTATGTCCCTATGTGTCACTAACTATTAAACATCATCGTTCCTAGTTCCATTTGTGTCAATGTGGAATATGATCAAAACTTACATGTGGGGTTTCGCGGGGTAACATTGCGATAATGAACAATCACTTTGACAACACCCTCCCTACATAAGAGCTGCCAATAAGTCCAAATATCTCACCCTCCCATTCGAACTATTGCATCGCGCCACATGTCCTAAAAGAATTTTGTAACAAAATAAAGCTACATGAACTTTAATATCTGAAAAAATAGTAAAATTAATTTTGGTGAAGCTGTATAAATTACCTGCGTGAAGTGAGGTTCAGATTCTTCAAGAGGTTCTTCAAACCTCGTGTTCATCTCATGTGTGTACGACATTTTGGAAAAGATTCCTTAGATAGCAATAGATGCAAATTGTAATTTTTGCTACTTGTAATTAATGATCAAAAGTAGTTGCGGTTTTCGAAGAGGATTAATAAATGATAAGAAGCGACGTTTCACGAAGGTCTGCCTTCATTTTGCGTGCTTTTAATCGGGAACAGAGGAGTCTCATAGAATCTGCCTCTGTATCTAAATGAGATTCTCTAACTTTTGTTCATACGAAGATTGAAGTCTCCAGTAATGTCTGCGATTGAGTCTTCCTACAAAAGGTCCTAACTTAGTGTTCTGTAACAAAAATTAAGTCTCCAGTAGAAGTCATACGCTTGAAGGTCTCCTATAGAGTCTCTAACTGGTTCTGTTATGGTAAGATGAAGCCAGTAGAAGTTTGTCCGACTTGAATCTTCTCAGAAAAAGTTTTATAATTGTGTTCAGTACGAAGACGAATGTCTCACAAGATGAAGTCTATGAGGAACTCTATACTAAGGAGTCTCTACTAGTTGTTGGATTTCCATAATGAAGCTCCACTCGAAGTCTGCATTTGAATCTCCTTTACAAATTTATTTTTGTATTTTTTGTTGTATTTCATTTACAAATTTGTATTTTTGTTATTATCTTCAATTTAACAAGATTTTGTATTTTGGCTGATTTCATTAACTAAATTATACAAGATTTTATACATATTTTTGTTGTATTTCATTTAAGCAAATTTATACAAATTATATACAAGATCTATACAAAACATACCTTAAATTATATACAACAATCTATCCGCTATACGTCCAAACCTTCGTAATCGCACTATCTCTTCCACTGTTAATGCTGTAGAGATCATTTGTATACTTTCCTGTACCAGCTCTTCCCTTGATGAACTTTGATTTCTTCATACACTAGCAAAGAGTTTGGAGAAATGTATTGCCAGAGTAGTCATAGAAACACATCGATGCTACTTCAAGCATATACACACACAATCACCGTTCTGAATGTATTTTGGCAATTGCCGTTCTGTGGAACCCGCATCGTAGGTAGAGAATGATAAGAGGGTGCTTAGATTCTTTTATCTCAGGGAGAAAGAACGCTCATTAAATAAGCCTACTATATTTAATATGATATACTGCAGCCTTCAATCTCACTGACCTTTTCTTACCAATTAGACTTGTTATCCACAATAACGATCTGTGCTTTGAACCAATCAATTAACGTAACCCAAGCCTATCTTTGATGTTAAGGCGAGTGGTGTAGATTCTCCACATCTACACCCCATCTTCTCTCTTCTTTCCCGGATCATATCTTTTCTCTTGCAAGAAGCTCCAACAACATTTAACAAGAGAGAAATCATATCAAAGAAGTCTCCAACTTCAAAATGTTTTTTTGCAACCGCCACGACAACTAACTGAAGTTGATGAGCAAAGCAATGAACATAATATGCAGAACTACTTTCTTTCAAAATCAATGATCTCAATCCATTAAATTCTCCTTTCATGTTGCTAGCTCCATCGTAACCTTGTCCTCTCACCTTTTTCAAACTCAATCCGTGTTTGGCAAACAAAGAATCAATAGCATTCTTCAGAGATAAAGAAGATGTATCTTTTACATGACTAATTCCAACAAATCTTTCTTTTACCATCCCATATATATCAACGAAGCGGAAAACCACTGCCATCTGCTCTTTATCTGAAACATCAGCAGATTCATCTACCAATAAACCAAAGACATCGTTATCAATTTCTTGGATAACAGATTTCGTTACTTCTTCTGCAAAGCAATGCACAATGTCTTTTTGAACTGGAGGAGAAGTCATCTGATTATTTTTCGGAGCATTCTTCAACACAACTTTTCTTACACTCTCATTCTGACCAGCAGTATATTTGAGAAACTCCAAGAAATTACCTTTATTTGTTGAATCTTCTGACTCATCATGACCACGAAAAGGTAATCCTTGATGTAACAAATGTCTAGAGACATCAATTGAAGCACTCAATCGAATTCGATATTCGTTTTTCACAACGTCAATTTGCTTATGTAAAGCATGTTTGATAGACTGACCTTGTCTCATCAAATCATCACATTTATTTTTGGCAATGCTGTGAAAACTAGTATGATCACCCGTATGCTTAGTAAACCCATAAGTTTTATTCCAGCCACAATAACCAATCGAGACAAAAGCATCACACCCACCTTGCTTCTCAGCTTGATCCCTAAATAAATAACAACACAAGCAAAAGGCTTTATCTTTTTCCACACTATACTCTAACCAATCAGCACCATATCGATCATACCATTGTGGATTAAAACGTCGTAATACACCTCCTATTGCTGTTTGTTTAAAATTATGATCACGAGGTTGATAAGGTCCTCTAATCAAATACTTGCGTCGTACCTCATCTCTTTGATTAGGATGATAACTTAGAATACTTTTTCTTTTAGCCGGATCCCATGTCAAATCATCTAAATCAGTGTTAGGCAGTGGAGATTTTCTTTTCAGAAATCGATCCATAGTTAACACTATCTACAAAAAAAAAATCAAAATCAAAACATCATAATCAACATTCCACAAATCCAAAAACGTGTCTAACACTTTAAGTCTTTAACTACATGAATTATTAAACAAATTGGCTAATGAATCAAAAATTATAAAAACTTACAAAATTTAGATATTTACTTAATTACAAAAAATGACTTACGATAATACGATTCACTGACTTCTTTTTCTCTGGCTATACGAAGACGACGAAGGAAGAGGAACAGACTCAAGATTTTTCTATAAAAATTGTTTCGCCGTTTAGGTCATAAAAATATATTTTTGTTTAGTTAACTTATAGATTCAAATAATTAAACAAACCAATCAATTAAAACTCATTAAAGCCCAATTGATTGTCAAAAAGCCGAGCAATAATATTATATTTATTTCATGTTTTATGGTATATTTCTATAATGGCATATTTTTTTATGTTAAAAAATTTATATTTATATCATGAATTCATGATATCTATGTATACAACTGAGTCAACAAAATTTGTTAGGGGTGTCAATTACCTCTTTGACATGTATTAAATTATTATTTTAATAAAAGCTAAACAAAAACTTTTAAAATCATGGGTGTCATATGACCCCCATGATTGTTCTCTGCTTCCGCCACTGCGAATAACTTGAGAATTATATTGTGTATGGGAAAGTTAAGGATGAAGATGTTAGTGAAAATGATGATGATGATAATACGTGTCTTGTTGCGGAAGGTGGCTTTGTTGGTGAAGGCACAAGATCCAACATGACATGGTCAGACAATATCTATACGACTGGGAGTTTTACTACAAAGGATGTGCTTGTATCCAAGCTACGGTTGACGGCGATAATGTCAAAATTCACGTTCAAAGTGCATAAGTCTACACAAAAGCTGTTTGTAGCCATTTGCGGTGTGAAAGGATGCAATTGAAGGATTAGAGCGGCTGTGAAAAACGAACCAAAAAGGTTTTGGGTTACCTTGTACAAAAAAGATCATACTTGCAATGTGGCGGACCGAATTTCTCTGTGCAAACGTCATGCTCCGAGATATATTGCTAAACTGTTTTATGATGAATGGGGAACAATCGATGGAGTAACGCCGAATTAGATCTGCAATGTAGAATAAATATGGTATGCAGATTAATGATACCACTTCCTATAGAGTTTTAATATTTGCACAACAATTGGTGAGAGGAACAACGGAAGATGGATATGAGCAGTTGCCGTCTTATCTCTATCGCATCGGGCTAGCCAATCCCGGACTGTCACTGATCTTGTGGTTGATGATCAAAACAGATTCAAATATATGTTTATGGCTCTTGGAGCCTCTATTACCGGTTTTCAGTTTCTGAGAAGAGTTATGGTGGTTAATGGGTGTCATCGATAGGGGAAGTATGGCGGAGTTATGCTAGTGGCTTGCGGCCAGAACGAGAATTTCCAAATATTTCCGTTAGCTTTTGCTACTGTAGACTCTGAAATGATGAATCATGGCAATGGTTTTTCACCAAGTTGAGTGGATGTGTCTCCGATCAATTTCTTTTGGTCATAGTGTCTGACAGGCCACCTCAATTAAGAACGCCATTGAAACTGTTAAGCCATGGGCAACAAGAGAAATATGTTATTATATATCACTTAAAGAATAACATAATAACGAAGTACAAGGGAAAGCATCTTACGTACTTGGTGAGAGGCGCTGCGTATGCATATACGCATTATGATTTTAACAAATACATGGATGCCTTACGTGAGACGAAGTCCGAGCTTTCAGCTTACTTGGAGAACACAGATGTAAAACTATGGGCTCGCGTTCACTTTCTAGGAGAACGATTCACATACAAACGAGCAACATTGCTGAATCGATAAACTCCGCACTTAAGCCAGCTCGAGGATTTCCCATACCCTTTCTTTTGGAATTCATACGAGAGAAGCTAGGAAGATAGTTTTTTTTTTAAAGGCGAGAAGACACTATGAGTCTCACAACAAAACATATCAAGGGAGTTGAATATTTGCTAACTATTCGTCAGCATTATGCTAACCAGATGACTGTCGAACGCATAGACGGTTGGCGATTTCACGTGACGGGAAGACATAGAGATTGTATCGTTGATTTCCAACATCGAACATGTGGATGTGGAGTGTATGATGTTGAGAAAATACCTTGCTCGCATGCTATTGCTGCTGCTCCTGAGCTTAAAATGGATGTTGCCGTCCTCGTATGCTCGTCATACCCAACGGAATATTTGTATTAGACGTATGCAAGCAACATTTTCTCCAAAACCGTCGACATCAAAGAGCCCGAGCTATCAAAGTTTTCCCTCCACTCATCCAGCATCCTCCTAGAAGGCAGAAGAAGTCAAGGTGGCAAACGTGGCTTGAAATTGTAAGAAAGACTACGCCAAAACCGTGGAAGGCTCACAAGCAATATAGTTATTCAAAATGTAGGCAATCTGGACATACTCGCGATAACTGTGTAAGTTAAAATTTTTGTTTGTGATTCCATCAATGCATATTTTTTGAGAGGACTCTGTTTTTGAGGGGACTCTGTTTTTTTATGTTACGTAGAGTTTCAAGGTTGAGGGAAAGTAGAAGTCTGCTCTTGAAGTCTCCCACAAAGTCTTTAACTAGGAGTTCATGACGCATACGAAGTCTTCAGTAGAAGTCTGTACTTGAAGTCTCCCGTAGAAGTCTATAACTAGATGTTCAGGACGCAGATAAAGTATCCTGTGGAAGTCCGTAGATGAAGTCTTCCATAAAAGTCTAAAACTAGGGGTTCAGTAACGCATATGAAGTCTCTAGTAGAATTATGTGCTGGAAGTCTCCTGTAGAAATCTACTCGTGAAGTCTCTGGTAAAAGTCTCTGAGAATTTTACTTTTAAAGTTTTCTTTTCAAACTATCATATATGAAATCTCCACGAGAAGTCTACTTTTAAAAGTCTTCTTTTCAAACTTTTTTACTTATATAGTTATGACCAGTTCTTTTTGTATTTTTGCGGTTTTGGAATTTTGTATTTGATTTAACAAAATCAAGGTTCCAATAATAATTAACATAATAAGAGAAATTAAAGATAATTAACATAATAAGAAATTAAAGGTTCCGAAAGATAATTAAAATAATAAAAGAAAATAAAGATAATTAGCTTGTTTTTTTTGGTCCTTGTCAATAGAACCAACCTGTTTTTTAATATAAGAAATTAAAGGTTTTTATTATGTTAGATAAATTAATATAAGAAATTTTTTAATATAAGAAATTAACAAAATAATAAAAGAAATTAAAATAGATAAATTAAAGGTTTGAGAATATAATTTACATAAACCCCCTCCGTTTCGTAGAAATCCAAAGGATCAGGTGCTCTTTGATCCTCCGGCAAAAGTTTCAGACATTTCTCGTGCCTTCTCATTGAAACGGTCCCGATTGGTTATGTAGACTTGAGCAATGGATTCCACAAACATATCTCCTTCACCCAACTCTTGCTCAGTCAACATCTTCACAAGAGTCTCTAATACTGTGGTTATGTTGTATGCGGGGCTCCAGTGCTCAGGTAGGAGCATCTTCAAGAAGATACTCCCGCGATCCACATTAGGGTGGTAAATCGCGGTGTTAAAACCAACCTACATTAACCATATGAACCGTAATGATATTTAAGGAATTTCCAATTACATGAAAATGACTTATTTTATTACTGATTGTCCCTATGTGTTTCACTAACTATTAAACATTCATCGTTCCCTAAGTTCCATTTGTGTAATTGGAATATGATCAAAACTTACATGTGGGGGTTTCAGCGGGTACATTGGCGGATAATGAACAATCACTTTGAAAAACCCTCCCTCATAAGGGCTGCCAATAAGGCCAAATATCGTACCCTCCCATTGGAATATGTCATCGGCCACATGTCCTAAAAGAATTTTGTAACAAAATTAGAAGCTTACATGAACTTTAATATCTGAAAAATATTAAAATTAAATTTTGGTGAAGCTGTATAGAGATTACCTGCCGTGAAGTGAGGATTCAGATTCTTCAAGAGGTTCTTCAAACCTCTGTTCATGGCTCCATGTGTGTACGACATTTTTGGAAAAGATTTCCTTAGATAGCAATAGATGAAATTGTAATTTTTTGCTACTTAGTAATAATGATTCAAAGAAGTAGGTTGCGGGTTTTGAAGAGGATTAATAATGATAAGAAGCGACGTTTCACGAAGGTCTGCTTCATTTTGCGTGCTTCTTATCGGGAACAGAGGAGTCTCCAATAGAAGTCTGCTCTTGTAGTCTAAATGAGAATTCTCTAACTTTGTGTTCAGTACGAAGATGAAGTCTCCAGTAGATGTCTGCGATTGAAGTCTCCTACAAAAGTCTCTAACTAGGTGTTCTGTACAAAGATGAAGTCTCCAGTAGAAGTCTACGCTTGAAGTCTCCTATAGAAGTCTCTAACTGGGTGTTCTGTATGAAGATGAAGTCTCCAGTAGAAGTTTGCGCTTGAAGTCTTCTAGAAAAGTTTATAATTGGGTGTTCAGTACGAAGACGAAGTCTCCAGATGAAGTCTACTCGTGAACTCTATACTAGAAGTCTCTTACTAGTTGTTTGGATTCCCATATGAAGTCTCCACGCGAAGTCTGCATTTGAAGTCTCCTTTACAAACTTTTTGTATTTTTGTGGTTGTATTTCATTTAACAAGATTTTGTATTTTTGTGGTTATATTTCATTTAACAAGATTTTGTATTTTTGTGCCTGTATTTCATTTAACAAGATTTATACAAGATTATATACATTTTTGTGGTTGTATTTCATTTAACAAGATTTATACAAAATTTATACAAGATTTATACAAAACATACGCTTAAATTATATACAACATCCGTCGTATACGTCCAAACCTTCGTAATCGCACTTCTCAGTCCCTGTTATGCTGAGATCATTGTATATTTCTGTAGCCAGCTTCTCCCTTATGAACTTGATGTTCTTATCACACAAGAGGTTTGGAGGAAATGGTATGCCAAGCGTATGACACTCGATGTACTTCAGGCAATACACTCCACAATCACCGTTCTGAAAGTTTTTAGGAATTGCCGTCTGTGGAACCCGCTCGTATGTGTAGAGAAGATAAGGGTGCTTAGATTTTTTATCTGCAGGAGAAAGAAGGTTCATTAGATAAGCCACTATATTGTAAATATGATATACTGCAGCTTCAATCTCCTCATCCTTTCTTACAATTAGATTGTTATCCCAAATAACGATGTGTCTCTTATGAACCTGAATCATTAACGTAACCCAATGCCTATCTTTGATGTTAAGGGAGGTGTAGATTTCATCCACATCTACACCCCACATCTTGTTAGATTTGCAGAACTTTGGTTGCTNAACATGTGGATGTGGAGTGTATGATGTTGAGAAAATACCTTGCTCGCATGCTATTGCTGCTGCTCCTGAGCTTAAAATGGATGTTGCCGTCCTCGTATGCTCGTCATACCCAACGGAATATTTGTATTAGACGTATGCAAGCAACATTTTCTCCAAAACCGTCGACATCAAAGAGCCCGAGCTATCAAAGTTTTCCCTCCACTCATCCAGCATCCTCCTAGAAGGCAGAAGAAGTCAAGGTGGCAAACGTGGCTTGAAATTGTAAGAAAGACTACGCCAAAACCGTGGAAGGCTCACAAGCAATATAGTTATTCAAAATGTAGGCAATCTGGACATACTCGCGATAACTGTGTAAGTTAAAATTTTTGTTTGTGATTCCATCAATGCATATTTTTTGAGAGGACTCTGTTTTTGAGGGGACTCTGTTTTTTTATGTTACGTAGAGTTTCAAGGTTGAGGGAAAGTAGAAGTCTGCTCTTGAAGTCTCCCACAAAGTCTTTAACTAGGAGTTCATGACGCATACGAAGTCTTCAGTAGAAGTCTGTACTTGAAGTCTCCCGTAGAAGTCTATAACTAGATGTTCAGGACGCAGATAAAGTATCCTGTGGAAGTCCGTAGATGAAGTCTTCCATAAAAGTCTAAAACTAGGGGTTCAGTAACGCATATGAAGTCTCTAGTAGAATTATGTGCTGGAAGTCTCCTGTAGAAATCTACTCGTGAAGTCTCTGGTAAAAGTCTCTGAGAATTTTACTTTTAAAGTTTTCTTTTCAAACTATCATATATGAAATCTCCACGAGAAGTCTACTTTTAAAAGTCTTCTTTTCAAACTTTTTTACTTATATAGTTATGACCAGTTCTTTTTGTATTTTTGCGGTTTTGGAATTTTGTATTTGATTTAACAAAATCAAGGTTCCAATAATAATTAACATAATAAGAGAAATTAAAGATAATTAACATAATAAGAAATTAAAGGTTCCGAAAGATAATTAAAATAATAAAAGAAAATAAAGATAATTAGCTTGTTTTTTTTGGTCCTTGTCAATAGAACCAACCTGTTTTTTAATATAAGAAATTAAAGGTTTTTATTATGTTAGATAAATTAATATAAGAAATTTTTTAATATAAGAAATTAACAAAATAATAAAAGAAATTAAAATAGATAAATTAAAGGTTTGAGAATATAATTTACATAAACCCCCTCCGTTTCGTAGAAATCCAAAGGATCAGGTGCTCTTTGATCCTCCGGCAAAAGTTTCAGACATTTCTCGTGCCTTCTCATTGAAACGGTCCCGATTGGTTATGTAGACTTGAGCAATGGATTCCACAAACATATCTCCTTCACCCAACTCTAGCTCAATCAACATCTACACAAGAGACTATAATACTGTGGTTATGTTGTATGCGGGGCTCCAGTGCTCAGGTAGGAGCATCTTCAAGAAGATACTCCCGCGATCCACATTAGGGTGGTAAATAGCGATGTTAAAACCAACCTACATTAACCATATGAACCGTAATGATATTTAAGGAATTTCCAATTACATGAAAATGACTTATTTTATTACTGATTGTCCCTATGTGTTTCACTAACTATTAAACATTCATCGTTCCCTAAGTTCCATTTGTGTAATTGGAATATGATCAAAACTTACATGTGGGGGTTTCAGCGGGTACATTGGCGGATAATGAACAATCACTTTGAAAAACCCTCCCTCATAAGGGCTGCCAATAAGGCCAAATATCGTACCCTCCCATTGGAATATGTCATCGGCCACATGTCCTAAAAGAATTTTGTAACAAAATTAGAAGCTTACATGAACTTTAATATCTGAAAAATATTAAAATTAAATTTTGGTGAAGCTGTATAGAGATTACCTGCCGTGAAGTGAGGATTCAGATTCTTCAAGAGGTTCTTCAAACCTCTGTTCATGGCTCCATGTGTGTACGACATTTTTGGAAAAGATTTCCTTAGATAGCAATAGATGAAATTGTAATTTTTTGCTACTTAGTAATAATGATTCAAAGAAGTAGGTTGCGGGTTTTGAAGAGGATTAATAATGATAAGAAGCGACGTTTCACGAAGGTCTGCTTCATTTTGCGTGCTTCTTATCGGGAACAGAGGAGTCTCCAATAGAAGTCTGCTCTTGTAGTCTAAATGAGAATTCTCTAACTTTGTGTTCAGTACGAAGATGAAGTCTCCAGTAGATGTCTGCGATTGAAGTCTCCTACAAAAGTCTCTAACTAGGTGTTCTGTACAAAGATGAAGTCTCCAGTAGAAGTCTACGCTTGAAGTCTCCTATAGAAGTCTCTAACTGGGTGTTCTGTATGAAGATGAAGTCTCCAGTAGAAGTTTGCGCTTGAAGTCTTCTAGAAAAGTTTATAATTGGGTGTTCAGTACGAAGACGAAGTCTCCAGATGAAGTCTACTCGTGAACTCTATACTAGAAGTCTCTTACTAGTTGTTTGGATTCCCATATGAAGTCTCCACGCGAAGTCTGCATTTGAAGTCTCCTTTACAAACTTTTTGTATTTTTGTGGTTGTATTTCATTTAACAAGATTTTGTATTTTTGTGGTTATATTTCATTTAACAAGATTTTGTATTTTTGTGCCTGTATTTCATTTAACAAGATTTATACAAGATTATATACATTTTTGTGGTTGTATTTCATTTAACAAGATTTATACAAAATTTATACAAGATTTATACAAAACATACGCTTAAATTATATACAACATCCGTCGTATACGTCCAAACCTTCGTAATCGCACTTCTCAGTCCCTGTTATGCTGAGATCATTGTATATTTCTGTAGCCAGCTTCTCCCTTATGAACTTGATGTTCTTATCACACAAGAGGTTTGGAGGAAATGGTATGCCAAGCGTATGACACTCGATGTACTTCAGGCAATACACTCCACAATCACCGTTCTGAAAGTTTTTAGGAATTGCCGTCTGTGGAACCCGCTCGTATGTGTAGAGAAGATAAGGGTGCTTAGATTTTTTATCTGCAGGAGAAAGAAGGTTCATTAGATAAGCCACTATATTGTAAATATGATATACTGCAGCTTCAATCTCCTCATCCTTTCTTACAATTAGATTGTTATCCCAAATAACGATGTGTCTCTTATGAACCTGAATCATTAACGTAACCCAATGCCTATCTTTGATGTTAAGGGAGGTGTAGATTTCATCCACATCTACACCCCACATCTTGTTAGATTTGCAGAACTTTGGTTGCTCTCCTGTGTAGAGATCAAACGCCCCAGGAGGTTGCAATCTGCCTAAACCCTTTTCATCACCAGTAATTAGAAATTCTTGGTACTTATACTTCTACAACGTGGTGAAGATCGAATCAATGAAGCAGATTTTGTCGCTCCTAAACCATTATGGATGCTTCGTGAACCGTTGTCTTAGTAGATTAATTCCAGCATCAATGTGTTGCAGTAAGAAAATAATTAGCTATGGTAAAAGAACTTTACAATTAACGATTAAAAAAACTGAACTCTCCATATGTCTCAAACCAAAAGTCTGAGAATGAAGTATCGAATTACAGTCCAGAATGAAGTTTATACTTCACTGTCAGACTTCATTCTCAGCCTTCACTCACAGACTTCACTAGGAGACTTCACTCACAGACTTCACTAGGAGACTTCACTCTCATACTTATTATACAAAGTCTTACCAAGTCCCAAAGCCATTTTATGGGAGACCGCAGCGTGTGGTACCAAAATGTGCTTGAGTCTACTTTATCAGTGGGTAATACAATCTTCGTTCCAAGTTCAACAAACTGCCCCTTCAACTCTACCTTAAACGTGTTGAGTCGAGCGTCAACTACATCCTTTAACGCATCACATATGCATCAGGGGATAGACGATCTTTCTTCAAACTACCCTCTTCAGGAGCTTCTAGCTCTCTCTTAATGCCATGATACGGCTCATCCTTCACCTCATCCTTCACCTCATCCTTCACCTCATCCTTCACCTCATCCTTCACCTTCAAAGGAACCTTCACCTTCTTTTCCTTGAAGTTTGAGGGCAACGCACCCAAAGATGGCCAGTGTCTTTTTTGCCACTGCCAAGGATTCATTGAGAATCGTCCAAACATTGCTTTCACAATGTTGACAATTCCCTCATCCTCCTCATCATCATCCCACCGTGGGAACATCTCCTCAAATGCTTTCTCGACAAAGCTGCAGATTCTGGTCTACAAACGTAAAAATGAAAAGATGAGGATCATATAATATAATAACAGACTTCATGTGTGAAGTCTAGAAAAAATTTCTAAAAAGATGTCTCTAATGACACCACAGATTAGAGCTTTGATATTATACCAGCTTGAGGATGCCATTTCTGAGGTTTTCCTCCCTCTAGATCCTTTGTAAGCTAGAAGAGGTAGTGTTGGGTCACCGGGGAGAGGATCTCCCACCTCTGTTACAAAGTCCGGAAGGAGAAAGTAAACCCAAGACTACAACGCTTGGACAAAACCGCTGATGTGATAAGTCCTGGTGATATCCGCAGCCTTCACCGACGAAATCAAAATCTTGAAAGCTACTCTTCCCCAAGGGTATGTAGCAAACTTGTCCAGATCCATCACCTGCCTAGCAATGTTTACATTGATGCCTTGATGGTGAGGGTGTGCATCAATGCAGCTGGCTAGGATGGCTAGATAGCCCAACCTCACGCGATCTTCCGTATCCTAGTGAGAACAGCGTCTACACGCTGAAACCAGGTCTTCATAGCTTGGTCCAACTCTCTCATCTCATTCGTGATCTCAGCCTCTGGCTCCGGAGTCATAAGGTTTTCAACATATTCGCAATTGAGCCCGGTGATTTGTTCAAACTCGTTTATAGAGAATCTGACTGGGACTTCACCAACTAGACTCCAAATCTCATGCTTCTTGAAGCATACAAGTTGGAAACCGATCATATAATGGACCAACCTTGATGCCCATGCGATATGTTGCTCGTGGTACATTAGGAAGACACCCAAAGGGGAAGTCCAAATCCTCTCCTATTCAGCTAGAGTTAGTGCACCCTTGAAAGCTACAAGAAGCTTAGGTGTTCAGCTATAGTAGCCTAAACTTTTTTATGATGCGGCTCAGTGTCTTTGGTGAAATGCCTGGGTGGAAACTTTGGCATATGGTAAAAATCCTCCTTCGGTTCATATTCAGTTATTTCGCGTGAAAGAGCCATATTACAAACCTATGTCCCAGAAGAAAAAACGGGAAGTTAGATAACTGTGAAGTGTACGAGACTTCGCCGGTGAAGTCTTCATATAGACTTCCCTTATGAAGTCTCCAACACTCTAGTAAATCCGAAATCAGAAAAGGGACAGACGAAGACTCTAAACTAAAATATAATTTGATTAAATGAATAAAGATTGAAGATCTGAATAGACGGCTGCGATTCCCAGATCTGCGAATAATATAAAAGATGGGATTAGATACAGAAAAAAAAACAGTTCAGAGGAAGAGTAGAGAGAGGGTGTTATCGTAGAGAGAGTGTTGTCGTATAGTGATTTTCCGGCGAAAAAGAGTGTCGGCGTTTAGAGTTTGGGGTTTTCCCACAGGGAAGAAGAATATCGAAAACTTACGGCGAAATAGGAGGAAGAGTGTCGGCGTTTAGAGATTTTCGGCGATGTTTGGTGATTCGGAGGAGAAAAAGAGTGATGGAGATTTTTTTAATTTTTTTACCCAGATTAACTATTGCAATTTCAGTTTTATCTTGTTTAGTAAATGTAATTTTTTTTTATTTTTTTTTCCCTCCAAAAATTTTAACCTAAAAATCTTTTCAGTTTCCAAAGTTTTTCGAAATTTTGGATTTATTTGAATTTCAGTCTTCTACAAGAAGTCTACGATAACAAAATCTTACAGACTTCACACGCGAAGTCTACCGTGAGACTTCACACGAGACTCGAGAAGTCTGTAAGCCCTAAACTCTAAAATTTGAATGTTTTTTTTCACTTTTTGATAACAAATACTAACATTTGACATCAAAATAGTATAATATATTCAAAATCTAACAACTATACGAAAGATCGCCATTTTATATCAAAAACATATCAAACTAGGTCTAACCCTAAAGATATATGCATGGATTCTTACTCATTGGCAACCTCTAACCTATATGCCTTACATGGTTTACATCAAATGACTTAGTTTTATGAAATTTTATTTTTAAATCTATTCGATTTAATTTAAAATAATTTATCTTTCAAAAATTTTGATCGAAATATTTTTTTATCATTTTTTAATTAAAAGTTCAAATTTAATTACGGTTTAGACTTCATGGTCGAAGTCTGCGACTGTTTATGGTATTTTAGAACATAATCAACCTTACATGCTTAAAATTTATGAAAGTTTCTGAAATTATAGTTTATAAAGCTCATATTCTAGATAATCTTATTTTCTTTAGAAGAAATTCCATTGAAAATATTTTTTATTATTTTCCTAATTTAAATCTAAGGTTTAATTACGGTTCAGACTTCATGGATGTCATGAACAAAGTCTACTGTGAGACTTCATTCAAGAAGTCTACGTCGCGCGGAGGTAAGAACTATAACTGCGGTTTCTGTTTTTTTGTTTGCAAATAAGGGGGTTAATGTAATTTCCATACCGAAAACGTCTAGTTTTGCATTTGTTTCAATTTGGGGTCTAGTTTTGCATTCAAACTCAATCTTGGGTCTAGTTTTAGCAATTCACCCAATTATTAAATGTTCTATAATTACGAGACCAAAATTCATTTTTCGTTTATACAGCTACGGAACTTTTTTTTTTTTTTTGGTAGCAACTCTATATTGAATTAGAAAGGTTTGGAAATCTGAATCGGAGGAACTGAGTTTACATACATAATATTTTGTAGGTACGCACGTACACTTCGTACAAGATTGTCTGCTTTTAAGTTAATTCTTGTTGGATCAAGCAAAACGAGAAAGATGGACAAGCAACAATGAGAAGACACCATCTTTACCAGCTCTGAACAATGTGTGAAAAACACAACATCAATCTTCTGTTCTACCTTCATACAGTGCATCGACCATTCCAGTGCTTCTAACTCGGTATGTAGGGTCGAAAGACTCCGTCTAATGTTACATGATCCCATAGATAGAACATCAACATTGTTCTGACAACAATACCAACCTAACTCCGAAAATTTTTCTGTGTCCTTCCATGATCCACCATTAAAACACCGACAGCCCAAAAATAGTTCATCATCTGTCCAAGTTGAATTGGCTAATGGTTCAGGTAGTATATCCCCTTCTTGAGCCAGAGCCCAAGCTTGTGCTTCATTTTCCTCCATTTGAAGTATCTCCCGTGGATCTTGATCTAGATTGTTAAAACACTTATCATTCAGAGCCTTTCATATAAAGCATATAATTTAGGGAAAATTCGAGGGTTGGATTTCCTTAGGTAATCTCCAAAAAAGATCTTCCAGATTCGCCAGGACCGAAGGCATGGGAAAATTCCCAAGTGCCGACAGGACCATTGATAATACCCAAGATTGAAGAGCCGATAGACATTCGAAAATAACATGGTTAGCATTTTCTTCAGTTGCTTTACACCTGACACATCACGCATCACAATTTGTACATCTGTGCCACAAATCCAGATAGAAGTTGCCATATAAAATATCTTAACTTCGGAGGACACCTAAGTTTTCCAACAAAAAGATTGAAGTGAATAAATGGTTGGACCCAAAAAATTTGTTCGTATCAATTGCCGGATCTGACAGTTGCAGAAATGATATCCTAATTTCACCGTATATATACCTTTCTTAGTAAAGTGCCAGCCAAATGAGTCTAGTGTAGAAATTGATACTATATGAATACCCTCAATCAAAGTAATATCCTTTGGATCTATAATAGCATGGATTAAATCCATATTCCACGTACGAGTTCATGGATCACTAATATTGTTAACAGTAAAGGAAAGATAGTAATTGATACCCTTACAAGATGCTGGCCCCGAAAATGAAGATGGTATCCAAGGATCAAATGGAGTAACATACCCAACTCTTTTGATTAGTCATTTTTTAACCATAGGTTTAGCCAAGATAATGCTCCTTCATTCGTCAGATGAGGAGTATGATTTGATAGGCTCCAAAGGATTGCATTCACGATAATACCGTCCTTTGAAAACCTTCGCAAAAAATGAATCTGGAGCATCTATTAGCCGCTAGAGTTGCTTTGCCAGTAAAGTAGTGTTTAAATCATCAAAATTCTGAAACCTGAGCCCACCTTCCGATTTGATAAGATATATCTTATTCCACGCCATCCAATGCATTCCTTTCTGTCCTCCATTTAAACTCCACTAAAAATGAGCTACTACACTCATTAGTTTTGAAGTAATTGATTTCGCAAGCCAAAAACAGGACATTACATATGTTGGCAAAGTTTCCCCCAACATATTTTATCATAACATCCTTTTCCTCCTTAGACAACAACCTTGCCGACCACCCATTTATCCGATTCTGTAGACGTTCTCTAACATAAGAGAATAGTTTCAATTTTGCTCCTTCCATGCTTTCTGGCCGACCTAGATAAAAACTCATGCTCCCAGGTTAGTAATGCCCAGAGCAGTCAATAACTCACTCATAATTTGTCCATCGACCGTATGACCAAACTGGACCGATGACTTGTTAAAATTTATTTGTTGGTCGGACACCAACTCATATTGTTTCAGGATTCCTAACAGGACAAGACATTTCTCTTTGGATGCCTTAAAGAAAAATAGGCTATCATCCGCGAAGAGTAAATGAGAGATTGCAGGGCTCGCCCATGCCACATGTAAGCCATATATTTCTTTCTCCTGTTTAGCTTTCCTAATATTCAATGTGAGAAACTCAGTGCATAATATAAACGAATAAGGTGATACACGACTCCGGAGAGCCTTGTGAACGGATGGTGGGGGCAACACATGGCGGACGCTCTCTCTCGTGAACCGGATTGAGAGATCGAAGGGTGGATCAAAAGATGGATCCATCGGTGGACTGATGGATTGAATGCACCACAAAGGCGATGGAAGAACCTTTGATACAGCTACTGAACTTGTCCGAAGGGGTAAACCACACTCAAAGGCACAAGAAAACTCAAACTCGCAAGAAAACTTTATGAAGAACAAAAACAGTGTCTTTATTGATATTAGGGTAAAAATGGAGTTTTACAATGAACTAGAAGCCGAAATTGGGCTAGCTTCATCTGGGTCGCTTGAATCCATTGTTGTAGCCCCATTGCTATCCTCAGATTCTTCCATGTTTGGTGTTGGTCCGGTTCCATTGGGAACGTCTTGTGCTTGTGATGAACACGTTCACGGCCTTGTTGAACTCTTCTTTGATCTTTCTTGCTCTTGAACGTGTCGTTCGTCCTTCCATTACAATGGGCATGTCGGGAGAAGGTTCTTCCGGATCGAGGTTCACATCATCTCCTCCCCCTTGAGAAGGTTCTGTCCTCAGAACATTTTCTCCTGCATTATAAGGAGATAAATCAGCTACATTGAAGCTAGTAGAGATTTTAGACTCACGTGGGAGCTCTAATCGATAGGCATTGTTGTTGATCTTTTCCAACACTTTGAATGGCCCATCTCCTCGTGGTGCAAGCTTCAAGGTCCTCCTGTTTGGAAATATCTTGGGTTTCATGTGGAGCCAAACCCATTCACTCGGTTCAAAGTTCACTTCTTTGCGGTGTTTATCAACCAATTGCACGGTTATAAGCAAATTCAATGAATGGTAAGCAATCAATCCAAGTTCTACGGTTCTTAACGATCGTAGTTCTAAGCAAGGTTGCTATAGTATGGTTTACTACCTCGGTTTTCCCATCAGTTTGGGGGTGGCAAGTGGTTGAGAATAGGAGTTTGGTTCCTAGATTCCTCCACAAGGTTTTTCAGAAGTGGCCCATGAATTTCATGTCCCTGTCCGACACGATGGTATGTGGCACTCCATGCAAGCGTACCACCTCTTTGAAGAACAAGTCCGCGATTTGAGTAGCATCATTGGTCTTACAACACGGTATGAAATTGACCATCTTGGAGAACCGGTCCACAACTACAAAAATGGAGTCCTTATGCTTCACATGTGGCAAACCTACAACAAAATCCATAGAAATATCCTCCCAAGGGGCGTTAGGTATAGGCAAGGGCATGTATAGTTCATGGAGGTGTGAGCTACATTTAGCCTTTCGGCATGTGACACACTTAGCGTAGAATATCTCAACATCCTTTCTCATGTGAGGCCGAAGAAGTGCTCCATCAACACGGAGTAGGTTTTATCTACACCAAAGTTTCCCATGAGTCCTCCACCATGTGCTTCTCGGGTGATCAATTCTCTCATCGAGCCTTGGGGAATGCATAACCTTTTATCTCAGAAGAGAAAGTCCTCATGTTTGTAGTATGGACCAAAGGCTCCTTAAACACATTCCTTATAGATTTTTCCAAGGTCCGGATCCTCACCATAGATGTCCTTGACATGTTTAAATCCTAGTACTTTTGTGTCCATGGTAGTGATCAAGGCATGTCTTCATGAAATAGCACCAGCCACTACGTTTTCTTTGCCCTTCTTGTACTTGATGATGTATGGAAAATTTTCTATGAATTCCAACCACGCCGCATGCCTACTCTTGAGATTAGTTTGGCCCCTCAAATGTTTCAACGTCTCATAATCCGTATGGATCACAAATTCTTTGGCCAACAAATAATGTTGCCAAACCTCCAAGGAACGCACTCATGCGTATAGTTCCTTATCATACGTAAGAAAGTTAAGCGTGGCTTCGGTTAACTTCTCACTAAAATAATCAATGGGACACTTATCTTGAGTGAGCACAGCTACAATGCCTAATCCGGAGGCATCACATTCGACCTCAAAGGTTTTCTCAAAGTCAGGTAGGCCTAGCACCGGAGCATGAGTACGCCAGTCCTTAAGCTGACGAAATGCCTCTTCTTGGGCCTCTCTCCATTTGAACGCAACATCCTTCTTGATAACAGTCGTGAGAGGAGTGGCTCTGGTGCTGAAATCCTTGACAAACCTTCAGGTAAAAGCTAGCGAGTCCATGAAAGCTCTGAACGTGTCCTATGGTTGTTGGTGTTGGTCATTCCTCAATTGCTCTTATCTTCTCATGGTCAACTTATAGGTCATGCGAACTTACAACAAAGCCTAGGAAGACAAGTTGATCAGTGCAAAAAGTGCACTTTTTGAAGTTTGCATAAAAACCTTCTTGCTGAAGGGTCTCTAAGACCAACTCAAAGTGCTTCAAATGATCGGACAAACAAGTGCTCTAAACCAAAATATCATCAAAATATACCACTACAAACTTACTGATGTAGGCTCTTAGAACGTGGTTCATAAGCCTCATATAGGTGTTTGGTGCATTTGTAAGGCCAAAAAGCATTACGAACCATTCGTAAAAGCCTTGTTTGGTTTTGAATGCTCTCTTCCATTCATCACCTTCCTTCATGTGAACCTGATGATATCCACTCTTCAAATCCACCTTTGAAAAGATTGTTGCCCCGTGTAGTTCATCAAGCATGTCATCAAGACGTGGTATTGGGTGTTGGTACTTAATGGTAATGTTGTTGATGGCGCGACAGTCTACACACATCTGCCAAGTGCCATCCTTCTTGGCACGAGCAGTACGGGCACATCACAAGGGCTTAAGCTCTCTCGGATGTATCCCTTGGACATGAGATCTTGAACTTGAGTTTCTAGTTCGTTAGCCTCGTTGGGGTTCATTTTGTAGGCGGGTCGGTTAGGTAGGGCAGCCTCGGGTACATGGTCTATTTGGTGTTTTATTCCTCGAATAGGGGGCAAGCCAGTGGGTATCTCCTCGGGGAATACATCTTTAAACCGTTCCAAGAGCTTGGTCACTTTTTCGGGTAAGGCTAAGCTTTCTAGTCCTAAGAACAAACTTTCTTTGAAGATCATAAGTAGCACAGTATGTTTAAAGTTTAGAACCTTACTAACTTTGTGAACCGATACAAAAAGGTTAGTCTTACTTACTTGGACATCCTTAATCATTTTGAGATGAAGCTCATGTACTTTGGATGGTGAAAGAGGCGCAAAAGTGTACTTACGCTTGTCTAGAGTGAAAGAGTACTGATTGGTACGTCCATCATGCTTCACTTCTCTATAAAATTACCAAGGCCTCCCTAGCAACAAGTGCCCGGCTTGCATGGGCAGTACATCACACAATACTCGGTATCGGTACTTACCCACACTAAAAGGCATGGTCATTTGCTCTGAGATCTCAATTCCGTGGAATCGTTTAGCCATCGCAACTTATAGGGGTATGGGTGTTTGGTGGTCGAAATACCTAGCTTATTAAACACTAACTTGCTGGCCACGTTAGTGCATGAACCACCATCAATTATTAAGTTACATACCTTGCTTTTAATGGTGCACCGAGTGTGAAAGATATTCTCTCTTTGGGCAGTCTCCTTGAAATTCACCATCACACTAAAGTGCATGAACTAGCGATGAGGAGCTCTCCTACATCCGGGTACTCTAGTCCATCTTCGGATGCAGTGTCATCTTCCTCCGCATCGTCTTGAGATTTATAGCTACTCGTGGTAAGAATCATCACCAGTTGATTTGGGCATTCTCAAGCCATGCGTCCCCTGCCTTGACACTTAAAACAAATAATGTAACGAGTCCTATTAGGCTCAGTGGACTTACCTTGGTCGGGCTTGAGTGGTGGCTTAGAAGTCTCCACGATGTTCTTTTCGAAACGAGATTCTATCTCCACCGATTTGCCTTTGTCTTGTGGCTTGAACGCTGAGGTGTTCCAAGAAGGGTTGCCCCTAGGCTTGGTGATAGCTACCTTTTGTTTGATGTTCAACATGAATGGCTAAGTGTACCACCTCTTGCAAATCATGGTACAGTTTTCTCTCCACCTTACGAGAGATTCGGTCTTGCAAGCCTTCAATGAATTGTGCTGTGAGGGTCTCCTCGGGCTCATCCGTCTCCAGCTGGTTAAGGACTTGCTCAAACTCCTCGAAGTACTCCTCCACCGTCTTGTTTCCCTGAACCAACTTACGAAAACGTTTCTATAAATCTCTATGCAAATAGGGTGGTACATACCTCTTTCTTAGGGTGAATTTTATCTCATCCCAAGTAATGATCTGGCCGTATATATGCCTCCTCCTTTTGGATACATCACGATCCTACCAGGCTAAGGCATTCTCCGTGAATTAGGCAGCAGCAAACGACACCTTCTTCTGGTCATTATAACCGTAGCACGAAGAGATATGCTCCATCCTCCTTTCCCAATACATGTAAGCTTCTGGATTGACTCGTCCTGCAAAAGTAGGAGCTGTTAGTTTAGGATCTACGGGATGGGCCTGGTTGTCTTCACGTTCCCTGCCCCTATGGTGAGGGTCTCTAGGTCGGGGAACAAACTGGTCGTGGTGGTGGTTGAGGTTCGGGTACATCCGTGGGTCTCCGGGTTCTTCTACATCGTGTTGCTTACAAGGTGGGAGTAGGTTGTTGCGGATGGGGTTTACCTTTCGTGGCTGTTCAAGTCAGGCCATACGTTAATCAAAAGTTTGAAGCGTGGTCGGGATACCGGCTAGGGTAGTAGCAAGGGCATTGTCAGCCGCATCGTTACCGTTGGTATTGTCTCCCATAGTTCTTGCTACAAAATCCAACACCAAAACTCGAGTATCAAATTCAAAAGATGAAACAAAAAGGTCAACAACACCATGCAATTTTAATTTGGATTTTCTTTACGGAATCAACAATAGAAATAAGCAAGGGACAAGCAACTTAATCAAGAAACGAACGAAGCAAAACAAGAAGGAATTTGATCCAACAATTTAACCTAAACTCTCAAACGCAAATGGTTTCTTTTTCTAGGGTTTTCGATTTTTAAAACCTACACAAGTAACTAGTTTTTCTTTTTTTCTTTCTTTCTGAATAGAAACTAACAACCTTAACTAGTCGACTAAAAGATATAAGAAGCAAAACGAATTAGAAACAAACGGAATTTAACAAGCAAGCAATCAAAAAAGGAAAGTGCAAAGCAAACAAGGGATAGAGTTCACCGGGGTTTTCAGGATCCTTAGGCTCTGATACTAGATGATACACGACTCCGGGAAGCCTTGTGAACGGACGGTGGTGAGAACACGAGTTGGCGGAAGCTCTCTCTCGTGAACTATATTGAGGGATCGAAGGGTGGATCGAAAGATGGATCGATGGGTGAACTGATGGATCGAATGCACCACGAAAGAGATGGAAGAACCTTTGCTACAACTATTGAACTTGTCCTAAGGGGCAAACCACACTCAAAGGCACAAGAAAACTCAAACTCGCAAGAGAATTCGATGGAGAACAAAAACGGCGTCGTTATTGATATTAGGGTAAAAACGTGAATACAAGGCTGCAAAATGACTTTATTAATAGTCCATCAGCTAGGGCTTCGAGGCCGAGACTTCGCGTCTCAAAGAAAACAAAAGAAATACAATAAACTCGCAAAAATAAAAACAATCCGACAAGGAAACTCACACATATGTGAGTGAAACCCTCTCCACAAGTTTGAGGCTTTGATTTCGAAATTCTTAGACTCTAAAGACTCGATTTCACTAAGTGTAAAGGACGTGGCACACATGCAAAAAAACTCAAGCAAATATGGAAACAATGAACACCATACTTACCTTATCTGGGGGAAAGAGTGGCCATGTACGCGCTGACTGGTGGGGCATGTTTCCTTGGGTTTCTTCAAGTTCTTGAAGCCCATTAGCTTGCATTAAGTCCATCCTGAGGTTCTCTTGTGGGCTGGCTTCATCCGGGTCGCTTGAATCCATTGTTCTATCCTCGGATTCTTCCATGTTTGGTGTTGGTTTGGTTCCTTTGGGAACGACTTGTGCTTGTTGGGCTAGATGGATGAACACGTTCACGGCCTTGTTGAACTCTTCCCTGATCTTTCTTGCTCTTGAACGTGTCATTAGTCCTTCCATTACAATGGGCATGTCGGGAGAAGGTTCTTCCGGATTGAGGTCCACATCATAAGGGGGCAACGGATCCCCTTGTCACAATCCTCTTTGTGATGCTATGAGACCACGAGTTTGACCGTTTATTATGACTTTTTACCGCATCGAAGAAATACAGTATATCATCCATGAAATCCATCTTTCACAAAAGCCAAATTTTCTGAGTAGAAGTTCAAGAAAAAGACCATTCTACCCTGTCATAAGCTTTACTTATATCCGTTTTGATGGCTCTATGCTTACCTTTACACGACTTATTTCTTCGTAGCCCAAAGAGTATTTCCTGGACAATTAGAATGTTATCCGATATTAAACGGCCATCAACAAAGACTGACTACGTTCCCGATATAAGTAAAGGGAGAAACCGCTTAAGCCTTTGGCATAGTACCTTAGATAAAATCTTGTAACCTACATTACAGAGATTAATAGGTCATAGTTCCGTCATACGGCATGGCTTCTCCGTCTTTGGTATAAAACATATATTGGTCATATTTAACTTGGGATCGAAATGCCCTTTTTCTATAAAAGATTTCACCATTTGGAAAAATAATGCCGTCAAACTATCCGGTCCCGTAGAAGTTCTCCGGATGCATCATAAATAAAGCCAATTTAACCTCATTTTCTTTATATCTACAAAAACTGAAATTTCCATGACAACTTCTATTGATTTTTTATTTATTTTTGTATGAAACTCCACAAGTTATCAATATGAAGTCATAAACGAAAATTTAAAACGGTCAAACTAAGAAATTTAGTTCGATGACAAAGTAAGATTTAAGACTGACCATTCAGCTCTTAGTTTCGTTCCTATTGATTTCCTGCTAAGTCTTTTGCATAAATACAATGATTAAACTCCGCAAGTTATCAATATCCTATGATATATGTATAAAAAAATACTGTTCAGCGTTTTACGAATTGTTCATCCATTTCTTTATCGGATAGTGGATAATTAATACCAAGGCCAACGCCTTCGTACACGATTTTTCGATCGGTTGTGATTAATAATGACAGCGGCAGCGCAGACACGTGACACGGATGTGTTTGTATTTGACGTGATAATAATTGAGATCGTCTGTGCACGGAAAGCCATAGAACCAACAAGGCCACCAGAAGAGATCAGTTTGGTGAATTGGGTGCTTAATAAGGAAAACAAACTGCTCAAGTGATGTGATGTTGGTGGCTCGGGAAGTGCTGCTCATTCTTAAACTAGGACTTCTATGTACTAACCAATCACCCCAAGTCAGGCCAGTTATAGTGAAGTGGTGCAGTATCTTGATGGTACTGACCCATTCCCTCATGACGACTATATTTCCTATGGAATCTAGCAAGAAAACTATATAAACAACTCATAAGGTGACCTTGTAACGTGTTGTCTTGCAGCGTTAACGTTCAAGGTAGTAGTGTGAAATAACGATTAGACTCAAGAAGCAAACGCATAATTTATAAATATTACCATCTGTATGATATTCTTTCTACTAAATTGCTATTTTAAATTAAAAGGGAACAAATAAATTGTTATCGCAGACTGGAACCTTACAGTGGGTGAACAAAAGAAAGCCTTTGCGGCTTTGCCAATCTAAGACGCACAAGAAAAGAGACTTTACTTCACCCGAGTGACTCCAGGCACATATGAGGGATCCGCAATGAGGTTGACACTATACTCATCTAATAATCCCTGAGGATAACCAAGTTTCAGTATAAAATGGCTTTTCATTTAATCCAACATTAGTTCCACAAACAACCGCAAAAGTTGGTCAGAGCAAGACCATTCTTCTAACAACTCAAAACACAATAATTCCCAGACAATCACAATACCATTTTTCATAAAAAGACTACTCAATGCAAGAAACTATTACCAGAAGATCAGCCATGAATGTCTGCATAAAGTCTGCACTCAAGAATAGCAGAGTAATGTCACTTGTCCAATTTTTGCTGCCACCAACAAAGAGACCACATAAGAAAGTTGGAACACGTAAAAACAAGCATCACATAAAAGATGAATCTACCATGGCATTGTATCTTAAAAAGGATCTTAAAATAAAGCTGGATAAGGATTTAGTGGCTGATGCCCTTCTTTGCTTTCAGTGACTCGAGCGCTTTGTTTCGCAACTCAATCTCAAGCCTCTTTGGATCTGACTCCTCCCCTTTTTTAATCTTAGGATAGGTCTCAGCTTCTTCGCCCTCTGAAGTATCCAAATGGTCTCGATTTTTATGTTTCAGCTTCCCACCACGACGTTCTTCCCTTTTACGATGTCTCTCCTCTCGCTTGCGTTTCTTCTCCTCCTTTCTTGTTTTCTTTTCTTCCTTCCTCCTCCTTTTAGCCTCCTTCCTATCTTCCAGGTCAGAATCAGAACTGCCCTTATCATCTGAGGATACTTCTTCCCTTGAAGACCTTTGATTCTTTCTTCTCTTTTTATCCTTTGTTTGATGTCTGCTATTTTCCTTAGAATCAGAGGAAAGGTTTGCATCCAGTTCGCTGTTATCCTCTTTCTCAACCTGCTCACTGTCTTTCACTTTATAAGAAAGAGGCTGACTCTTTCCTTCTGAATTTTCTACTCTAAGCGATTCCTTAGGCGAAACCGGCGACATTTGTGAACCATGGGTTCTATGACTGGAACGCCTCTCTGGCAACTTATCACTGTTAAGAAGTTGAATAGACCAACATTTATTAAACCTTGAAATCTGAAGTCAAAAGAAAATCATATGGAAAAGGAAAAGAAAGAAAATGCACCTCTTTCTCTCTTGCTCCTGCACATGTTCTACACGCCCAACTTCTAGAACCTTTGCCGGTATTTGTTTCCTCTTATCAGTATCAGGCGATTGCATTGAAGTTATCTTTAATAGCTTGGATTTTTGAATCCTCTCCTCTCTATACACAATGCGAAAGCGAAGATGGTCAAGAAGTTAACAACTATTGATAAGAAGAACTTGCGTGTAATGTAGAACAGTTTATACCATCTTATTTAGAAGGTATTGACACAAATAAAATGGTAAATTGGAATCATGAAGAGCATACCTATCTTGCTCTTCAGATGGATGTCCAGGAAATTTTCTGTCCCTATGATGTTTTCTTCCACTTGGAGGAGATCTACGGCAAATAGAAGGTGAGCGCGACCTAGAAAAAGATCTGCTCGAAGATAGAGACCGTCTCCTATGTCTGTCATCAGGTGATCGTGAAGCAGATGGATATCTTCGACTTCGCCAGTTGACAGGTGTTGGTGACCTGCGCCGAACAGAAGAGCGAGCTTTCGGATGAGATGAAGGAGAAGATCTACCTCGACTTCTAACAGGTGACACAGATCCACCCTGCTTGACATGAGAAGGGGATTCTCGATCACCTCGTCCAGCTGGTGACAGGGAGCTTCGCTCTTTGGCAGGTGTCAGTGAACTACGTCTTCTAACAGATGGAGATGGTAACACTTTTTTTTTCCCACCAGGAGGGGACAGTGAACTGGGTGATGGTGATTCCAGGTGATTGGCTGAATGAGATCCTCCAATCCTCATTGGCGAAGGTGATCCTGCACGCCTAGGTGGTGGTGAAGGCAACCTTTGCCCAGCGGGTGGTGAAGGGAATCTTCCCCCAGTAGGTGCCCTGCGATTAGGCACCAGTGACGGAGACCTACCTCGTGAGTCAGACCTTTCCCGCTTAGCCAGTGGTGACCGTGACCTGTTACGCCTATAGAGTGGAGATGGAGACCTGTGCCTCCTAACTGGCGGTGAAGGAGACCTACGCCTTCTAAAGGGCAGTGGAGATCGGCGACGTCTAGCAGGCGGAGACGGTGACCTGCGTGACCTAGCAGACGGCGACGGTGACCTGCGTGACCTAGCAGACGGCGACGGTGACCTGCGCCGCCTAGCAGGTGGTGATGGTGACCTGCGTCTCCTAGCAGGTGGGGATGGTGACCTGCGCCGCCTAAAGGGTGATGGAGACCGGCGACGCCTTGAAGGGGGTGGTGATTGGCGGCGTCCCTCAGGCGTAGGTCGCCTGTGACGTCTAATAGGTGACCGAGACCCGCTTAGATAAGGAGAATGTATCCTACGTCGCCGAGGAGACAGAGACCTACGCAAAGAACGTGATCTGGATCTATGCCTTGAATACGACACTCTCCGCTTTCTGGGTGAGATGGAGGCATCTGGTGATCGAGACAAACTCCTGGATTTCCGTTCACTATTGTACAAGTAGATCAGCCATTAGCCAAAACCGCACTAGGATTTACGGGAAATAATAGATACAGAAAAAGCAAGTTGGACATTCACAGGATACAATTTCTTTGAATTAAGAAAAACAATTGTGGAAGGCAACATACCCAGAATAACTTCTGGAGCCTGAATTTGTTTTGCTGATAGACCTCGAACGTGACCCTCTGCAAAGCAACCAATCAATATACTGACATATATATGAAAATGGTATCAGAAAAAACAAAATTATTGAAAAGTTACCTAAGGGGTGAGCGGGATGCTTCTCTGCGACGTGGAGATATCAGATCCCTGCATCAAGGAGGTAATTTCAAAACCCACTTACATTATAATCTTAGCTACAAACAGTTTTCTGGAGAACCAGTAAACCAAATGCACATGCAAAGCATTGGTAGCTTAGCTAAAAATACTAAAAGGCAGGAAGATCTAAAACAGCCATTGATAGATATACTTGAAAATCTTTTGCCAGCAAGTATTGACTAGAGATGATCCACGTACAACACATGGCTGGGATCAAACAAGAATAATAGCACACATTCCCAGACTCCAAGTATACAACATGATAAAGAACACAAGGGCATACATTTATGACTGGATATCAAAGGGCTCTATCTAGTCTAGTTTCAATAAATTACAGGAGAGGTAATGAAAACATAGGCATCAAGAGAACTCTACCTTCTCCTTTCTTTTACACCATTCTTCTCGTCAGCCCTTCTCCCATCCTCTGGACGATCTCTTGAAGGTCTTTTCTCCATCCCATTTGTCACCTTGAGTTCAACGCTGCTGTCCTACAGTAGTTTGAGGTAAAGCACATGAACCCTAATAATTGCAGAAGCTATCTGAATAACATGAAAAGAACAGGCGAATGTTAAAACCAGAAGAGCATCTGTAAAGACTGAAACTCTAGCATGAATAAGTTAGTCTTACTATTTTCTTCAGTGTATCATGCTCGCGGTCTGCTTTTTGTATTGCTTCTTCCTGCCACAAAGGTAAAATAATCATGAGACAGCAGGAGAGAGAAAATTAGTTCATCATAAATTCTAACCTCCAAATGACTTCCCAAGAGTACCTGTTTCTTCTTTGATTCAGCTTCTCTAGCATCTAAAAACTGCTGTGGAACACCACTTGAATTATTCTGGGCGCTTAGAAGAAGTGTCCAGAGTTCTTTCATGAACTTGCCAGTATTTTTCTCCATGAATCCAGTTAGCGATATTTGAATCTCCTTCCCATTAACTACCTACATTAGGAACACCGTTCAATTGGATATTAGTCCAACAAAAGTTCAACAGCAACAAAAAAGCTCACTAGATGAAACCATATTATCCCCTTTATCTCAAGTAACATTAACCAACAACACTGAAGACATATGAAGCGTCAATTTTACAGCATGACTAATGAATAAGAAAAAAAAAGGCCAGTTAGCAGCTACCTTTCCATCAAGCAGACCGTAAATAAAGTTAATCAGCACTTCATCTTCAAAACCAAGAAGCTCAGTGACTCTAGTCGCAATCCAAGGTTTCATAACATCCATCTTCACTTTAGTCACATCCACCTAACACCAAGCCATGCATAGGAACAGTCAGTTGCGACAACTAATAACAAGATACACCATTAAAGCCCTCCAAAACTATATTTCATAGAAAAAATATACAAAAATCGAATCTCAACTAAGTAATGAAATAACCTACGATTTTAGACTCAAACAGATAACCAATTTGATACAGAATTCACAAACCCGTTAAATTGGAAGAGTACACAAAGAACTTGGGAAAAAACTGACCAGATTCTCCAACTCTGGAGCAAATTTCTGGCTTTTCATCAATTTGGCTTGCTTGTTCGAAAACCGAGTATCCTGCTCGGCAGAAGTACCCTAAAAAGACTCAAAAGAAAGACGAATCAGAGCATAATCGAAACCCATGTTCTCAAAGATACGATGAAGAATCAAAACCATGGGAAAAGAAATGTTAAAGATCTGGATCTAAAAGATGATTACATCAATTACAGTATTCAAGTAAGAAGAATGATCGAAAACTCACCCGGAAGAACCCGCCGGACATATTTTAGGGTTAGTAGAAACACTCGCTGTTCTTTAGATCGAAGCTTGAGAGAGGTTTTGTGATTGTGTAGTATCCGCAGATGCGAAAAAGGGGCTTCTACAAGATTTTGAAGAGTTTTTACGAGCCCTAGCTTTAATGATGGATGATGACTCACTTAATTATTATGTTTCCATTTTTACCCCTGAAGTTTTAAGAAAATCACGTTTTTGCCATCTCATCTTCACACAAATCTGATGGGTTTTAATTGACATAACATATGGCCCGGCCCATAAGCGGTTATTAACCCATATGGTTTTCTAAAGGCATTACCATTTGGTCCAAAAGCAATCGTAAGTTTTATTTTGCTCTAGAGTCGTGAATGATATTTGTTGAAACATGCACTTTTGCCAGCGATTCTTTTCGAAACCGGCACTATGCGCAGTAAGAGTATCAGTAGGCACATTGTCGATTATAGCATTCTCTTTTTTTTTTTTTGCCTTTGGCAAATGAATGGGAACGGGAGAATGGTTTGATGATGGCGATTATGTTAATTTGTGTCGACAGATTCTAAGTAACCAAAAATGGTTTTATGTTAAGAAGGGTTGGTAGATGACTTTAATAAGGTAGAGAGAGAGAAGAAGAAACTCAAAAGTGTTTTGAGGTTTTTCAGAAATAGATCAGAAATTATATATATATATATATATATATATAATGGTTGGTATCTACTTATTATTTTTGCAGCAGTTTTTTCAACTAAACATTTGTTTTGTAAAAAATTTCAATGTGTCATTAGAGTTTAGAACATTTGGAAATAACTCATTAAGGGTACAAATGAGTTTTTAAAATCTTAAGAAATCGGGTTACCCAGTTCGGATCCGGATAAAAACGCAGATTTTACGTTTTTTAATCTTAGCCGTTCATTGCGGGTCAATCTCTTTTAATCGTAATCGTTGATCCAGGTTTGTATGCGGTTGATCCGAACCGTCCATTACCTTTAACAATCTCTCCTGCAATCTTGGCCCAACAAACAAATACATACCATCGTTAGTTATCATAATATTCGGAATATCTTATTAATGTCATTGGCTTAATTCTAACTTACTAACCTAACATAATTAAATTCCCTAATTCTAAGCATATTCTTTTTAATATTCATAATCAAACTATTGAAAATTAAAGATCTTACCCGATTCACCTCTATAGATCTTCTTTCGTAATCCGTAACAATATCTATGCATATCTTGGAACCGATTTATATCAATCATTAGCATATCCTACAAACACATTTATACCAACCATTAAGAATATTCCACAAATTCATCTAATGAATATTTATAACAAAACCGTAATATACTCACTAAGATTTTCAGAGATTTAACCTACTTCAATCCTTGCATTCTTGCATTAACCTAAATATACCTTCATTAGGCTACCATCAAATCCAAAAAATCTTTTATCAAGAATAACCCCATAACCACAATCTTTCAAAACAAATACCAATGGCTTCTTCGTTTGCTTACCTAAGAGATTTACGACCGTATAAGACAACTTGGCGTGTCCATGTCAAAGTCCTTCACTCATGGCGTCAATACACCATCAACACCGGGGAAACTCTAGAATTGGTTTTTGCAGATGAACACGTAAGTTAAGTTCTTTAACCTTTTACAAAATTATTAAGTTAACTCTAACAATTCATTACCTTATATTGTTTCAGGGTTTTAAGATTCACGCATCTGTAAAAACAAGATTTAGTTCACAAATTCTCAAATCAGCTTCCTCTTGGTCAGTGGAGATTCATTGAGACATTTGCTCTCACTTATGCAACCGGCCAATTCCGACCAACAAGCCATCTATACAAAATGGCTTTTCTCAATGGCACATCTGTAACCAAAAGTGATCATAAATCAGATTCAAACTTTTTGACTTTAGCTAAGTTTAATCAAATTTTGATGGGTGCCCTTAATCCGGCTATGTTGATTGGTAAGTCAATATAAATTTTTATTTTATAACGATTTTTATTGTTTGTACTTTTGATATGCAGTTAGTGTTATATGATATTTTGATTATAATATTTTAGATGTGATTGGTCAAATTGTTAACCTTGGAGAAATGGAGAGTTTGGAGGTTGACAACAAGCCAACTAAGAAGTTGGATTTTGAATTGAGGGATGAAAAGTAAGCTAAAATCTGTGTATATATTTTTCATATATCATTAAGTACTTATCTGTATTGACAAAGAAATAATTAGTCACTGTTTTCTAATGTTGTTCTAATGGTATAGTGATGAGAGGCTTTCATGTACCTTATGGGGAGCTTTTGCTGAAAAAGTCTTTAGGGAATGTCGATCAGCTCATGGTGGGATGGTTATATGCTTACTAAGGTTTGCTAAAATAAAAACCTTCAAAGGTTAGTAAATTTATAATAGTTAGATTTTATAATTATATTCTCTGATTTTGTATTTTCTGTTAAACATTTCTATTAACTCTTATTTTTCCTCAGGAACAATAAGCCTCTCAAATTCATTTGATGCCTCACAAGTTCATCTTAATCCTTCTTATCCGGAAGTTAATAGATTTGTCCAATCGTAAGTAGTTGTAAATTCTTATTTACATCATTGATAATCAGTGTGATTTAATATATTTCCTTCATTTGCAGGCTACCATCTGATGGTCTGACTCTCACATTTCATGAGAGTACTTTAAAATATCAAATGGTAACTGTTAAGGATGATGATAGTTTTCAATATCCAAAGAAGACTATTGAAGAACTTATTAATTCTTTAGAGGTTATTAACTCATGAATAATGTGTTAGTGTAATATGTTTTTTCTTATTTACATTATTCAATTTATATCTCTCTAATTATCAAGTGTTTGTTTCTTAGGTTGGTAAGGCAAGAGTTATATGTACTATCTATGCTATTGACACAGATTGGGCATGGTACTATTTTAGCTGTAAGAATTGTAACAAGAACGTTACACATATATATCCTGACGGCATTGGTGCTCCTTTAAAAGGACAAAAACAAAAGTTATGGTGTGATGTATGCAAATCAGTTGTCACTAATGTCATTGCTAGGTTTGTTGATTACTATATTTGTGACCTATTTATGTTTTTGAACTATATTGTATTGTATACTAGATTATAATCGTCATTGTATTGTATTTTCTGGATATTTTATAGGTACATGCTTTACACCAAAGTAATGGACAGTACAGTTCGAACTAAATGTCTATTTTTTGATACTATGGCTGCACACATTATCACAGAAACTGCCACCAATGTTCTGGGTGGATCTACTGCTGAGGTATTTCTTCTTTATATTGGATATGTTAAGTCTGTTAGTGTGTGAATTTAACAGTTCTACTTGACCTTTGAACCAGATTGTCGATCCTGAAGCTCTACCAGATGCAATTAAAAATCTGATTGGGAAGACCTTTCTTTTACTGGTTTGTGTGGAAAAAGAGAACATTATTGATGGTAATGATTCTTACAAAGTGTCCAAAGTTTTGGCTAAGGATGGAATGATTGCAGAAGATATTAATGAAGATTCTGATGGTTTAATAAATACAGTTTCTATTCTATCCGGTGAACATGTATTTTAATCTATTCTATACATTATAAGTTAAAGTTTTAATAGTCAGAAAGTATCCTAATACTAATGGCTTTTGTTTTGGATGCAAAGTTCCCTTTTGTTAACAGACAGCCAAGACACCTATGAATCGAGCACACCCTCATCAAAACGTGTAATTGCTCTTAACTTAGAAGTTACTAAGCAGTCCTCAGCTACAAAGAAACTTTGCAGAGATTCATTTGAATTGGATAAGGTAGATGAAAAAAAGACATTTAATGATGCTATTGTTACCTGTGGTGATCCTAATGTTTCTTAGAATAAAGAGTCGCCTGATTTGTCTAATGAGGAGAAGAAGATGGAAGTGAAGAAAGTTTCTGAAGTTAAAGTAAAGGTCGAGAAGAACAAATAAATTTATGATCATAAACTTAATTAAGTTCTGTTTTTTAATTGCTTTCAAAGTATTACTATTTTTTGTGAACCTCATAATATTTTATTACTAAGTTTATTTTCAGACTTTTATTTGGTTTAGTTTAAATCATATATTGTTTTTCAGACTTCTGTTCTGTTTAATTTAATGATTTATTGTTTTTAAAACATGTTTTGGTATGAATAATTGTTATGGATCAGTAACTGTTATACAGTTCATCTGCATAATGTTAATGTACTCTCATGGTATTTTTATCATGTTTATTTGTCTACATTCATAAAACTATATATTATAGCCTTATCAAATGTCTTAAATTCAGAAACATTATTCAAATTTCGTTTAAACTAACTATGTGGTATTCAACAGTTATAATCTAATGTTTTATAACCTAATTATGTGGTATTCAACAGTTATAATCTAGATTGAAATATTCATGTCATGATTTGATATCTTCACAGTCAATGGCCAGCCTAGCATATATGGTGCATTATTTTATTTTTTTTTGTTATTGAGAAAGTTGTTTACTGAAAAAAATAAGTAAATTTGCCTTACCAATGTTCACAGATATATCTAGCTATTAACGCCTATCTATAGTCATATCATGTTTGATATGATATAACGAATTTTTTCTTCTTTATAGGTAGATGATATATTCTGTATTTATTTTTTAACATTATTCGGAATCTAATGGATCTCCTCATGTCTATAGATGGCATCCTCTAAACTATATTTCATATATCTCTAACACCTTCTATCTCCTTATTCTGAAAATCTAATCTTCTGCAAGAAATCATGCAAGTTCCTACAAACGTAGCTGACCTCATTCCAGGTCGTAAAGACTGGCTTATTTGTGTTAAGCTACTCAGCTGGTGGCAAGTTAAACAACCAAGGTTTTTCAGAAAAGATAAATTGCTTTTAGTTGACCAACAAGTTAATAAGATTTAATCAAAACTATTTTTTAAAAGATTTTGAATGTTTATACAAATTTCTTAGTCTGTTTTTGTTTGTGTAGGGAACTAAAATTGAGGCATCGATTGCTGGTGGTCCTTTTAAGTTTGATAATGTTAGAGAACTAAAGGAAGGTTCTTGGTATTTTATAAAGGATTTTATGATAATTGATTCTCCTAATCAAGTGAAAAACACTAATCATCCATTCCATATTAAGTTCTATTTTCCTACTGAGATGACAGAACTTATACAAATGTCACCATTGTCTTACTTTGATTTTGCAAACTTTCTCTCTATTAAGAAGAGGAGAGTTCCAGAGTCTGAAACCTTTGGTTAGTTTGTAACGATTGATTTACATATTTTTTTTACTAATTGTTTTCTACTTTATCTTAAATTCACAAATATCTTAAATTTCTATTTACTTATTGTTTTTGGATTTATCTTCTAATTTTTTAGATTTGTGTGGAATTGTTGAATCTCTTGAAAGTGTCAAGCACTGCCCATATGTTCCACAGGAAACTGATCACCAGGATACATGCAGCTACCTTTATTTTCGTCTGATCAGTCCAGTGTATAACATACACTTTACCTCTTTTTGTACAACATTGTTTAGGTTATGATATTTGTTAAACTAGCACTAATTTGGCTTATTAATCTTGCAGATTCGTGAAACTCAATTGTTGTGCAATAGGTCATTTGGCACAACAAATCAAGGACATGTGGATTGGTGGAGGTTATAATAAAACATATCGTGAGCAAGTTGTTTTCTGTGTGTTAAGATTTTGGTATTCGGGTCAAAGAAGAGGTAATTCTACGATTTAAAATTGTTAATCTTTGTCCTATAATATTGTTTTGTAAGGGTAACTGTATATGTGTGTTTATAGGTTATCCATGTGTTATAAATCGTCCTGCCTGTTCAAGATTTTTCTTCAATCCTAATTTTCCAGAGCTAGAAGAAATAAAAAAACATGTATTATTTGTCTTATTCATCTATATAAATAAGTTACACATGTTTTATATTGTCACACTAATGATTATATACATATTTGTTTATTTATTTACAACCATGATCAGGTTGGTGAACGTTTATCTCTTCTCAACAAAGAAGATAGGGAATACAATGAAATGTTGGAGATAGAGAGTGTAGGTGAAAATTCTATATGAGTTGAATGTGTTTTATGATTTTCTTTGTGTAACTCAAAGCTTATATTAAGTGACTTTATGTTATGTTTTTATGAGACCTTGAAAATGAATTTCCAGTTTCAATGTTCTATGTTAATTGTTCTTTATGTTATTAAGTTTATATGTTTTTTATAATCTGTAATGTAAGTTATAAAACATATATATATATATATATATATATATATATATATACATATATATATCGGAGTTATGATATTATACTGACATGTGAATGGTGTATCCGTTTTCTATATTGTATTTCCTTCTCCTCATACCAAATGTGTTTAACTTTCCCTGTATAAATGTTAAAAAAGATTCTAAGTAAATCGATTGAAACAATTTATATAAATCATGGAGAAGATATGTTATATATATTCTATCCATAAATAATAAATAAATATTTTGACCTTATTTTAAATTCGACAATTAGATATAATCAGCAACAAGAAAATGAAAGAAAATATTGTAAACTTTATCTTTATAGTACTGATTATATAACTAATTAAATGATTATTGATTATATTAGTAGCTCTTTAGCATTACTGTTTCACCAAATAAACATAAACCCTAATACAAATTATTGCAGCCATGAAGAAGAAACCTAATTTCTTTAATGCAGAACAAACCGAGCAACCTCTTAGAAAGAAACGAATACTTTCATCTAACACTCAAGACAGTCAGAATACACAAATGAATGTCTGTTAACAGTGGTTCTGTACCTCTATTACCAGCTTTAGGAAGAGTTTTGCAAGATCCAACTTACCAATCAGTAGACCTGATAGTTTTCACACTCCTTCAATGCATCTTCACCAGCTTAAGTCCTATATTAGAGAAAATCAAAGTATGTGAATATCTAAATCTCTTTTATGTTTTTCCGCAGTTTAAAATATTTAAAAGTTAAAGAAAGTTTCCGAGTTACATACCTCTATATTTTTATACTATAGGTTATGAATCTTCAAGATTAATGGCCAGCAATGGAAGTTCAATACTAACTACCCAAGTATCCTTCCAGAACATCACTAATTTGCAGCAGTTTAATACGCCTTCTAACAGTCCAATCATCCAAGGTCCTGGAAATAAAAAATCAGGTAATCTTAGACATATAAATCATTACTATAAGATCATGTGATTATTTATTTGCTAAAGACTAACTTCTGACATGAATAGGTCAAACAACAGACGGATCTAGATCGTGTACAACCATGCAGCAACCATTGAATCAATGTCAGAGAGAATATGGTTCCTTTAAAAGAAATTTACAAGAAGAATTCACAAATGTACTAGGAGAACAATCATTTGAAGGTAACAATTCTAAAACTATATATAATACTTTATATGTTAAAGTGAAATAGCAAACTATATCTTTTGTTAGTAAGTATTATATAATCAATATTAATTTCTATCTGCCTACATATTGTGAAGGTATGCAATTAGTGGAACAAGGATATGATAACAGTAGTAACGATGATGAGAGTAATGAGAATATTCCGAATCAAGAACAAGAAAATCGTTATGAAGCCATAATCTCAAGACAGCAAAGATATCAACTTCTTTCTAAAATTGAGAAGAGTCTTAAATTGTCATTTTCAAACTCTAGAACAAACAATAGCAATATGCAGCCAAGCCATCAAATTGTTTCAAGCAAATTACCTCAACTGTCAGGTAATATATTTTTTATGTTTAAGACATATTGTACCTAACTCAAATTTGTGTTCATTCAGTCATTCTAACAAGTTATATTTCTTTATTAGCATATTTAGACCATGGTGATCCTTCTTACAAGTGTAAGTATTGTGGAGCATTCATGTGGTATGAAGAGCGTATTAACAAGAGAAGGAATCACAAGGATATAACATTTATTCTTTGTTGTGGACAAGGAACCGTAAAATTACCTTATTTAAAGAAATCACCACAATTAATTGACATGTTACTTACAAGTGATGATCCCCTTAGCAGACATTTTAGAGATAATATTAGACTTTATAATATGGTGTTTGCTATGACTTCACTTGGTGGAAAAGTGGATCGATCTATACCAAAAGGGAGTGGTCCTAATATGTTTCGACTACAAGGAGGTAACTATCATTTGATTGGCAGCTTAAAACCTGATGAGGGTGATTATGCAAAGTATTCTCAACTTTACATTGTTGATACTGAGAATAAAGTACAGAACAGAACTAATTTTATAAGGTAAAATCATCTTATTATACTATGTTACTCTTCATTACCATAGTTAGATTGAAATTATATGTATATACTACACTGGCTCATACTATTTTGTATGTTAATGTTTTGTATTTTTTCAAATGTAGCAAGAGTAAAAACACAGAGAATGATGGTGGTAGAAGTAAATTAAGGCCAGAAGTAATTGAAGCCATTATCAAAATGCTAAATGATGTGAACCCTTATGTTGAGAACTTCAGGTGTGCTAGGGATAAGTTTGAAAATTTCAAAGATCAAACATTCCACATGAGGATTGTTAATGATCGTGTAGGTAAGGATGAAAGGAAATTTTGCATCCCAACAGCATCAGAAGTTGCAGCATTAATACCAGGTTATTTTCATAACGAAATGCCACAAAGAGATATTGTTATCCAAGAGAGAAGAACTGGACATCTTCAACGTATAAGTGAAATACACTCATCCTATTTGGCACTACAATATCCTCTTAGTCTATGTTATGGTGAAGATGGTTGGAGGCTTGGTATAGAGAAAGGTTTCACAGGCTCAAACAACAGGAATAAGAAAAAGTGTATAAGTATGAGACAGTGGTTTGCATTCCGTTTTCAAGAGAGGGCAGGCGAGTCTCATACAATTCTTAAGTCAAAGAGATTGTTTCAACAGTAGCTGGTTGATGCTTTTACAACTATTGAATCTAATAGGTTATCCTACATTAAGTTCAATCAGTCTAAGTTGAGATGTCAGAACTACAGCTTAATTAAAGAAGTAAATGATGCAGGAAGTAGTTCAATGAGTGAACAAGGGCAAAAGGTCATTATTCCAGCATCATTCACAGGGGGGCCTCGGTATATGCTTCAAAGTTATTATGATGCAATGGTAATTTGTAAGCATTTTGGGTTTCCTGATCTATTCATTACATTTACATGTAATCCTAAATGGCCAGAGATAACTAGGTATGTGAAAGAAAGAGGACTGAATTCAGATGACAGACCAGACATTATAGCTAGGATTTTTAAGATCAAGCTGGATTCCCTAATGTATGATTTGACAGAACGGCATTTACTAGGGAAAACTGTTGGAGGTATGTTACATTTAAGTATATCAATTCTAGATTTTTTTTTTCTGTTATTCTCAAATATATTTTTGTGATAAATCTTAAGTTTATGATTCTGCAGCTATGTATACGGTTGAATTCCAAAAAAGGGGCCTTCTTCATGCTCACATTCTACTATTCATGGATAAAGAGAGTAAGCTACCAACAGCTGATGACATTGACAAGCTGATTTCTGCTGAAATTCCAGACAAGGATAGAAATCCTGAACTATATGAAGTTGTGAAAGATAATATGATTCATGGTCTGTGTGGCTCAGCAAATCCAAACTCTCCATGCATGGTTGATGGTCAATGTTTTAAATCATATCCTAAAAGGTTTGAAGAAATCACAAAAGTTGGTAAAGATGGTTATCCTATCTATAGGAGACGAGATTCGAAAAAGTTTGTAGAGAAAAATGGTATAAGATGTGACAATAGGTATGTAGTCCCTTATAACGAAAAGTTATATGTTAGTTACCGAACTCACATCAATGTTGAGTGGTGCAAACAAAATGGTTCCATCAAATATTTATTCAAGTATATTAATAAAGGACCAGATCGTGTGGCTGTAGTTCTTGAACCGGTGAGCAAGGGTCAAGAATCCAGTGGGGTAGAAAATAATTCTATTGAAAAACCTATCAATGAAATAAAAGACTACTTTGATAGCAGGTTTGTCCCATAATCTAGATTTGAAATTTTTTTATTAAACTAATGGAAACCCTATAATAGTTTGCTTAATTATTTTATGTTAATATAATGCAGATATGTGTCAGCTTCAAAAGCTATATGGAGAATTTTCAAGTTTCCAATTCATCATAGAACAATAGCAGTTCAGAAGTTATCTTTCCATCTTGAAGGAGAGCAACCATGTTATTTAGATTATAATGATGATATAGAGGAAGTTCTAGAGAGGACAGCTAATATAGATTCAATGTTTATGGCTTGGTTGTCTTTAAACAGACAAAATGGTGTTTGTAAAAACAACACATATGCTAGAGACCTGACTTATTCGGAAATTCCAGCATATTTTACTTGGGATGGAAAGAATAAGCAGTTTAAAAAGAGGCAAAGAGGATTTTCATTGGGGAGGATTAATTATATTCCCAGGAGAATGGAAGCATATTTTTTTAGAGTTCTACTTAACAAAGTAAAGGGTCCAACGTCTTTTGCAGATATCAGAACCTACGATGGAGTAGTCTATGAAACATATAAAGAAGCATGTTTCGCACGTGGTATTCTAGATGATGATCAAATGTATATTGATAGTCTGGTGGATGCAAGTCATTGGTGTTTTGTTGATTATTTGCGTATTTTTTTCTCTATGATGCTCCTATCTGCATCTCTATCACGGCCAAAACACGTATGAGAACAAACATGGGAACTTCTATAAAAAGATATAGAGAACAAAAAGAAGAAAGATTTAAACAACCCAGGTATAAACTTTACTTTACATTAGTCTTTTTGATTGTTTTCCCTAATGTTTAATACATTCTGATTTTAATATAAATGGTTTGCAGATCTTTCTTTAATTGATGCTAAGAAGAAGAATTTTACTCTACAAGAAATTGAGGAGCTAATGCAATTCAATGGAAGCTCTTTAGCAGAAATAGAAAACTTTCCTCAACCAACAAAAGAAGGTATTGACAACTCTAACCGTCTAATTGTTGATGAGATGAGATATAACCAAGTAGAATTGAAAGAAAAACATGATGAATGGATACAATTATTAACATCTGAACAGAAAACTATATATGATGAGATCACTGGAGCAGTCTTTTTTTTTGTCTATGGTTTTGGAGGAACTGGGAAAACTTTTATGTGGAAGACACTATCTGCTGCAATTAGGTCTAGAGGTATGATTGTTCTTAAAATGTTGCATCAAGTGGTATAGCTTCATTGTTATTAGAAGGAGGAAGGACATCACACTCTAGATTTTTAATACCTCTTACCCCTGATGAGTATAGCATATGTTCAATTGTACCAAATTCTGAATTGGGTGAGTTGGTGAAGCAAGCATCATTGATTATATGGGATGAAGCACCAATGATGAGCAAACATTGTTTTGAGGCCATGGATAGGAGTTTCTGTGATATTATTGGCAACGTTGATAACAAAGTTTTTGGAGGTAAGGTAGTTGTTTTTGGAGGGGATTTTAGACAAGTTCTCCCAGTGATTAGTGGTGCAGGCAGAGCAGAAATTGTGTTAGCATCTTTAAATGCTTCATATCTCTGGGACCATTATAAGGTACTTAAGCTTACAAAGAACATGCGTCTGTTTAGTAATAATTTAACTTTGGATGAGGCTAAGGATATCAAAGAGTTTTCAGATTGGCTTTTAGATGTTGGTGATGGCAAGATTTCAGAACCTAATGATGGTGAGGCACTAATAGAAATTCCACATGAATTTCTCATTACAGAAGCAATTGATCCTATTGATGTGATAACTAGGGAAATATATGGAGATCCAGCAAGATTGAATCTAAATAATGATCCTAAGTTTTTTCAAAAGAGAGC